>VZSV01000015.1:3926490-3938486 GCA_013398735.1 Nothocercus julius
CTAAATGCAATTTGTTTATCACTGGATATATGTCTCTATAAAATAGCAATCTTCAGTTCATTGAAAGCTCCTTTGGGCAAGGACATGGCATTTAAGTTATGACTATGGGCACAAAGCATATGTCTGATGTACCATAAAAACTAAGGATATTCTCTCAACCATTATGTACAGAACACGAAGGAATCAGCATTACTGGAAAGCTGTGTTTTGACACTTACTTCCCCCTACCTCTCTCATGGGTATCCTTTGGGCTAGTCCCAAATTACATCTGTAAAACATCTGCTTCTTCCCCTTTCAACCTCTACTTAGCATTTGGTTGTTTCTGTCCTCCCTGTGGGGAATAAATGATATTTGATGTGTTGTGTCTAAGCAGTCCATGCTCTTTAAAGCCCGAAATATAGTGAGGCTAACTACCATGCTGACTAGCAGAATTCTGGTTTATTTTGTCTCATCCCTAAAAATTTCAAGCAACTTTATATTGTGGTCACTAAAGATACTTGTGGTAGAAAGCTGAATCTTCACACAGATCCACTGTATCTGAAAGCTAATGACAACGACAACCTTGCTGTAAGTTTTGCTGGATGGGTCTCAGGCAAGCCACTGTAGAAGATCTTTAAACAGAATAAAAACAAGCCAACTCCTAGCTGAAGTGGGGATCAGATAAGGAAAAAATTATTGGGAATAAAAAAAGCCTTTACATCATCATGAATTTTTCACTATGGTTATCCTAATTTTCACCTCCAAAAGGACATAATTAATTACATCTATTTTCAGAATCCTTCAGCTTTAAAAAAATATATATCCGCACTCCTTTTACATTATGTCACAGCCTGTAAAAATTGACTTTCTTCTCCTTTATCTGGAACATGTTCCTCTGAACTAGGAACAATTATTCTTTTCCTTGCTGATTTCATCCCCTTTGACTTGAAAAATATCCACTTTTGCAACTTCCTCTCTTTCTTAGGGCCCATGTGCCAGAACAATTCTGCCTTGCTCAACTCTTCCCTTCTCAAGAGCATCATCAATATCTCCATCACCAACATTAATGCCTCCCTGCAAATACGACTTCTTAATTAGCAATGCACCTTCTGCTCTGCTCGCAGAGGAGAGCGCAAATCCTGTCAGGTCTCAGCAGCACCTGCCTGGGCTGCTTTGATGGTTTCCTGTCCTCAGGAACAGAGTCAGTGAGAGGGATCAGTTGGTGTGGATGCATAGGGTGACTTGAGATCCAGCTGACAGTCGTTGTTAGTTCAGTAAGCACACGTGACATGTCAACACAGACAAAAGGAGAGGAGTTATTAAGGAAAAAAGCAATCATTTCTACAGTTATTTTCCTAACTGTTGCCACATCCTTCACACGCAGTTTTCTCCAGTCTCTCTATTACTCCGCTCTGAGTGACTGACTCTGGATGCTGCCATCTCTCACAA
This sequence comes from Nothocercus julius, assembly GCA_013398735.1. Classification (NCBI taxonomy): domain Eukaryota; kingdom Metazoa; phylum Chordata; class Aves; order Tinamiformes; family Tinamidae; genus Nothocercus; species Nothocercus julius. The sequence continues at coordinate 3,927,919 of VZSV01000015.1, forward strand.
ACATCTGCACGAGAACACTTCTACCTTACCATCATAAATGCCAACAAAAGCCAAGTTTATTTCACTTTTTGATCATGAGTAGTCACTAAAAACATTTATCTTCTGCTCCCACTTCTCTGAAGCTGTAACCATGTCTGGGACAGCTGGTGAGTTTTGTACTTTTTTTTTTCTTTCCCCCCCCCAGTGTCACTTGCTCTCTTCATGCGTTTCACCTACTCCTCTACACCAAAGCACACAGGCGACAGCAAGGCAGTGGAGCCCTGTATTCCAAGGCAATACCTGTCATCACAGCTCCTTCTCTTTCATGGGAGTTTGTTTCCCTTGTGGTCCTAAGTGTTAGTATTTTAATTCTCCTCTAAATAACTTTTGGGGATGATGAGGATGCTAGTGGAACAGAGACAGAAGCATATGTTTTCTCTCTCTGATTGCCAAAGTTTTGCAGGTTCTTATGACAGAGATTAAATCCAGTTGGAGACCACATCCTGCTCTCCATGCCATCAGCATTAATCTTGAGAAGAGCTCCTCCAGGCAGTGGAACTGCTATTTTCTATATGAGAAAAACTAAAATGCAGGACCAAAAGTCAGTGAATTTCTACTGTTCTCCTGAACACTCTAAGAGGTTAATTCATGGATGCAGGATGTACAAATACAGTCAATCACAGGTGCAATCTGTAGGGTGAGGTTGGACGGGTGATGTCTAAATTAGAGAGCCAGCTGCCTCTGGGATCTGGCCTCCCTTTTGGATACCTGCTAGCTACATTGGAGGGTAGCAGACTGGGCCTTTTCCTTGTACAGCAAGTACTAAGGCAACGAAAACACACAGCTGTTGTGATAGAGAAGGAAGAATCTGGAAAAGCAAGAAAGCTTCCCCCCACACCCCCATCTCAGAGGACTTTGTACTCATTAAGTCACATTTTGCTGACAGTTTCCAAAAGTATGGGGTTACTTGAGAAACACTAGGTAGAGATACTCATCACCTTAGTCACATCTGACATTGCTTATAAACAACAGGATTTTACAAGGCCCTGAGAGCAAGTACTCGATGACCTCAGACCATCCCTGACTTCTTCACTAAGACAAATCTTTTTGTGTTGTTATTGATTACCTTAACTCTGCAAACGAAGTTTGTGTGGCTTTGCAGCCCAGCAAACAGCTGACTATCTTCTCTTTTTCGTGAGTCTTAGTCATTTGACCATAAGGCAACTATCCTGATTTCAGTTTCTGAAACACTGTAATTGTATTGCACACACTATTGAGCCCCTAGAGCAAAAAAATTCAAATTTTAGCCCTACAAATATCCAGCTGAAAACCCAGCTCATCTGTTGTTGATGAGCACAGGGTTATTTTCCACTGCTTAAGGATGAACCTAGATCTCAATGATCCTGGGATCTCCATGCACACCTCTATCACTGACTGCATAGCTAACCTGGACGTATTTTTATCTTGGTGAATATAACTTATAATTCAGCCTTTGAGGTCTTTGGAGACATTTGCCATATGACTGCTCTTCAACCTGCTCCACATTGAATCCTGCACTGCAGTTTTGATGGTGTTCAAACCAGATTTGGGTTGGTAATCAACAAACTAGAAGTTACGGCTCAGGAAACCCACCTCAAATCACCATGAAGCACAAATTGCATGGAAAGAACACTATTCTCTCTCAAAAGCAAATTAGTAGCAATGAAACCACCAAGAAACCACCCAGGCCCATGAATACATTTAAATACATTTAACTATACAGACATCTGCCAGTATCACACACACATGCAAGCTGGCTCCTCAACGCATTTCTGATGAGGGTCTGAAAACACAGACCTTAGTTCAGAGAGCGTTTTGCAAATTGGATACCGTTTTATGTATTATTTTTACTTGCCTTTTTGTAGGAGAGATCTTTACCCATCAAAAAAGCACCATTTCTGCACATATTTATTCCTAATCCCCTGCCAGGCTTCAGAATTAGTTGCTGTGGAGACAGGCGAATGGCCACGAGCTCCAGCATGGCACAATAAAAAGGACTCAAATTATGCCAGGCACTGCTCTGGCTGCCATTCCGCTCGCAGGAGATAAAGTCTGCCTGTTAGGAAAGCTGCAGAAGGAAGTTCTGGGCCAATACGTGGTATTCGGGACAGCTAGCCCTGACACAGCTGGGGAAGGAGCTGCTCTCAGATTGCCTGGTCAGAAGCTCAGGGCTCATCCAGTTGGATAAAGCTAGCTCAGCTGTGACTAAAGGTCTCAGCTAAGACCCCTTGAAGTTAATGCCAGCTTCATACAGGCTGCACTGAGCTTTAGATCAGAGCAGAAGGCAACATTTCTCCTTCACTTCATGACTTTGAATTAGCAGACTTTGAGAAGAAACCTGACTATATTTCTGATTAGGAAGGAGACCAAAAGAAACATACGTTCTGAAATCCTCTTGGTCTTTTGGGCAAAGAGCATTTCTTTATATCTTCTATATTGTTTAGATCTGGAGGAAGGAAAGGGGGTGGAGGGAAAAAGAGATTTTCTGTAGTCATTACAAACCAAGACCCATGCTCTTGTTAACCAAGGTATTCAAGATGCTACAAAAAAAAAAAAAAAAAAAAAAAAAGGACTTCTGTGGATGGAAATGAGCAAAAAGATCTGCTGAAACTCTAGTTCCATGCAACTGTCTTCAGCAGAAAATAATGAGAAAAATCCCCATGCAGAGAAATACAAAAGATGCAAACAAGTTGGCTAGGGAAGAGAATGACTCCACAAGATCATCTGCTGCTTAACAGTAAACTGGAGTCTGTAGAGCGTCTTTTTAGCAATTGACACAGACAAGGAAGTCTCTCAGATGACCTAAAGCAGATACATACATACATGTATATATTTATAGAGAGATACTGACTATATATCCAGAAAGATCCCTGCAGCCCTTAAGGCTTAAAGCCAGTTCACTTCCTGCTGTGCTCAGAAACTGAAGCTCCCCAGCACTCAGGACTGTAGATGCTAAAACTGGTACCTGCAGAACAACATTTTGATGAAAACTCATTTCCTTAAGAGACAGAATGCAGCTGAGACTTCAACTGAAATCTCCCTCTTAGCACAGAAACATAGCACACGGCAACCACAGGCTCTATCTTGGATGTTCCTAGATAAAGAAGGCAGCATACAAAATGAGATTTGTTGCTCTGGTGAAATTCAGTTTCACTTTAAGAGCAGGAGCAGCTGCTTTCTACTCTCTATCATGAGGAGAAACCTATGAGCTCCTCGAAAGCTAACCGGTGCAGAGCTGTCTCATTTATGTTTGGGACGTGACATCCCATATAGCAGCATAGGTACCAGGTAGCATCCTCACAAAGCTGCAAAAGGCCATAATATTAACAGTTCAGAACAGCCAGTCACTGACACATTTTCATTCATGGTCCTGCTGAGGGCTGCCTGTTTAACTGATCATTACAAAGCCAAGCTCCTTAAAGTCCAAGCAGATGTGAAGGAGCCAAGCTGTACTACTGGAAGACTGCATCAGGCTTCTTGTGACCCTGCAGGCAAGTCAGCACAGTCAACCTGCACAATTTCCACAGAGAGTGGATTGCAGGGGGCGAATCAGCAAGAAGGCATCCACACAAGGACCAATCCTGCCACAAATGTTGGTCGGAACAACATCCCCTAGGAAACAGCGTGACCTGGTCCAAGCAGGGTCAAGCCTCTCCACACACCAACATGGACCTACAGCACAACCTGCCTGTAGGAACAGGGACAGACGAAGCAACAACCTCAGTGTCCCTTTTCATCTCACCCTGCAAAATAAGGCACTTACCCCACTCTTCATGCAAACAGAACCCAGCAGATATGAGAATTTTTACAGAAGGGGTGATGGGGTTAAGCAGAGGAGTCAAAGATCTCACTGCCATCCCTGCTGGGATGGCTCCAGGAGGGGAGGAGGTCACTGCGTGCTGGCTGGCTGCTTTCAGAGCTCTCTCCCTGAACCTCTCCATGCAGTCATCCTACAGACCGCACTGTCCTTCCCGTCAGACACTGCTCCCTTCCGGGCTCATTCTGAGCCACTAGGGAGGGATGGCCACTAACCCACTAGGGTGGCTGGCACTGGGGAGGTGAAGACGGTGCTTTGTTGCTGCCAGGAGAAGGGTTATTCATGGTGCTGGGTCTGGACTAGGGCTACTGATGACATTTAATTCCTTGACACCAGATTTAGCAGAGGCAGCGGTGCCTTTCAGGAGCCTTATCAGAGTGCTACTGTCAACAGCAAGCGTAGAGAGAAAGGTTGATTAAGGAAATCTACAAGCACCTAAGCCGCTTCTTTATCAGCTCAATCTTCCTTTCAGAAATGCTGGTCCTTCCTCCTCCACCCCAGCGCTATCCCACTGTTAGCTCCTTCTCCCTCTCCTACTCCGAGCTTCATGCAGGGCCTTTCTTTCCCTGTTTATCACCAACCACGCAATGGCTTCAAACACACATGAATCCTGTTGCCTTGTGCAAGCTGCTATGATTCCTTCCTCTCTGATGGCAGAAATCCTGGAGCTGAGAGGAGATCTCTCCAAGCAAGGAACCAAACACTTCCACCCCTGCTGAGTCTCCTCCTCCTTCAGCTCAGAGGAACATCTCTTCTTCACCTTCCAAGAGGTGCCCCAAAGAAAGGATGGGGAGTAGGGAAAACACAGGAAGGATAATACAATCTGATTGTTTTTTAACCTGCAAATTCTATAGTCCAGCTCTAACAGGGAAGAAGGATCACTTTTTCCCTTAGTTCGCAGCCTGACAATGACGTTTTCCCTTTTATGTTTAGTGGTCTCATCATCTGGCACTAATTTGTGTGCTGTCGGGAGTGGCTTTATTAGATGACAGAACAGTGTGTCTGTCAAATCCTACTCTGTTTTTCCCTTCTTTTCTCCCCCAAACTCTCATACAATTTCTTGCAAATAATCCTATCTTCCTCCCAAGCAATGCTATCAGCTGTCATCCAGCATCATGATTGTGCTTCTGCCTCAGCTGGATCACTTACATACCCCACATGACTTTCCCTAGGTCTGTCACAGGCAATAAAACTTCATAATAAGCTGCTTTGCATTTAAGCCCATCTGTCATCAAATCTTATTTAAACACCAAGAGCTATCTCCTTAATGCAGCAACTTCCTACAGACACGACATTTTTCTTCCATTGATCTCAAAGCGTTTTACGAAGGAAGCTGAGCTGCCCTGAGCACCTTTTCTTTGTGTGATAATTGATCCACACCGAAATACCAAGCAAAACTAACTACCTAAAGCCAGGAGACACCAGAAACCCAGATGAGATATCCAAACCTAGCAATGTAACTATGACATCTAGCTGCCTACAGTTTGCAAAAGCATTTTCTCCATTTCTGTATAGCAGGACAGAGTCAGGATATTTCCTGATAAAATCTAGAAACATCAGAGGTATGATGCCCCTTTACGTGTCCAAGGAGAAGTTATGTTAGCACAAACCAACCCTCACATACTGGTAAAGAGTCTGTCCAAAGCATCCTATGTCAAACCAAACCAGCCACACAAGCTGCAGTGAGTAAAACCATCTGGAAACCCTGTCACCAGGGTGGCACATAGGGCAGGTTGCTGAAGAAGCTAATGGTGCATGCTTTTGTAGAAGGGGATGCAAAAAGGATTCGGGAAACTGCATTTCTTATTCAGTAAGTGTCTTGCAGGTGCTTTATGTGCTACGTATTCTTACCCTGATGATCTTACCAGGTAATTAAACAGGACTGGTGAAGCATGACAGAAGCACTGCATTAGTGCTTCTAAACTACAAATGGAAAATTAGAGCAAAGGGAAAGCACGCATACTTATTATCTGCATGAAACATATGCAGACTATGACGCTCTATATGAAAGCCTGTCACGTTCCTTCAAACAAAAACACTCCCATCTCTCTCGGAAACTCTTCATTAGAGCTGTGTATCGGCAGTATCCTCCTTGCCAAACTAATTACCTGCTTTGTGATGCACACCAATAGTTTTGAAGAGTCCAGGACTACTGCTCTGTGAAACTTCTACCTGGTTTCTGGTATCCGGTATCTCAAAGTGAGAAAGTTTTACCTGAAATATAGTAGAAGTTGTGCCCAGAGAAATACGGGCCTGGGCCCACTTTTGGAATCAAGTTTGAATCAAGTCCTCTGGAAGGGCTTATGTCTACTTGTATGGAACAACACCGGCAGTGGAATACCATGTGGGAGCTCATTCTCATGGAGTTTTCCATCCTATACTTAGGATGTTCAGACCATCCAATGGCCTGAAGTTCCTTGGAAAAACAAAGCAGAATAAAAAACTGCGTACCCTTTTGGGTTTTCTCCAGCAACCAGCACAGAAAAATAGGGAGAACCCAAATTAGAGCTCCACTTCCCAGTATTCCATCCAGATGAAAATGTTCCAGCTAAAAGACTAAGTCAGAATCTGCACATCATAACTTCAGCCAAGGAAAGGAGTTCACATTCAAACTTGACAGTTCAGTCTCTGCCCTATCTATGTTCATATATTTATTCATACTCATACTCAAAATGATAGGTATGTAATTGTTTCATATTAGTGCAACAAAATCCTTGGCAACTGTACTACTGGCCATAGATCTTGTGAACAATTTTCTTATGCTTTAGTTCCTACTTCCAATCAGACTGTAATTCTCATAGGACAGTGTCTGTCAGGAGTTTGACATCAGAAATTGCAGATGGCTATAAAAATGGAAACAGCTTTTAAAAAAAAAGCCAACTTCAGTCTATTTTTTTGGGATTCAGACTTCTCAAATGATTTAGGTCGAGACTGATTCACAGGTCTGGTCTGGTTCCTGCTTTATCCAAAGCTATTTGCCCTAAACATGGCAAAAGGGCTAGATCCTACATTCACTGACTGCAAAAGAAGGAAGATCAAGCTCAGTATTCACATCAAAAAAAACACAAAAGATGTTAGCTCTTTGGATTCTGGTTCGTCAGGCCACATCCTAAACAAGACTCCATCCAGCTTCAATGATGTTTAGACAAGCAGAATCACAGTTTGAAATTTAAGCAAACTATTTGATGGTTCAACAGCAAAGCTCCTCTAATTGCAAGCAGTGTAGAATTGCCAAGTTTCAAACAAAAGAGCACTGTGTAGAACCCATCTGATTCAGAGGTCAGATGGGGCACAACCTGCTCCTCACTGTGCAGCCTTTCGCACCGCAACATCACGCTCATGAGGCCTTTCTTTCCTGAGGGAATGGTCTCCGAGGCCATGACGTGTAGAATGAAGTGGCACCAGGCCAGGAAAAGGATTTTGCAGAGAGGCTGTGGGGCAGGTTTGACCAGCTTAATGCTAAAAGAGAGACAAAAAGAGGATCAGCTGGCACACATGTTTCAGTGGGGAGAGTCATGTTGTCCTTGTTTGCCAAAGGGGCAGAGATTAATGTGTGTTCCTATGTCTCAGTGTATAAAGGGAAATTCCCAGAAACTTTCCTCACTTCTTCTTCAGCATCCTTGCAGCACCTGGGTATTTGCGGAGAAGGCAGTCTGCACTGGTCTCCTCACACAAGCTAAACACTTCTGTGGGAACCAAAGTAAAACAAATACTATAAGATGCAGAGAAGGAAAGGAAATAAAATTAAATCCGCCACAAATATGAATGCCTTCCTGAAAGAAAATGCAAGTAGCTCTTCATCATGATCAGGTGCAGATCATCGCTGGAAATCCCTTACTGAGGTACAATTTCCCATGAGCGACTGAGCCAAGGCCATTATTTTGGGTTACAGTGGGGAAACACCATCAGACATGCACACTGTAGCATGGGGCTAGCAAGAAGGAGAGATCCCAGTCAGCCAGTTCATGCCCCCTGAGATAGATATCTCTACCTGAGATATCTAGTTTCTGTCCTAGAAACTGCCCTCCTCTTGAGCAACGTGACAAAATTGTGAAGACATATGCAGTGATCAAGGGCAACAACTCTCCTTTTAGTGTTTCATCCCTCTGATGACACAGATGGTAAGAAAGATGCTCCTACCTACCAACACTGCAACTTCCCAAGAATGGCCAAGGACACTTTGATTTTAGTAAGCATTTCCACACTTCCAATAACATCCTCAAACCCAAACTGATGAAATAGACTAAACAGACAGCGAGGTGGATTGAAAACTGGGTCATCTGCTGGATTCAAGGGGTTGTGATCAGATGCACAGGCTCCTGCTGGAAGACACTTGCTAGCAGTGCGACTCAGTAGTAGATACTGGGGCCAATACTGTTCAACCCTTCATTCATGAACTGGATGATGAGACCAGGTACATCCTCAGCAAGTTTGCAGACAATACAAAATGGGGAAGAATGTTTATACCAGGTGGTTGTGTTACCATTCAGAGAAACCTCAGCAGGCTGGAGAAATGGGCAGGCAGGAGGCCATCAAGTTCGAAGTCCTGCACTTGGGGAGGAGTAACCCCACGCACAAGCACAGGGTTTGGGCTAAGCAGCTGGAAAACAGCTCTGCAGAGAGGGAGCTGCAGATCACAATGGGCAAGGTGACCAGAAGCCAGCAATGCGCTCCTGTGCCAAGGAAGGCCAATGGTGTCTTGGGAGTCGCATGAACGCATGAGGGGCAGAAAACTGTGCTAGATGAAGTTGGAAGCTCTGGAAAATAGAAGTGGATATAATTAGGCTAACAGCGACCTCTCTTCTTGTCCCCTGGTACAAGGAAGGAGCTGTGGGAAACCCAGCAAGGCTGGCACTGGAGCAGGTGAGGTCTGGCGTGCCTGTGCTAGTCCTGCTTGAGGGCCAGCACAGCTCCAAGGATGGGAAAAGCAAGGTACCAAGAGAGAGTACAATTCTCTTCTCTCCAGGTTCACACGTAGCAACAGAGAAAGTTTCTATAGCAACACCAGAATTATTTTTAGCATTAGTCATACTTCAACAGTAACAACCCACCATGGAGCTGGGGTGGAGGGCTGCATTTTTCCCCCCCTCCATTGCTTTTCTTTTCCTCCTGGTGATGCAGAAATGCAGACAGAGAAGTGTATAAGGGCACATATATGATCCAACCACAACACCACATGACATCAAAAGGGAAGACTACAAGCAGAAAAACTACTTGTTTTCTCTCCATGATGGCTCTTTCACTGATACCCCCTTCAGTGGAGCGCAAAGCTCTGGTGAGCTGTAGTACCAGGTGAAAGCAGAGCTAAATACCTCCCTGAGAGAGGACATTTCCTGGGCATTCCTGCAGCTCCATTCTATCTTTATCCATTCCATTCTAAAAACGTACAGGAGAGAAGAAGGGAACCATTGGTGTCCTTCTGGCCCCCGTGTGCAGTGCAGAATGACCCACAACAGCAGCACAGGAACTAGATGAGCTACGTGACAGTTCTTACAGGGAGCTCCAAGGCACAGGAGGGTGCAGAGCAAGAGTGAAAGTGCCAACCACCTTTCCCAGCACCACAGCCATGGGAGACAAACCCCCCATAGCACTGAAGTGCCCTGGCATTGCTCCTTGGAAAGAGCAGGGTGCTTCCAGTCCCAAGGGAGGAGGCAGAACAGGATCAAGCACAACTTAGAGTTGATATCTCTGATATTTCAGATATACAAAAGGCTAAACAGAGGCAGCAACATCTCCCCGGTTATCAGTCTGTTGCTGTCACTGGGTGCCCGGTCCTTAGGCAAGTTTAAATATTCTCTTTGTTGTTCTACACAACCCAGTGCAGCACAAACGATAGTCTTACTTCAAAGTTACACGAGCCAGGAACAAACAGCAGATCCATAACAGTCTTAGCCGAGCAAAAGCAGGAATACAAATTATACCACCTTTTAAGTATCTGTTATCCACCCACAAACATGCAGACAGTTCCTCTTGCCACTCAGAACAACCCAAATCATTAGCAATAAAAATATGTGCAGTGATAATTAATAATTTCCTTTGCATGCAGCTTCTTTCATTTCCTCAATTAATAATTTCCCTTTGCAAGCAGCAAAGAATACCCAGCAGCATGCGGCTATTCATATTGCCACTAAAATGTGAGCAGTTTTCCTTGGGTTTTAGTCCCCACTCCTACCCATACAGGAGAAAGCAAAGTGCACACTCGTGTGCCTAGCTAGGACGTGTCCCCTTGCAGCCCATCAGTCTCCAGCTGGGTGTGCTGCAGGCAGCTGCTGGCACCGCGGTGACGGGCTGCCCACGGCGTTGCCCTCGGCACCGCTGAGCTGCCTCCATGGTATCCGCTGGCCATCAAGCCAGCAAAGCTGAAGGCATCCCAGTCTCCCTGCAGACCTCAATATACCTTACACTTATCGCAGAGACACTCGCCTGTGCTGTCACCTCCAAGAGGACCCAGGCCCGGCTGCACTTAAGGCTGGGAGCAGATAGGGTGGTTTCCCAGGCCGCCGCATAGCAGGGCAACGTGTCCCTTTTGGAAGCGGCTGCTAAAGCAGCAGTGCTGCACCGGGCTCGCCAGCCTCCTTGAGCCACAGGCTGGGGATCCCTGGCTGCCCATGGAAGGGCCACAACAGGTGACTAAAAAGTCACACACTAAGATCGCTTTTTGCAGCTTACTTATCCCATTGGGAATATCACTAAAGCGAATACCTCCACTGGAAACTGAATCAAGCTGTAAATG
>VZSV01000015.1:3939351-3991607 GCA_013398735.1 Nothocercus julius
AAAAAAAAGCTCTGTTAATTGGGCTATCGCTGCTGCTGCCATAAGGAAACTGTGTAAGCTGGGAGAGAAAAAGGACTTTCTGGCTGCCTGCCAGCAGAGCTGTCATACCCGCAGGTGAGCTAATATTAGATGCTGCAAATGAAGTCAGAATAGGCGGTTTTGTCTGCTCGTACACTGGCTCCTGCGCTGCTCTTGACACCCGCTCGCAGCACTCGGCCCCGCGCAGCGCTCGGCGCTGGGAGCGCGTTATCCGGCAGCTATTTTCAGACGGTGTCAATGAAGAGCAGAAAGACCTGCAATGCTCCAGCTGAGGGGCAGCCAGTGGAGCGGCTGGTGTCACTATATGAAACCCTTAGCACCTGCCACCTCTGGAGCCGGCATCCCTCCCCTAGGCTCCCTACCAGGATGATGATATCTGCGTTCCTGACTGTAGCATGACATCCACCTCACACTGCATTACGTAAATCCCCGTGATGAAGAAAACTTCAGAAGAACTCAGAATATTTCAGGATGTTCCCGCTCTGGAAGGCAGGGATCACCACAGCTCTGGCTGGTGCTCCAAGCCTCAGCATTTTGGGAGGCAGATTTCATCAATGTTTCAGCAGCTCTGTGAGCTGTCTGAGTAGAAATCACTGGAGAAGGACCAGGCTCCCTGGCATTTACCTTTACTTCCCTTCCTTGATTTCCCTTAGTCACTCACCAGGGCTGGAAAGGCTGCACGTGGGAGGAAAACTGCAGTTTCTCACTGTTAGCCCAGGAGTGACAGGGGCCACTGAGGGCAGCTACAGATGCAGAGGATCTGCATCGATGTTACACTAGCACTTCACAGTCCCTACTACAGGTTTATGCTCCAGTAGATGCGTTTAGTACAGTGATGGTCCTTCCATGGTTCTAGGTACTCAGAAGCTTTTTAGGAGACCACCTGAAAAGTACTTAGTTTTCAGCCCTGCAGAAAGATTTGGGCTTTAAAGGAATACTCTAATAACCAGTGATTAACAGGAGCTAGCCTGAACTAAGGTCAGAAAGATGCTTCTCATTTTGATCCTGGCAGCTGAGATAGGAGTAGCTGACATGCCTGATGTTCCAGGTAAGTAGAAACTCCTGCTCTGAGTATTCGTTGTATAGTACCTGCAAGCTCGCTTTAGCATCTGACAAAAGCAAGTTCTAGTGGAGATTAAATAACCTCAGCAAGGCTGTAAAAGGACTGGGTCAGGTGTCCAGGCTTGCCAGGAGATACCTCCCGAGTCATAAACTGGTATATTTGGATTCTGTACTGGCCCAACATCTAGCTATTAAGGTTTAGAATATGTTGAATTTCACAGGTGCAGAGACAGGCTAAAGATCAAGTGCTAGATTTTTGTCACTTGCTCTGGACTAGAGAAATGGCAAGAGAGACACTTCTCATAGCAGAGGTTTCCAGGGGAGAATGCAGGAGGGCAGTAACAAACTGACTCAGTGGGGTCCAGTCTCCAAGACATGAGATAGAAGATTTTGGAAGATCTTTGCAACATTACAGCAGAGATGATAATTCAGGAAGAACTGAGATGAATCAGTGCAAGTTGGCAGTGTGATTATTCCTACCAGATGTTAGAAACAGCAAATGTGTGGTCTGGGGATTAAAAGGCCACTATATATGCTGGACTGAGCTACTACTTGGGCAAGTGACCTGAATGCACTGTACTGATTAGCATCTAATCTAGGGATTAGTAAACTAAGGAAGCTAATAGTTGTTCTTTATTCGTTTTTCAATTATTTTACCGACTTTGATTCTGAAGAGCTTTCTCCTGATGCTGACGGAGTGAAGGCTAATTTCCAAAACGAAAATCGTCTCTTGTTCAAACAAGGACAACCAACTATTGAGATCCAATGGCAAATAAGGCATCTGACTGCAATCCAGCCACTGCTGCTTAGATATCCACAGTCAGCCTATGCTCCCCAGTCTCCTGCCCCAGAGAATGGAAGGAAAAGAAGCAAGAAACATCCTTCCTCTCCGGAGCTGCCGCTCTGCGGGAGGCCGTGCCGGGCAGGAGTGCAGAGCGCCTGGTCTGCTCGCAGCCACGGCAGATTTCATCCTTCCCTACGGTAATGGTGAATTTTTCTAATTAAGCACTGAAGTGATCCAATTTTGAGGAATGCTCTCTTGTAGAGCTAAAATCCATCCCAGACAAGAGCGCAGCAAGGCTTTGGACAAAGCTGGGAGGCCAGGAAATATCCCATTTCAGAAATGGCAGTTTCCCCAAAGAAGGGCCCTGAAACACACGCCCTGCAAGCGAAGACAGGAGTGGAAAACACGAAAGAACAAGGCAGAGACTGAGAGAATGAGAGAAAGCAAGAGAGGCAGTCAGACTTGCTCGGCTGTGGGAGGGAGCCAGGCAGAACTGGGTACCCAAATGTTTCCGCCTGCCTGCGAGTGCTGGGGCTGCAAGCGGGGGCACTGCCCCAGCGTCTGCCAATCTGGTGCACGCAGAAGGGAGTTGGGTTCTGCGCCGTTAAACGGGATTGCTTTTGCCAACGCAGGCCTTGCAATCAAACTCAAAAACCCTGGTGAAATTTGCTAATTGGCACATCAAACCACTATGACTGACAGCTGCCAAGGCAGCATAGCCTGGTGTCAGCTGAAAGACAGCTAAGTGAAAAACGCTGCACATCCCATGAAAGCCGCAAATTTATTTTTGTCTGGAAAACAAATTCTTCCCCTTCCTCCCAGGCTGCTGTCTCTGACATTTACCATCTCTGAAGGGGTGATCACCCCCTAGCTAGCTGCAGTGCTTGATCAAAACTCTAGAAGGTGCTGCTGGGACCCAGCTGGGAGAGCAGGTTGCAAGGGTGGCCCAGGCACCAGCTCGGGAGAAATCTCCTGTCTTTTCTCTCTCCCAGACCTTCCACATAGGCCTTCTCCCCATAAATGCTGTGTGAGATGATGAGGAGGAGCCAAGGCTGCACTGACAACCCCAAAGAAAAATTTGCATTTTATTTTGTAGTGTCCAATATGAACTACATTTGGGTCAGGAAAAAAAAAAAAATCACACTGTCTAGACAAATGCAATCACCTTCCAGTTCCTCCCTACTTCTCCCATCCCCTCACTTAGCCTTCATACTTTCCAGATGGCCTTTCCACCATGCACTCCTTGGCCACTGCTCTGTGCTGATGATGTCCCTACTCATTTAAGGGGGATCCTTCCACACCAGCACGTCACACACTCAGGGTGGCTGCTGAGCAGAGAGGCAGCAGCACAGCTACAGCTCACGGAGCCGCAACTGAGCTAACTTCATACTGACCAGGGGCCACACTGATAAGAGCACAGCGGTGGCAGGCTGGAGCTTGGTCCAGAAGGCAAAATCCGGCCAAGACAATGGATAAATATTCATGCAGGCAGCATGCCACGAGCTGCCTGCTACGGCTGCCGCACGGCCGACAACCCAGCTACACGGTGTAATTGCAAACAAGTCCGCGCAGCATGCAGCTCTGGCCCCGTGTCAGACCCAGTCTCTGCAGAAAACACGAGGACATCAAACAGTCTGAGGTATAGTGTTTTTGAGAGCACCTTACCAAAGGGTCTAACCACTGGGTCAGAGGGCACGAAAGTCTCCGTCACAGGTGATCTCTAATGCCAGGGAGGTTGCTGCTGAGAACCAGTCACGCATAGACCGCTGCCCTGGGAAAGCTACCCGAAGTGGTGCTGGACGTCTCCTCGCTGCAGCAGCAAGCTTTTCCATTCCACAGCAGACCTCCATGAGCTTTCTGGTCATCAGGAATGCACATGGATTTGCTTTTGCATGAAAATCACCCTTAAAGCAACCTGCTGGCCTTCTAAGCAGACATGGCTTGATGCAGTCAACTCAAGAGCGGGGCCAGCACTGCAACAGCCTTTCCCAAACTCTTATTCCACCATTTCCATGAAGATCAACTTCAGACCCATTGACAGGACTGTTTTTGCAAATTCCTTTTCAAGAAACAGGTTTCTCTCCCGTGCAGCAGGCTGATGCTGAGCGTACAACATGCTCTCAGCAGTGGCACACAGGCTCCAATGGCAGCAGAGCACAGAGGACTGTGTGACAAGTCTACAATGATAGGTGACCTTCTATGACCCAGGTAATTTGTGCCCTACTTAACTTAATCCCTGGAAATCCTGGACCGTAACCTCAGGACCTGCCTTCAGCACACTATGCTAAAATTAAACCAAACATTTTCCAATGAGATTTGCAGACCTCAGGCATATATTTTGCTTCACAGAAGCTTTGTGATTTAACTGTTCCCAGTCCAGAGGTGTTGTGGATGGGCCTGGGCATGCATATAAGAACTGTCTTCATAGGAGAGGGGTCTGTGGCAGCACAAATGTTGTCTGGTTGGACTTTAAGAGTTGAAGGCCTCAGTTTCTCCACCTGCAAATGGAGATGATTCCTTCACAAATCATCTCATGTAGCCAAGATAAAGGTAGGATGAAATTTCTGAAGTTTATTATTTTAAGGTATAATTATTGCTGAAGAACTTAATGACAGAAGAGACTCAAGACCATTGTTTCGGAATAAGCAGAGATTTCTGATCCACCTCTCTTCCTGCTCTCATGTCCTGGCTTACTGCTCCTGACTTGCATCTTTGTTTCTCAGGCAAGGACGGAGACCAGCCAGCCAGCAAAAGCCCTGTGATCAAAAAGCACATGTTCTCTTCCCCCCACCAAGAAGCAGACAAATTGTTCAGGCAGAAAGACACATCCTCCAAAGGATGAATTGTATCAAATGAATAGTTAGACAAGACAATTTTGGCCTAAGTTCAGCTGACCTAAATTCTGCTGAAATCTCCTGCCTAGCATGGTCTGCTGGAAGACCCAAGGCTTTCAGAAGCATCTGACCAACAACAAACATTGCAAACAGAAACAAAGGTGGAAATTAGGTCATCTCAATTTGGGCCAATGCTCTTCAGTCTTGACATCCGCTTCCCATCCTGACGGCTCTGACTGGCAATTATTTTGTTTTTGATATTGGAATGACAACAAGTGGAGAGCAGCAAGGGGGACCTTTAGAGGGAAGAAAATGGAAAGGGAACTCATCAACACAGGAAAAAAGGCATCAAACACTTGAAGAAAGAGAAGATGGAGGACAGAAACCTTGCTCATTCCAATTTAGCTAACCAATGTTTCTCCCTCGTCTGCACACAGACCCTTAGTCTCATTTAATCCAGGCTCTGACTACATTTGCAGATTGCACACCCACATCACTCCTGTATTTGAGAATGTGCACCAATGTATGTGCTAATGTGCAGCAAAAGATGCCAGACTACAGTGATAAGAGGTGATTAAATTAGACAGCCAGCTTGACACATGCATCACCAAAATTGCATATGTGGAGTCCCAAATGCTTGGGTTTGTGGCTATGCTTATTCTCCTATCCCTGTAATTTCTGCTATAAAGCTAAGCGAGTGCATGATGGAGACCTGAAACTTCAGCTAAAAAACAATGCCTACAACTCACAAGCAAAATCTATTTCCCAATTCAGCATTTTTTCATTCCAAGCAGTGCATGATGCTTTTCCTGCCACTTGGCCACATTTCAGTTATTTGCAGGAAAAAGAAGAATCAACCCTTTATGTGACTTATTAGTTGATTCAACCTACACATAGCTTTTTTTTTAAAAAAAAGGGGGGGGGGGGCTCCCCTTGAATGAGGGCAGCAGGGTTGCTCTAATGAGCCTGACAAGAAAAGGAATTCTCTGGCTCATCACCTGCCACTCACCAGCAGTGATTTAGGAAGAGCTGTTTGACAGTCATTTTCTCCTTGCATTCTTATGCCACCTGACTGTAAAACTACCAGTGAAGAAACCAAATGACTTGGAAAAGGACAACCAACCATTTGAATTGGATGATTTCTTGCCTTTAATTTTACTAAAGCTCAGATTGAGAATCATCTTTTACCAGCACTAAGCCACTCTGCTGCTGACTTATTTATACATGCCTCCTCCTTGGAAGAGCCCCAGGATCCATGTCAGTCATCACACTCATATTCCACATCAGGCAGCTTTCCTCACCTGCCTGGCAATGTTAATATTTCAGCCTGCTGCCACAAAGAGACAGATTAGTATCAATTTAAGATCAAGCTATTTAAAATATCCTGTTCTTTTCAAGCCTGCCTCCTCTATCTGGCTCTAACTCCAGGTCACAGATCTGCCCTTCATATGCTTGAACAACTTGTGCACATCATGGGTGTAAAACTCACATCCTCTAGTGACTGTAGCTACAAAATTGGAGGAGTATGCATAATGACTTAGACCTTGAGTCGCAACGTTTCAACAACAAAAAGAAATATGTCAGGGAATAGAGATGGCCAGAAAGATCATAAAAATCCAAGACTGGAGAGGGAACAAATAAACATTGCAAGAGGGCAGCTACCCAGCAGACACTCTGCCAAGGGAGTGGATACACCGTTCGAACACTGATAATAGCATGAAGGACAATTGAGAAACCAGCCCTGTTTTAACACAGTGAGATGGCAGGCAAGATAGATGCCAGCAAGAAACAGGGCACAATCTTCAACAAAAACAAAAAAAGTCAGGTGCAAGAGTCTTGACTGTATCTTTTATGCACTTGGGGGTGAAAATCCCTTCTCTGCTGCACCTAACAACAAGTGGCTTTATCAGACATCTCTCTGTCTGTATCTGCAGAGGTTGTTAAATTAATCCAAGTCCTTTTCAGAAATCTACCCACTGTATTTTCCCCTTAGACACTTGTGCATCTGCAAATCTGAGCGACTATGAGTTCACATCCTTGAAACATGAGCTGCAGAAGGGAGGAATGTTTCAGGCCTGATCACGCCACTGACACTATGTTACCTCTGTATATTAGTGCAAGGGAGAGGATGGGGACCTTCCCTTTGACTGTGACATCCTGTATTCTCAATTTTGCCAAAAGTATTCTTGGAGGACTAGGAACAGTCACTGGGGAGAAGATCAATGCAGAGACGCAGCAATGAAGGTGCAAATACCCTTCACACACACACACACACGTTTTGGATATATGTCCAAAATGAAAGAGTAAAAGAAAGCAGGAATGCTTTAATCATTTGCTTAACTTTAAAACAGATAGTCAGGCTGAAGAGATTTTATGGTCAAACATTTTCTTTGCCTTTTTCAATGAAAATACTCTGGCTCACTTCTGCCATTCTTCTTGTCAGAGTGCACAGAATAAGGAATACAGCCATCCTGGCTTGTACTCACTGCCCAGACAGAGCAAGCAGGGAAGAAAAGCTTTTAAAGAATGCACATTTTTCAGACTTGCTTTGTACGCCATAAGGAAGGGCACAAAGGTCAATGCCTCTCCTCTTTTCCCACTTATCTTAAGCATGAAGCACGTCGCAAGCTTTAGGGTTCAATCCCAACTCCGGCATTAGCTAGAGGAAAGCACAACTGATTTATGGGACCGTAGCATTGCTTTAGGCCAAACATAACTAGAGCCTCAGCACAGAAATGCCTCGTAAAGCATGAGCCTGGCTGTCTTTTCTGATGGCCTTCTGTTTATGTAGGCAGGAGGCACTTCCTCTGTGCTTTGCTGTGCTTGGCAGCATCTTGGGAATGCTAAGTCAGGCAGATTGCCTTTCAGGCATGGGAATATCTTGACTGAAACCATAAATAGATCGTGTGTCTTCATCCATTGCTAACACTGAGCTTATCAGCATATAAACAAAATGCGTGAAAGCACAACAGCCCATCGACACCTTGCTCGAGGGAGCTCTTCTTCAGGACCTACAGCAGCTCCTGTGCAACCCATCCCCAGACTGGTTCCTCAAAAAAAGACCCAGCAGTTACAAACCACAAGCTGTAGATCCCAGCTAGGAAGGCCAGATATCTTAGCAAAAGCACTAATAAAAGCAGTAACATGTGACCAGCTTTGCAAAGGACAGTGCTGGTGTGGTCCAAAGGGCTATGTTTAGTTCCCAAGAAGTTTTGTGTGCTTGATGCATCCAGTTTTCATAACAGCACAAGAGGTTTAAACATCTTAGAGATCCAAGAGCATTTGCACACTACTGTTTGTAGAGTCACTTACCATCATCTGACCCAAGCACAAGTGCCAAACTACTTATTTTGACTTAACTCCTTGAGTAACAAATGATTACCCATGTCCTCCTCCCAGCTGACAACTCATTCTGACTTTCTCCAAACATGGCACATGATAAATTACCCAGCTCCTCTGTCATCTTCTCACATCCAGTTGAGTCAATGGGATCCTGCAGCACATTGCAAGCCACACATTTACCAATGGACTACTTTCTGCTGTGATGAGAGTTTCTTATCTGAAGAGATTGTTATGTTCTTCTACAAAAACCTTCATGCTAAGAGAGACCCAGTGGTTTACCCAAAGCTGATAGTGAGGAAGAGGTGTCAGATGAACAGAAGAAAGGACAGACAGCTGGTGGAAGCTGAACACTGAAGAAGTAGAGAGATGTCAAAGTCAGCAGAGGTAGCAGATCCTTTCCCTCAAAGTGGGAGTTTTACCCTTTTGCTTCTTCCACTGAGCTCATAGATGGCTCCTTGTACCAGACTGTGTTTCTCAATCCCCTGCCTGGCCTTGAACGTTGCCTCTTCAGCCTCTCTTCTCCCAGATCTCTCTTCCAAACATTCCTTAAAAATATCCCTCTCCCCCTCAGAAGGCTCTAAGGAAATTCATAAGAGAAAGCAGAGAAACCAAATCTAAACAAAACCCAGGCATTGCAATCTGAACTTGAGATCACTGACACTTTGCTGTTAGTCTTTCCCATCTCCATTCTTTCAGTTATGCACTTCCATTTCAGCTGTGATTTTCCACTTCAGCTGCAAACTCTTCAGGGCGACAGCCTCTTTTTTAGGCAGCCCTTGATGCATTCTTTAGGACGCGATTAGAAACTGAAGTGTGGTCAGGAACACAGATTTCTAGGAGGATGCAAAATGCCAACATCTCCCTGCCTCAAACTCCACAGGCAAGTTTATGAATGGTTGCCTACGAAATCCCAGGACCAAGATCTTGACCCAAGCAACTGGCTCGCTCTTCTCTCATTTCCCCCCTCTTTCCAGGTCACCATCCTTCCTCTTCTCCATGTGTCTGAGACCTATCACAACTCTTGCACACAGCCTCGGCAGAGCAAATGATACAAGGTCACTGGCATTGAGCCGAAATGCTCAGACCCGCTCTCACCTCACGTTTCCTGTCAACCTGATAGCAAACTCAAAACATCTTTTCCACATTCCGTCATTTGTGGGCAAGCCTGTGAGTTACAACTTCTGAGCACCAACACAGGCATGTGTGTGTACGTGTGTGCGCATGCCCTTCCACAGCCTCAGAGATGATTCCCAGATAGTCCAGCCACCACAGAACCTCTGATGGAGTAACACAAGGAACCTCTGCCCTGGGAAGGAAATGGTCCTTTACATCACAGCCTGAAAAACCCAGGGCTAGCTCCACCTGGAATTTAGCAATAAAAAACTTGTGCACAAGGTTTTCTGATGCTGCAGCCAAACCAGAATTCCACGAAGGCATATGTGTGCTCTTTCCAGGGTGCCTGGTGCCTATGGATTCCCTGCAGGTCAGCTATGTAACACAGCACAACTTTAAGTGGCTAAAGATAGTCCTTAAATGTTTTGCTGCTCTCAGCAAAGCCCATCTAATAGATACAGCTCTGCTTTTTGCTAACAAGCATCCTTCCTAACTCTCATCGACCAATATCAAATCTCAGCAATTCCACCAGCCTGTCCTGGCACCCGTCTGCCCTGCAGCCTCTCCACAAAGGCTCTGCAGAAGTCTGTCAAACCAGCCTTGTGTTTACAAGTTTCACATTTTTCTCCTCCCAGAGAAGCCTTGGTTTCATGTGTCATTTCAGCTCATATAGATTTGTGGCTGTAAATTAGTCACACATCTCTTTCTCTCCCTCAAAGCCCTGCCAGAGTAGTTTTCTCTCTCCATTGGGGCCTTGAAGCCCAGGCAGTGCCTGCCATGGCTCCCCAAAGGACCAGAGCAGCAAGTCAGGGACCTCCTCCTCATCCCTAATTCCTCCCTTCAAATTCTTGTAGGCTTAAAACAAAGACACTTCCATACATATCTTTAACGACCTCCAGCCCACCGACAGCTCTTCCCAATGCCCAGTGCGATGCCCTCCCTTCCTCTCCCCTGCCACACATCCTGCTCTCCCTCTTTTCCTGTACAATCCATATATATCAACTTCCCTTCTTGACCCTACTTGTTACTCCAGCTTCCCTTCAACGTCTTTTCAACACTGTACTCACTAAAAGTGAGGCTACAATCTCCATGAGGTTTTTTGATGCACTTTTCCCCCACACCATTGCTGAGACCACCTTCCTTGAAGCTGCTCGCAGACCTGTCCAAGCCAAACCCAGAAGCCACATCCCTGAACCGTCCCTGCCTTTGCCAGTTGCTCTTATCCTCCCCTGGCTTTTGCTCCTAGCTCTCTTTTTGTCTCTTCTCACTTCTAAATTCCATTTTCAGGTTTGGGAAAAATAGTGGTAGGAACCCAACATGCCTTCTCCTTCAGTACAAGCTCTATGGCTAACCTTGATTGTAACCATAAAGTCCATTGCTATTTCTATATAGGCAAATTCACAGATAAAAGTATGGACTTCAGACCTGTCCCCTCTGTCAGTACAAGAAGACAGGAGAGACCCTGTGCTCACCCTGCACAAGCCCCTCAGCAATACTGAGAAGTTGACAAATGTCACAGCTTTTTCCAGGCCAACTGTTCTGCCAAAGGAGCCTCCCTCACATCTGCTCTGGTTTCCAGCTCTGTTATGGGACTGCCCTGAAATCTCTAGTTTTGACCTGCTCCCAAGGCCTGCCGCTGTCTCTCAGTTGTGATCTGCAGTACTCTGCTATTGTTTTTCACCTAATTCCTTTCCCAGGCACTTGAACAAAACTGTTCAGTGTTGACTTGTAACATTTTTTATTTTATTCATCTCCAGCAGGACAGACAGTCATTTTGCATCAATCCATATCACACTATTATTCTTGTCAGGCAAAACTATGCTTTTCAGGAATGAGGTGCTATTTTCCCTCACAATCTCAAAACTGATGCTAGCTCAGGTTCTTCCTGGGCAAAGTCAAGTTTACAAGTTACTTACACAACCTTTCTGGCTGGATCAGATGGAAAAAAGACACAGACGAGGGAAAAATCTCACATTTAAGCAGCAGAAGTCTCCAGTGAACCATGAAGTTGCTCATCCCACTGCACAACTCCACCAGATCTGCCCTGCACATTGCACAAGGCTACCACCAAGCACTAGCAAGTGCAATGTGGAAACATTCCAGATCTCGACATGACAAATCATGCCCTTAATGAGATGGTCATAAGACAATAGTGAACTTGTGACACATTGGATCCTAACCAGCTTTGACAGGACAATAGAAAAAACATAAATAAAAAAGCAGAATTGCTGGACTGCTTTCAATCTGTGAGAAAGTGACAAAAGATTGGGTGACCTAACCCAAAAAGAGAGGGGAAGTTAATTTCAAGGAGAAGCTTAAAAAGGACTTGAATGGAGAAAATAGCCCTGATCTCAGATACAGCCCCAGCTAAGGCTGGAAAAGCCAAAGCTCATTTGGAGAGATCCACCTCAAGTGCTCTACGGTGAGCAGCCCCCACTTCAGTGGAAAGGATACTTGGGAATCTGACTTCAGATAGGTGATGACATCAGGAGATTTTCTCTTGGTGTCATGCTTGCAATATTCAGAAACAACTGAATTCAGATGAACTACTCCAAAACTCATCCTAAAGAAAATAAAAAAATGTATCCATTTTCATTCAACAGAACTTTTACTTAGGCTTTACTTAGTTTTTCCCAGAGAACTTATATGCTTAGTGCCACTGTTCACGTTATTTTGCCTATAAAGCCAAGACAATCAACTATTTGAATCCAACCCTGGGAGACAGAGACGGAGAGGGAGAACCTGCTACAAAAATCCAAACTAAAATAGTTTGGATATAAATAAATAATATTTTCAACACTTCGTTTCCAGGACTCAGACTGAGAAAAGTACCATGCCCAATTAACAAATGGAGGTTCCCAGGTGGAACAAAGCACCCAACAGCACAAAACACCAGGCTTTGAATTTATCCTTCACATGAGGTGAAATTTGTCCTACGCATTAGGTTAAATTTGACATCCAGGGAAATCTCAAACACGCAAAACCAATTGCATTAAAGTATTTATCCCTGTCATGGCAACAGGGGAAAAAGCTGTGAAACACCTACAGTCTGCGGCACACCCACCAGCTGAAACCAGGCATCAGGACTTTGATCAACTCAGTCATTCTGAGTAAGTGAATTAATGCGCCGTGCATGCCATTGTGAGAAGGTCTAAATTTGGAGAGTTAAATACACACGGCAATACATTTTGTGTTCACCTCCATACTGAACTAGAAGCCAATAACCCTTGATCCACAGGCTTGTATTCAATTTGCTCAGTTAATTTCATAGCTTAAAAGGCTACTGAATACCTTGGGGAAAGAGTAATACAAAGACAAATGTAATCACATCAGATCCACTGGCAGCAGCTGAAGCATCCGCGCAGTCAGTTCAACTTTTTTCTCTATAAAGCAAGCTCAGAGCAGGCTGACCAACCAAATAGCTCTGCTGTGCACACAACGCCCCTGCTCTCCAACCTAGACACCTTTGCTCTCTTGACAGGTTTGCATCTAACTTGTCCTTTTACCAAGCAACCTGCTCTGAAAGGAAGGTCTGAAATACCTACTGCAGAGAACTGTAACTATAAAACACACCATTAATTTTGCAGTGCTTTGGGTCCTTGTGCATCACCAATCTGAGACACTAAAAAGCTGCTCAGGACAAGGAGGATCAGCCACCCTGTTCAACCCCCCGTCAAGTCACTCGCAGTCTCGTGCACAGCAAGAAACCAGCCCTGGCTCTTCTGAGCTCGCACGAACGCTCTACCTAGTGGGCCATTATTTCTCTTTGGGAAATTCAAGGCATATTTCCCAATCTTGAACCCTTAGCAAAAGGGTAATAGAAAAAAAAAAAAAAAAAAAGACAGACAGACAGACAGCTCCCACCACGGGGCTTGGGGCAGGGTTGTATTTCTCATCTCCAAAGCAGCCACAGCTAATGTTTCCTTTAGCGAGTTATCTTTGCAGCCAGGAAGTAGGTCTTTCCATCTGGACAGTGTCCGTCTCTTGGCTGATTCTGCCTAAATGTTAACAAATCCCTGCTGCTGCCTTTATTTCCCTTCCTCAGGGATACTTGGAATTTTTATTTTTCTTCAGAACCACTTAGGAATACATATTTTGCAGACTCCTGTGATCTTGCAGAGGGACTCACAGAGAAAGAAAATCACACTAGGTCTCAAGGTTATCTTTGTAGTCTAAAAAAAGGCCCAATACAAGACACAATCAGAAAGAATAGCTGTGCAAGACATTTGCAAGGCCTTTGGGGATAAAAAAATTCATTAAATAAATGGATTTCATAGAGAAATCCCACAACAGAAAACAGATATGACCATATATGTGCATATGCTTGCAAAGACACCATGAAGGTCCTCTGCTGTGAATGAGTCTTTTTGCAGTCAACACGTAAGATGAACAGAGGCACCCACCCCCGATAATGGCAGGAATTTCTTTCCCACCCTGGGGAACTGAGGTGCTAACTCAGGAGGGTCACACAAAGGCAGAGGAGCCAAACATGTTTTAAAAAGTTGAGGCAAAACTGCTGCAATATAGCTCGCATCAGGCTCTAGCCTTTGCCATCAGTATCTGTGGTAAGTTCTCATCTCCTCCACATCAGCTGTCACTTAGCTAAATGACTACCGTGTTTCTGTTAATTCTCCCATACTGCTTCTTGAATATTGAGGATGACTTGCAGACCAGCTAGAGAAGCTCCTCTTTTATCCACCAAACAGGTGGTTAAGGGGCTCTCTCGCAAGGGGGGTCCCATGCAGCCACACGCGTGCTTCACTGCAGGCGATCCCTTCCAAGCAGGTTTCCCTCTGCTAGAAAGGGAATATCCTTTGGGCAGAGCAGTAAACTGCAAAGACCTGCACTGTACCCATGCAATGGGCAAGTCCTCAGACACCAGAAAATAGGACATGAATTTACTCTGCTTTGGTTTTAGTGTAGCAGTCCCAATCCCAAACATTAGAAATTTCATAAAAACCTTCATTGGCAAATAATATTTGTAAAAAGTTTAGTCACAATCAACAACTTTTTTTTTTTCAGATAAAAATTACTCTATAGGAGCAAAATGCTTAAGTCAAGTTCGTCTTCTCCACTATAAAAATCAGCTCAAGACATGACCTAAGAGGGCAGGTAGGTAGCATGCAACTCCAGATAGAGGACGGCAAGTCAGAAAGGCACTTTCACAGAATTAAAATCTTTAAGAAGTTAAACTAATCCCATTAAGAGTTATTTCCACCGTTTCATGTTCTACTTAATAATTCTGTGAGCTTGGGAACTAAATCTAAATAACATAGGAAGGATGTTTCTTGGAGCAGATGAGCCAGCATGTTTAGATAGGGAAGTTCTGCCCTTTTGGAGAAACCTCTACATTTTCACAAGATAAGAACTGTGCCTTTCTAAAGGAAAAACTACTAATGGCCAAGAGAGCCTTCTTGCCAAGTGGAGCAGTCCCACAGATTTACTCCACCTACGCTGACCACAGCCCTTGGCTCACTGCAGGCCAGTCCAGGCAAGCAGCAGTGACAGCACGTTGGACAGTCATTTCTGTGCAGAGAACATGTGGCCACGGAAGGTCTGCAGCAAGTAGGAATCTCATCCTGTTCCAAACACTATTTTGAATCCGAGCTGCACTTCAAGTTTTTTTCCATGCAAATTTCTCTTGTTTCAAGGTCAAAATAGTATTTAGTCATTCCTGGACATTTCTGTGGTATCACACTGCTTAGTCCAAGCTCTTAACTTTAATTGCTTTTGTTATTTCCCTCCATGAATCACAGATATCTATTCTCTAACATGTCAGCAGGCAGGCTACACCGTGGTGGCTGTAGACGTGATGCTTACTAGAAGGAATCCAGACTGACTTTGTGACTGGCTGATCCAGATTACTCATATCCCGGAGCAAAGTAATCCCCCCTCAGGAAATGCTGTCAGAGAAAGACTAGAGGAAAGGAGAAGAAAATGCTCTTAACAGCACGTGTGCTCCAAGAAAACCGGGAGCCGCATACCTGCGCTGATCCTAGTGACAACCCAGTGATAAGTCAGCTGCTAACAGGCAATAAGAAAGCCATTAAAGGGATGCCACCTGGCTCACACTATGAAGGACATTTTACTATTTTTAATTTGCAACACGCTGCAATTGCATTGCTTCCACAGGTAGCTGCTTTCCATCATGCAGGATGGAGTGTTCCTATTAGTCTGCCTTGATGCGGAAAGCTAAGGCCTAGACAGCTGCCCACCCAAGGCAGGAGCTGTTGTGCTCCAGCCTCAAGCAATGCAGGCTGTTTGAAAACTTCCTTCTCCAACACAAGAGCAGGACAGTCCTAGCGCAGAGGCCACAGGGACGAACTGCACGGCCTGGCCAGCCTCGTGCTGCTGCCATATGATTGCACGGCTTATTGGGGATTTTCCCTACAGCCCCAATGCACACACACATACGCCTGCACTCACTAAAGATATCAGCTGGATTTCAAATACTGGAGAAAGAAAAAAAAATGCTGTTCTGTAGATGCCAAAGGAGATGGGGATGTGGTTCGATTATGCCGAGCAAAGTGCTCTCCTAGGGAAAACAGAGGGCACCTCCTACTCCAGCCCACCTGGGATTGCTGGGCTTTTCATTGCCTGCCTGACATTAGCCCCTAAACAATGAGACTAAGTGACCACTCTTGTTATTTGAAGGGCGACTGTAACCTTTTGTGCCAGACATAGGGGCACACCCTCTGCTCCAAAGAGTCTGCCACGAACAAACATTTGGACAACAAAATGCACTTTTTCTCCCTCTCCTATCTTGGAAAAAAATCAGCAAAGAAGGGGTCAGGAATGGCAACATGGAGACACAATTAGGTGCTTTTGTCCAGCATTTCCCAAGAACTTCCCGACAGGATCAACAACCGAGACCTGGGTCAGCCCAGCATCATCACAAGTCTGTTGCTCTTTTCTGTTGCCTTCCAGAAGAATCAAAAATGCATAGACTGAAGGGCTAGCCTAGAAAACAGATCTGTTGCAGAATATATAAGAAGCCAGCCTGCAAATCCATGTATTAGCATCAACACTACAGCAGCAAGAAAACTGCCATATGTAGTAGGGCAGATAATTTTATTTTCAAGCCTGAAATAATTTGCTCTGAGATGGGGATAGCCATTAACCCAAGAAACCATACACTGCACAGAATGAAAGTGGAGAGAGAAGGGAGGCTATAATGATCTTATTTCCATTTGTCAAACCATACCAACTGTGCATTGACATTCCCACAGTCATTGTGGGGGAGTTGCACTTTTCCCCCCTCTATAATTCATGGAGTGGGAGACCCAAGGAAAGCAAGAAGGCTCAGCCAGGCCCTGGACTACAGCTCTGGTGCCTCCTCCCAGATGGGCTTCCAAGCTGCCCACCACGATGCTGTTGTGCATTATCAGCGAGGCACAACTTTCCATGTACATTAATGAGAAACACCGCTGTGCTACCAATTTGTCTGACTTGGTCTTGGCAGTGTTTCTAGGTTGAAAATCCCCTAGTTCACACAGGAGGTCTATTCACCCTGCTGCTTAATCTGTCTTCACTGGAGGAGATGAACTCCATGGATAAACATGCAATTGCTGTATATAAACAGCCCCAGGCCCATGGACAGCCAGAATTAAGCATTGCTCTGCCTATATGTGTGTACATGTGTATGTCTGGGAAAGAGGCTGCTGTTCGCTTGTTTGTTATAGTATTCCCAATGGTAAATGCAAAGTTATCCAAATCTCAGGCCAGACTCCAAACTGGGAGATAAACCCTGACCAGAGAAGGGCTGACAGGGGTAGACAAGCAGGAGACAGGATACTCCGCTGTTTATTGTGGTTGGCAGGTTAGTAGAGATTTAACTCTAAAACAAGACTGAGAGGGGAGGAAAAAAAAAAAAAAAAACACACAAAACACCACACACACACACACACACACACACACACACACACACACACACAAGTGATCGTCCTGATTTCTGGAATTTCTGGAAACAGCCAGACCTGGAGGAAGCCAGGGCACACGGGACGCACATGGCCATGCTCCTGTTCACAAGGCTCAGCCCAGTTCTTAGGAAGAGCAGACAGCGGGAACCTCATGTTTTGCTACTCAATATTTGCAGAATTTGCAAATTAAAGAAAAAGCAAGTCCCTAACAATTCCTTGAGATTGTTTAGCTGCTTTCAGTGTTAATGCTGCTTTCTCTCAAAAAGGTCAGAAATTACAAATAAACAGGGGAAGGCAGTGGGGGGAAGCCCCAAAAACACGAAAAGGGAGGAAATAACACACGTGACTTTGCACAAAATCATGTTTCAGGCTGAGACCCTCTTGCCCCTTTTTGCAAGAGGGCTGTCTTGCTTGTGGCGTGGTTTGTGCATGCACAACCACTCTGGTTTATGCAAAAGGGAGTAAAGTGCACAGCATGCCTGCTATAGACACCCCAAGACATGGCAAACACCCTCACATCCATGGTGGAACAGTCAGACCACAGAAATAAGAAATGATAGAGGTCAGTGTGCGACTTGAGGAGTGCAATTTTGCAAAATATTAGCTATTTCATCTCTTTGTGCTCATTTTTACTTAAAGCAAAATGCAGTGCTTGAAGGCAGTGGTTCCCCAAGAATTTGCGCATCTCGTTTTCTTGCACAGACAGGAGAGGGAAAAAAAAGAGAGAGAGAGAGAGAGAGAGAGAGAGATTGAGAGAGAGAGAAGGAAAATGGAGAAGGGAACTCCAAATCTGGCAATTTTAAGCCGTTCATATTCAGAGGGCAGGATTTTTCCAACTGCAGCCAATATGATAACACAAGTCTTCAGAGAGAAAAAAAAAAGAAAAAAGAAAAAGAAAAGGGTGGTGGGGGAAAGAAAATTCCAGTATGCTGCTTATTATTCTGAAGACAAAAAAGAACACAACAAAATGGAAACAAAGAAAACAGTGGCTGATGCCAGGGGTGGAGGGGCTGGCAAAGGTTTTAAATGCAGGGACTACCCCATATCGTCACATGCCGCATTTCATGAACTTCAGCCACCTCCAGCTGCAAACAGAGAGCAAACCCACCAAAACAAGGGGTAAGTTTAGCCGGTGATGTGCTGCGCATCCTGCATGCAAGTTCATCACCAAGCGCAGGGAACATACTGTGCTCTCACTGATTTGTTCCCAAGTGCTTCCAAACAGCCTCCGACAAAACAAGAAGGGAATAAAGAGAAGCCGGGGAGATGACAGAATGCATAAATCAGGCGCACGTGGCCTCCCGCGTTCATCTCCCAGATTCTTACCGCACCATGAAGCTTTGTGCTGCGCGCAGATCGGTGAAAGCAGCTCTGCCTTCACCCTGGGCTTTGGTGCACAGCGCCCGGCGCCGCCACTGCTCTGCACTGCCCACCACAGAAGGGGAAGCCACTGATCTTACAGACCTGCTGCAGGAATTCATGCTGGGAGGAACGCTCAGGTCCCTGGGCAGGTGCTGCTGAAACGGACTTCTGCTCTTATCGCGATTGCCTGCATCAAGGCTGCTCCAGGGGAGCTGCCAACCTAAAAAGAGCTCCCAAAGGCGGTCACAAGGCTTACAACTTAAAGGAAACTTCTACAAAACACATTTGGGTACATGGGGACTGGTGTGAGAGAGTTTGTCAGTGATGGAAGCTAAGGAAATTTATTTGCTGCTGATTCAGGGTCTAGAGGAAGATGGTTTTTTTTTTTTTTTTTCAGCAGAATATGAGCTTTCTCAGAAGAGTTTACTGTCCCAGCTTTGGAAGGGATTTAGTTATGTGCTTCTAAAGAAAAAAAGCCTAGAAAAGTGCTCCAGAAAAGATGCCTTCATTGGCACAGAGAAACACACATCGTTTCCCTTGATCTGGGGGCAGCAGGAGGAAGAAAACAAACAAACAAACAAACAAACCCAAAAGCACTTAACTGCTTTGTGAATCCCAACGGCCTAGCAGGCAAAGAGTTTCAGGAACTGCACATGCCTATCCATCCTCTTTTACGTAGCACATGACAAGACCAACACTCATACATCACTCGTGCGGTTAATTTGTCCTAACACAAAGAAGACTCAGTACAAACCACCAAGATTAAGTGCTCCAACCCATGAACTGTGGCCCGGCTGCCTTCTCTTGATTTCTTACCATGTCCACCACAGGAAAGCAAACAAGGCTTTTCTGCAGCAGACTACTTATAAGTGATAGGAGAATCGTTAAAAATCAAAAGCAAGCAATTTGTTCCCAAGTGTCTCCAGACAACCTAACCATGAACCTGCCATGGCAGGGCACGAGTCAGAGCAGGTACTGTGGGCTCCGGGTACGCTGCTGATGATGCACAGTGAAAACAGAGCACCTTGCGCCTCACAGAAACATGGACATCCAACCTGCCTAGAATTTAGGAAAATTCCTTTGATCCTCATGCAACATGCAATACCCTGCACTTTATAAAGACAAATTGTGGGGGGGTTGGGTGTTTTAGGATATTCCTTGTTTGTTTTTAACCTGCACTCCCTGAGACAAGCTCTAAGCATCAATGATTTTCTTGCAGGAGCCCAGAACAGAGAAGTTGAAGAGCAAGTAGCTGAGGCCAGAGGCCACAGTCTGACAAAATAACACATCATTTGCTAGCAAAGAGACTCAGCTGAAAAAGTTGGCTCCACACCAGAAGGCATCAGCTCCAAGCTAAACCTTTCCACAGCTTGCAGCGCAGCACAGTGCCAAGGGAGGAGCAGGCAGAGCCAGCCCTGTTTTCCTGAAGAAGCCAAAATTGTGTTTTCCAGCCTTGCCCACCCAGCTGGGGGACTGAAGGGCAGTTTCTGCCCCCAAGGGCTCAATAGTCATTTTAGTGCCCTACAAAGGATTTTCTACAAGGAAAGAGAACCTCACTGACAATGAGCCACATCCCCAACTCACAACCACCAAGGCAGCTTGACTGAAGCCTACCGATGTGCATCAGTCTACCAAGAGTGATTTAATTCAGCATTGATTACCCAGTTTCTGGTGCAATAAAACCTATCTGGAACATAAACAGTAATATGCATGGCCCCTTTCAGCACAGAAGATTTTAAAGCTCTGATTGTTTTACCCACCAGCACAAGGCAGTTGCTGGTGGGACAGAAGGCATCAGCTGCTCCAACAACAAAAAATATGATTGCAGATAGAGACAACTGCAAAAGATGAACTATGCAGGAGTCTTTCAAAACTCAAAAAGTAAGCACTAAAATTTGTCCAGATCACTAGAGCCTCACAGCTGTCATGAGAAAAGGAGCTAGGAGTTTTAATCACTCTTGTGTTTCTTATCTGATGTTTCCATACCTCCTCTTACATAGCCTGCACACATTCCCAAGGCAAAGTGTAATGGGCAACTATTATGCCAAACATCTGGATGTGTTAATTACAGATTATTAGAGCAGATCTGGAGCTCCTACCTTGGAAGCTGCTGAACTTCCCTCTCTTTGTTTCATTCCGCAGGGACATTGTGCCATACATGCCCAGACCTCGTGCAGCTGCTTGTCTCCAGAAGGCTGCTTTCAATCCCAAAAGCTGAGAGGGCACCTGGCTCACTTTTACCCACTACCAAGGAGTGGTACCGACTCCACCGGCAGGTCCTGGCTGTGGTTTCACCTCTGGGACACTGAAACCCCACCTGCTTGATGGCCGAGCAGGCAGCATCCTGGCAGAGGTTCTTGCTTCCAGTACCAGAGCCTCCCTCAGGGAAAAGAGATACCAGGAGCTAGAAAGGAATTGAATCCCTGAAGGAAAGCTGCAACACCTGCCTACCGTCTGGGCATGGAGGGATTAATTACAGGTGCACCAGGTGACTGAGTATTCGTAACCCATCTCCCCAAGACAGAACAAAGGCAAGTGGGTTTCTGCACGAGGGGAATCATCAATAATGCAAACAGGGATGCAGTTAGTGTAGCTCCATCTGCCCATGGAATTATAATGCTGCATCTCATGAACTGTAGTTGTGGGTTGCAGCTACCCAATTCATGTCTCTTGAGATCCCTCCTCTGAGCCCGTTGTCAAATATTCTTGGATAAACTGATGACAACCACCATGAGATTTAGAGAAGCAGTGCTTCCATTTTATTGGAGAAACAGGGGCATCTTTTCCCTGGGTAACTTCCAATTACTCACAAAACAGCCAAGCACAAAAGTCAGGATCTAAGCTAGGCACCTTGACGCTCAGTGACAGTTCTCTGGTCCCTGGACGATCCCATTTGGCACACAACAACCAGAAGCAGAGACACAGGCTGTGAACTGTGCAGCTCCACTACCATTTCTAGGATGAACTGGGCTTTAACCAAGCACTAAAGAGAATATACCCCCATTCTGTGGCAGCTTAAGAAGTCTGGCAACTAGTAGGGAACAGGAGATGCAGAGAATTTTTCAGAGCTAGAGTCTTTAACCTTGGGCAGTTTCTAACAGCGCTGTTCCTCCAGAGGCTCCAAAGTCTCCTGCAGGCAAAGTCCAAGCCAGAAATCCACTGCACTGTTCTGCTGAGCACCGGAGCCATGCAGGAGGAGGCAGCACCTGCCATGGGCTACGTGATGAGCAGCCCAGAGCGAGGACATTTCACACAGGCAACAGAGTGGTTACCAGTGAAGTTTCATTTGAGGTTACCCAGGTCTCACTGGAGCTGTCTAAGAGTGAGAAGCTTTAATTCAATTTCCCAATGTAAGTACTTATCTACCACAGAGGAGAGGTTTGAAATAACCACTGGAGAGCGATTCAGACAGAAAGAGAATTCCCTGCAGTCCTCCCATCAAGCCATTAAGAAACTTCTTACTGATAACACAGAAGCAAACAGATGTTGATGCTGTTTCTGCAGCGACTGCGTTATAACTTGTTTTCTTTTAAAAAAAAAGAAAAAAGAAAGAAATGTCCAGATGTATTTAGAGGCATTCCTTAAGAGCCAATCTTCTAACTACCTCAGCAGGACGGGGATCCAACTGCAGCCCCAACACCATGTGTTGCTAGCGTTACTCAGTTCACCGAACTTTGCTGCTGCTCAGTAGATTCTTTCTTGGTCTCAATGGTGATGCGAAGGTTCAGAATTCGAGGCCATAAGCATTAGGGAAGAAGGGAACTATCTACATGCCAAATACATTAAGGTTGATTACACAGCAGCTTTTAAGAATAAGTTTAGATTTAGCTATCATGTCAGTGAAGAATATTCTGAGGAAATACATTTTAAAAGAATCTTAATTGAAATACAGCTTAAAAGCATGAGAAGTTTTTCCTCTAGCTCACATGGTTATACTTTTCAGGCAAAAAAACAGCAATGCCAAGAAAGACAAAATGAAAAGTAACAGGAACATACTAGGACAGATGTCAAGAAACTTATCCAAACATCACTGCAATGTTCCAGAGACATTGTCAGTGTTCATGCCTTATATCCTGCTCCAAGAGTAATAATTCTGTTGTTACTTCTTTATGTTTGAAGCCTCTACTCAGAGAGTAGGTAGGACTGTTGCCATTGCTTTCAATGGGTCAAAGATTTAGACTGGCAACTCTTTGCTGGTCAGGTCATGTGCTTTGACAAACATCCTGTAGAAATAAGTCTGGATGGGTCCATTCAGCCCCAAATGAGCAAGAAGCTACAAACTCCTCCAAATCGCAGTAACTTAAACAAGAAAGCAGCCGCCTTGCAAACAGCACAGAACCCTGTCTACTCTCCACCATAACTAGAGCACAGCCCATTCACTTCTTTTTATCTGAGAACAGCTAAGAGTACTCACATCTTTGTTCTCATTTTACAAATTCTTCAAAATTCAGATGAAAGCATAAACCAGTAGTTCAGTAGATTTCTGCTTTTTTAATCTGCAGCCCCTGGAAAATGCTTCCAGTACAGGTGACCACCTAGTGACCTGGAGCTTGTGACACCTAGCTTATTTGTGTTAATTATCTTTCACAGGCTCTTCAAACCGATGCTGTAGCTTCCAGAAATCCTGAGACCAAACTGGCAGAGAAAAGACTAGAACTGAAGAATTAGAGCGAAAAATAAACAAACAAAATAAAATAAAATTGCATTTTCCATATGCATCATAGGGGAAATTGAAAATAGTCACTTGACTGAGCATCACCCATGCACTTAATTATTCTTCCATCTATGCAGTCATAAGAAGTGACAAACATAATTTCAGGCCTAATATGATGCACTTGGGGCCCTGGGCCATTTGGTCCTCCTGAGACTGTGGCACAGGATATTGTGGCCACCAAACTTGCGGACAGGATGGCAGCAAGAGCATCTCTTGCTCCATACTTGGTGTCAGCAGCCTAGTGAGACCACAACACACCTTGGCACGCTGACAGCCAGGGAGAATGACAGGATGGTGACAGTGGGGATGTCCTGAGCCAGGCCCTGCAATAACTGCCAGCAGTCTTCTCAGTCCAGGTATTGGGAGCAAACATTCATCTCTCCTACGCTCCTTCCCTCTCCCTCTACCCTGCCCAGCTAATCACTGGCAAGACTTTTCACCCTCTCTCTTGATTTTCTGTTTTGTTTCACACCACCCTGTCAGCTCTGTGCCTGGTTCCTATGTGGGAACAAGGCAGGAATCCAGGCCAGAATCTCACCGCAATATGTAATTAATTGCAACTACTCTAACAGAGGCTACAATTTGGGCTGTTCAGCCAGACACATACACTCGGCAAATAATGGTTCCAAATCACTACTCTTATTTAGCAAGCTGTCAAGGTCCTGGCTGTTCTTTAGCACATTAAGGCTGAGAGCGTACATGTTTTTTAAATCAGTCTATGAAGCATACTATGGGTTTGTACAGCATGTAATACTTTATCTACAGCAACACAACCCAGAAGGGCTTTTCACTTTAGAAGTGTAAGCCACTACTGCTTGAACAGGAGAATTAAATCCATTAGAGCTGACTCAGAGGCAAGTCCTTATACAGAATGCCAACCACCCACTGGTAAAGACATGATCTCTATACATTTAGAATATGTAGGTAGAACAGGGAGTCTGGCTGACTCTGAGGCTGCTCACGGAACATTCCCCTGCTACTACACAGAGTACAACTTAATTAAAAAGGTACAAAAAAATTCAAAATACCATGCATACTTCAGATTCTTGAACTCCATTTATTTTCAAGATAGATTTAGGATCTTAAGATGCTTCAGAAAGCAATTTTCTACTTCCTTTGAACATTTAACCTCCAAACTTAAAGTAATAAAGGCCACACCTCAGTCAGACCTGCAGACTATATTTCTTGGAAAATTCTTCCCCAGCTTCATAGCTATGAATTAAAACCTCATTTCTGTAATATCACCACCCAGATTCTGACATTCTTTTATCTGTAGCAAATATCTGTATCAATAAACAAACTACCTATGGAATTATGCTATGGCTAGTTAGTAATTCATTTACACTTTTCATCTTTCACAGTTTCAAGACATTCTATAAGAGTGGATTAGGAGTATCAGAAGCAGCATTTTACAGATAAAAGAAATTAAATTGCCAGTATCTGAACTTGCCTAAGTTCGCGTATTAAGTAAATAGAGCGAGGAAGCAACCTATAAGAAATTGGTTTGCTGAAAGGAATGGAATGAATACTCTTTATTTTAATATGTGAACCAGTAAATCCTTCAGATTAATTAGCCACAGCTACTAATAATTCTTAACCAACCAGAGAAATTCATCTTAAGAGATATCACTTGCCAAACCTTTGCATCCAGTAACAGAAAGAAAAAAAATGTCCAACTCCTTTATCTTTCAGATAATTCATTTGAAGAAGTAGAACTGGATTAAAGCCTTGATGACTAATGATCCAGTAAGGCAGAAGACTGGGGGACTCGTATGAAGAACTATAATTTCTTGGCGATAACTTATTTTCAGGGAAGAAAAATTTTTGGTTGGGGAGGGGTTTCATTGCACCAGATTCCATCCTCCCCTCGCTTTCCCCCTCTCTCTTGTTTCAGGGCGCGTCTTAGAGGATAAGAGTTTGAAGCAACATCTTAGCAAGGAAAACACCCCAATCCCACGCAAACATGTAAGAGCCTGGAGTCTCTGGGGCAGCTTGCCTGGTGTCAGAGTAATGGAAGGGCCAACACGGCCCTTGGGAAGCAGCGTAAGGTCAGGAGTTCCTGGGAAAGTGATAACTGGGCGAGCTGGAGTTTTCACTTCATTTTGCACCATCGCTATTACCAGAGTTGCGATAACATCGTGCATTAAACAATTAGCAGCTTCCGAGCCTACATTCCCAGCAGTAGTTTGGTATCAGGCAGCCCTTCGGGCTCTGAAGTGGGCAGCTGATAAGCAGCTCTGCTCGAGGAGCTCGCTGCCTGCGCGGTATCTGCAGGAGCAGAGGCCTGACCCTGCCTCAGTGAGCTAAGGCTTTGCTTTGGCCATTAGGAACGTCCACTCTGAGAGCCGGTCACGGCGAGGGCGAGCACCCGGTGGGTTAGCACAGCCCTTTGGCTGCCCATCAGGAGACTCCAGCTTCCATCTGCTCAGGTCAGAGGCAAAACGAGCTCAGAGGCTCATTCTTCCCCAGAGCAGCCAGTACAGTATGACACGATTTAGCATGATATACAGCTTCTCCTGGGCCAAAGCCCAGCGCTGCGAGCAGACAGACTGCAGGTGACGATCACAGCGTACTCGCAGGGCTGGTGGGAAGCCCACAGCTGGAGGAGACACCCTGGGTGAGCTCAGTCAGGTCAGGCGCAGGTGACCCCAGGACATCGTGAAGGTCAGGACTGAAAGACATTTGCTTGCACAGCATCTGCCGAAGCAAGGATCACCAGCTGTCACTCATTCCTGGGACGCTAAAGCAATGCTCTGCGGGCACCCGGGAGCCCAGGCTGCCCATGGAAAGCAAAATGAGTAGCGCTGCCAGGTCTGCTGGGCACATCGCATGTGAAAAGCGGGGACTAAGCTGGCTGTACTCCCAGCCAGGCCAAAGAACCACTAGCAAAATGAGCACAGAGGGCTCAGGCTTTTAGTTATTTTTTAAAATACCATGCATCACTGAACCCCTTTGGCGCTAAGCAGGTTTTTCTCTTACTGAATGATGAGACTCAAGAGTTCTGGAAGATCAATTCTCTCAAAGGCTTTGGAGGTGCTCTGTGCTGAGATCTGTGAATTTTCCCTCAGAGACAGATCTGCATCCAAGGGTACAAACACCACCAACTACCTGCAACATCCGTGTGACAAATGCTTTCGCAGACACTAAACAGAATGGGGGAAAAACAAAGCTGAAAGAAAACCACACTAGTTGCATGGCAGCGCAATGAGGTTTTTGCAAGTCACTGTGAAGAACTACAGGAAATAGAGCAGATGATACAGAGATATTTAGGGAAGGTAACGTGAAACTAGACAGCTTGAAGAGTCTGTGCTTTCAGCTCTGAAGAGCAAAAATGGAGAAGCAACAGAAAACCAATAAGAGGCTGAGAAGTACTGTTCCATTCCCCGTTTTTCATATATTAAATGTCAGTGAAAAACAACTGCAGATGTCTTACAGGCGACCTCTTAAGCGTGTGTCTCATTAAAAGTGCCTGGCTTTTCCTGCATCTCTTTAAACGAGCCACTTCTCAGGCTTAAGCCTATTAATGCTGGATTATTCTGGGATCGTCACTCACCAACACCACCCTCCTCTGGCAACACCAACAAGGAAGCAGTTCAGGAAGATAAAGCCGAGGCCTGGGAACACGTCCCTGGAGATACACAGGCGACAGCATGAACCACTTCACCCGCACCCTCCTCCTCCCAGCGAGGTCAATGCCTGGGCTGAGAGAAGGGCAGCTGGAGGCATCAGCAGCCCCAGACAGGTCATGGATGTAACTTGTGTCTAATGACAGGTTTCACTCTAACTATTTTATATTTAGGAAAAGTGGGGCACAGGTCTAACAGATGGATTTCCCTGCCCGGGTCAGATGATGAGACATCTTTTAGCGAACAGTTCCCTTTCTACAAGTACACCTGGTTGGCTTCAAGCTTGATGCAAAATTCATTGTCCACAGAGCATCAAGAGGAAATATTTTGCCTCTCCTCTTTCATTCCTTTCCATTACTTAAGGGGGTTAGTTATTTGAAACACTGTTCATGTTGCACTAAAGCCTGGAAGAAGCTGAAGTGACTGGCACCAACCTATTAACACATAGATCATCATATCCCCCTGCCAAAAAAAGTGGGTGGAGGAGAGAAAAAAAGAGGATTGGAAGCAGAGGAAGGTTGAAAGGAAATACCCATTTCAGGGAACATCAGAGCCTAAAGCAGAACTGCAAAAAGGACTTTGACAACAACAACAACAAAAAAAAAACACACACACATACAGAGCTACAAAAAGTCAAAGCCTATTTATGAAAATGACCATCTCTCCTTAAGTCTCTTTCTCAGTCTGCCTCTAACTTTCCCTGGGGAATGCAGAATACATCCAAGGCTGCACAGCACTTGGAGTAGGGCTTGGGGTTATTTTTAAGATAGAGTCATTATAACTCTTGTGACTCACTGGCTTGTTATGATGGAAGTATGTTGTTTGATCTGCACAGACACAAGCATCCAAAGAAGAAAAAAAAACAGAGATCCTGGGAGGAAAAAGAGGAGAAAAAAAAAAAAAAATAGCTGTTCCACAGAAAGCAGCAAGACAAGGGAAGACAGTTCAGCAGGGCAGTGTCTCATGCTGGCTTACAAGCCTAGTGCAAGTTCTACCTTATGATCCTCAAAAAGCAGCTTTTAACAGCTCCCCCTTCCTTGCTATCCATGGCTCCCCAGGGTCTGTTTCAGGACTCTTCTAAGGTACTTGCTAGATAATACTGCATCAGCGGATTTAGGGGGATCTGGATAGTCTGGATTAATCTAAACAGAACATGAGATTGAGACCCCCTTGCAAAACATGCTTCCCTCCTCCTCCTCCTCAGCTCCCTTTGCCCATGAACTGCACTCAGCCCTT
The DNA here is from genome assembly GCA_013398735.1 of Nothocercus julius. Taxonomy (NCBI): domain Eukaryota; kingdom Metazoa; phylum Chordata; class Aves; order Tinamiformes; family Tinamidae; genus Nothocercus; species Nothocercus julius. The sequence continues at coordinate 3,967,383 of VZSV01000015.1, forward strand.
TTGCAAAGCCAGTTTTAACAGGTTCTCCTACACAGACCTTCTTCTGGGATGGTCTCAGGGCGGTTTTCCTGGACAGAACAGGGATGGGAGACATCTGGTAGGAAGGACACCAAGACTCACCCCCAGGATGTTGCTGGGTGTGCAAATGCCAAGGCAGAATCACAGTGTTACCTATGTGATAACCTCCAGGTGACACTAATTAGAGGCAGCAGTGGCACCCCATGCATTGCAGCCACTGAAAAACTTGAAAGCTGATTTTTTAAAGTCAGCATGAAGAAGCCGTTGCAGAGACTTAGAGACCATGGCAGGGCTGTTTCCTCTGGTGCTACAGAAGCATCCCCAGCTAATCCTAGTAGAAGCGTCTCCACCAGCCATGGTGCTCGCAAAGTAGCAACACAGAGCTGCCCTGCTTTCTGTTCCACACGATTCACACAGTCAGAGAGTGAGGATCACTGCAACCATGAACTAGGATTTCTGAGTTGCTATTTCTGTTGCTTTGTTAGCTCAGACACAAAGACTCAGCCCTTTGTAGTTCCCAGATCACAATGTCTGTGTTGCATGAGATCATGTTTGTCTTTTTGTACATGGCTTTTTTTAAGCAGCACTTCCACTTCCACAGTTCCTTCCACTCAACATTTTCCTTCCTCTTGCTCTCAGTTATCAGACAGTATCAAGCAGACTCCATACACACACATGCCCTGCCCTATCTTGCTAATGAGGCTGGGCTAGATGGTTTGCTCTACATACGTACTTTTTAAGGACTATGGAAAAGAGGGGAGCTACCTGAAAAGCAAACAAACAAGCCCAAGACAGTTGGAGCTGAGGTGCGCATGGTAGGAGCAGATAAACACAACAGCAGGAACAGAAAAGCACAGGAAAAATTGGAAAGAACAGTAGGGACAGGTGAGTTTATTTAAGCAAAGTCCTCTCTGTGCAACTCAACACTCTCTCAAGAGATAACGTCACCAGGTCAGTAACACAGAGCAGCAGCAGCCTTTAAACAGAAATAATCTGCTTGCAAGTAACTGCGAGGAGCACTGGGGCAGCACAATGTGAACCCCATTCCCTGATTTCCCCGGGGGCACAGGTGCCTGTTGGGTTGGGAGAGGGTAGCCAAGCCTAGAGGGGGTTCTGCAGCGTCACCTTGATCTTCTCGAGCCCACAGGATGGTGTAGCACCACCAGGGCTCTGGATGTGGAGGCTGCAGGCAGGGGCACTCCCAGCTCCGCCGTGCGCAGGGGAGAGGCCGCAAGCGAAAGCAGAGTCCAGGGTGCAGCAAAACAGAGAGAAGTCATTTGAAAAAGCAAACACTAGTTCACTCCACCGAAAACAGAGCTCCAGCTTCCTCCTGAAAACCTCATCAGTGGAAAGACCAGGAAAGAAGGTCATAAGACAGTGAAGAAACAGAAACCTCCCTCCAGGCCAGCTCCCATCTTTCCCATAGGACCAAAAATACCCCAAAATACACTGTAGGCAAACAGGAAAGCATTAAGTCATGGGAGCTAATTAGCAGCCTCTGCCCAGTGTGTTCTTTATAAACGGGGACTCCCACAAAGTCCACTTCCCACATCAAAACTCCCATTTTCCATGAGCAGGGGTGCAGAAGCCACCTGAAGAACTGGTACCACAGCTGGAGGGGCATGGGGACACGGTGCCCGCCCACCTCAGATGTCCTGCAGGGACAGGGACCATCTATAAAAAGAGCTGAGAAGACTTTAGACAACTGCTACCAATAACCCTGCCTAACTTCAAGCTTTCCACTGACAGACTTTCTTTAACTGATATCTTATTAAGTTTCCTATAAATAGAGCTGGCAAATAAAGAGCACTGTGCAGGCAGGGTTAGAAGTCCAGTGCTAGTGGCGAGATGCCCACCGGGAGCAGAGACAAGGCTCACTGGTTCACGGCAAGATGAATCATCTCCAGCTCTCCATGGAGAATCTGCCAGCCTGGCATGGGAAGCAGCAGTGACAGACAAGACCTCCCTAACCCTCATTTGCCCCAGGGCCACCAGATCAGTATGGATCAGATCAGCCCCTGTCCCTGTGTGTGCTGTGAAGCTGCAAGGGCCAAGCTACTGGCCTTCAGTGCGTATGGACAAGTCCCACAGTGCTCATTTGAGAGAAGATTTTTTGGCCTCTTCCGCATAAACGTCATTTGTGTTGGCAGAACTCCAGCTGACCTTGATGGATTAAAGACACAAAACATCTGCACCCAACGGAACACTTTAAAGCAAATGTTTTCTTCTCAAGCAAAAAAGACAAGACAGTTCAGCTACACCGTCTCTTCGTGTAGATGTGTCTATGGGGCTGATCTTTGAACCTATTCTTTTTAAAAAATGTGCAAACCTAGCAATTTCTCTATGTCCATTTTTCAGAGGGGAAACCAAAGCATAGAAGGAATAAGGGAGCCATATAAATTCATGAGCATGGGCAGCCCCATATATGGGAACAGATATCCTTCCTCTGTCTACCTGCAAAAGGGCAAGGTAGACAAGGTGACCAGCCCTGGCACACAGCATCAGCAACAGCAAGCTCTTGTTAAGCAAATTAAAGCCTAAATAAAAGTTTGTTGAACTGAACAAGCTTTTGGTCCCCACATTCTCCTGTTGGAAGATGGAAAATTCCATTAACGTTTGGGATCAGCAAAGCAGCAAGCATAAGTGCTCAGTACATAGACTCATGTTAAAATCCAAAATGCTTTTGATGCATTTATTGACAAAATATCCAACGCCACTGCTAAGGCAGCTCCTCCTCCACCCAAAATTGCCCAAAATAAACAAACAAAAAAACCACACTGGGAACCTCTCTCAAGCCAAATGCAACAAGTAGGACTCTCAAGGCTGTGCTCAGACAACCACCGACCTCTTCCCATTGCTTCTGTGTGATAAATGTCAGCTTTGTGAAGACTTTTTTCGAGAACCACAATAACCCATGCACGGATAGTCACAGATGACAACGCCACCTGCAAACCATCGCTCCGCTCCCTCGCTCCGAGCACAGCTAACACACTGAAACATGCTGAATTATGCACACAGGCTGCCCAAACACATGTTGACGTTAGAGATTGCCTGGAGTTGTCGACGAGTTTTGCAAGAAGGCTCTTTGGGGCTGCACTCGGACGAGCCCCTGGGCAGCGCTGACTGCAGGGCAGCCCAAACAGCCACCCAACCAAACATCCCATTTGCTGCAAAGAGCTCCCCGAGCTCAGCCACTCCAAGCCTGCCAGCAGGATGCCCCAAGGATATCCATGGCCAGCAAGATCCCTGGCATTTCCCCAGTGTGGGTGCACCACCCCCAAGAAAGACGACAAAAAAAATAAAAAGCAAACACGACAAAAGTTTTGATCAAAAGAATTGCTTCACAGTTTTAATGACCTCTAGGCTGCTTTGCATCTATGCAAAAACTTAATGTACTAAAGCATGAGCTTTTGAGCTGTGCCTCCATCTCACGTGGGAGGACGCAAGGGTTAGCACAGGGTCTCCGACTGCCGGCGCTTTAAGTACCACGCACAGTTGGCAAAGTCACTCCATGCCTTTGGGCAAGCGATTAAAATTTTCTGTCCCTCCATTTCCTCCATCTATAACAAGCACAAGACTCCTTACCCCCTGAATAGAGAGGGGTATGCCATTGCAAATCATTACTTTGCCAAATCACATTCTCAATCATATGTCTTCCAACATTTTCAAACTGTTATCCTGTGCCTGACACATTGTAAAAATAGCCCAGACTGCAAAGCTCACTTGATGTTTATAGGGCACCATGGAAACGTGCAGCTCAAGATAATTAACTTTAAATAAAATGTTAATCTGCAGTAAACACAAAATAGAATATAGTTTGGGGAAATGCTCCACAATCCACTGGTGAAAATCAGTGAACTGTAGATACAAATTAGCAGTGTCTATTAATGGAAGCCCCTTGCTGGATTAGGCACACTAACAAAAGTAATAATAATTAACAACATTAGCCACATAGAACACAATCAAGTTCCAATTGCTTCTAGCATTATTTTTTCTAATGAAGTTGCCAGAAAATAATCAGAGTTGGCTAGAGAGCTTATCAGGGGAGAGCCACAGAGAGCAGGATTAGCTGCCCCGCGCCGGGGAGCGTGAGTCACAGCGCAGGAAGCACAGATTGTCCTCGTCAGCCTCAGGAAGGAAGTTTTCGGCGGTCGAGTTTTTTCCGTCTTTTCGTCCTCATCCCAAGCACTGACAGCCCAGGCCAGGTTGAGGAGAACCCTCGAGGGACCCCAGAGCGAAGCTGCCCGTTGGGAAATGGTCACCCTTTTTCTGGCTCCGCACCAATTTGCTTGTGGTCATGGGCAGGATGCTTCACTCATGGAGTTTTCATTTGTTTGTCTTTAATGATGCTGTTTATTGAAAAAAATGAGGCTCATGCAGGAAATCGATAGAGAAGTGTAATTTTGCACCTCCTGGCCATGAAGATGTGCATGCTGGCCGCACATACACTGAGCCCTTTGGAAGGCAGGGTAACTACCTTCTCCATACAGCTTTTTGGCAAATATCAGCTTACTTCAGGTTTGGCAAGATGACTTGCCAGGCTCTGAATACAGAGCTGGAAGCCTTCCACAGCACCCACCTGTGTTACCCTGCATGGCCAAGGCTAAGGGTGGTCACCAAAATTCCTAATGCCAGATACCAAAGCCACCACCACAGAGCTCAACGAGGCCACCAAGGACTTCTCCAAGGGGAGAACTGCCATCAGCGGCCATAAAGCAAAACCCAGCACTGCTCTCCGGGGACCATCTGGCCTCTGGCAGCAGCAGCTGGAATAACGCGAATCAGATCGAGGGTAATCTCTCCTTCCCAGAGGAATAATACAGGTTTTCAGCAATAATGGCTAATTGAGAATTAATAGCCTCAATGTGGAAACAGTGTCACAATGCCACATGCGCTTGTTTGCCCCTCCTGGTTGACGGCCTTCACTTGACATCATTTTTTTTCCCCTACTCAGCATCAGTCAAATGAGCTATAACAACAAGGACCCTCATCAGCACCTCCCTGGAGGGGTTGGGAAGGATGTTCCCACCCGCCTGCACCTCCCCATGCCCTGCCCCTTGTTCAGGACCAGGGGGCTGCGACTTCTCCGTCATTACAGAAAACCCTGTTGGCGCTGGCTATGGATCCTTAGGGAGAGCAGGCAAGTTTGTTATGGAGAATCCAGATCACATTTTTCCAGGCTATCTTGTTTGGGCCCTCCCCACCTGCCTGTCCCTTCCTCCCTCCCAGTCAAGCTGGCACGAGGCTGCATAGTGTTTTTCTTGACCAGATGTCTCATCTGCTTTTGTTGCTGCAAGACGCACGGTCTGGTCCTGGCAGCGTGTCGCAAAACTCGAGTTGCACAGCCAGCAACTAGCATCTGCATCCAGCATTAATCAAGGAGGTGGGAAAAGACACATCCAGCAAGAAATCACAAATCTCCATTTCTAATTGTTTCGCGCTAGCAGAAAAACATTTATTTCCCAGGATTTCCGAGAAGCGGAAGAGGTGAGTGAATGGATTGCTCAGAGCCTCCTGTTTATCGAGCCGAGAGGGGAGTAGGGTTAACAAAGCAGTCCTTGTTCCTATCCAAAGCATTACATTTTGGAAGACATCCAGATATAGATCCTTTGTTGTCAAGAACAAAAGGGACTGATCCCCGTTTTGGGGGAAGCACCACACTCTGCAATGCTTTCTGTGCCCGCAGCATCCCCGCTCAGTGACAGGGCACCCAAGACCTAGGCCACCCAATGCAAGCACCTGCTGTACTTGTCGTGCCCTTGCCACGTGCCTGGGTCTCTGTGAGCCACTGCTGGGCAGTCTCTTGCTGTGCTCATCTCCGATAGCCACCTCCATCTCCCACCCTCCTCCCCAGCTGAGCAACCCCAGCACAACACAGCAATCGATGCCTTGCGACGTGCTGTCTCTACCCCTCACTGCCTGCTGCTACTGAAACCTCAGGGCATTGCTGCTTGGATAATCTGCAGCCTGGAAGCTTCGCAGCCCAAAGCAGCCTTGGCAAGTGGAGAGGCAGCCAAGATGCCTCCCTACAGCCCACGCCGCGCTGAAGTCCACGAGCTGCCAGGAGAGACCAAATCCAACCCATCTCATCTAGGCTCCACACTCCCTTGGCATGGACCTACAGCAATGACAAGAAACACAAGCCAAAGGCTGCTGCGCTGCCCACGGGGGCATCGGGGAAGGCAGCCGAGCCCACGCACTTCTTGTCCAGCCCTTGCACATCTGAGACATGTCCACACAGGAGACGGGTGCACAGAGCTGAGGATCCTTGGGGCTTTCTGCTGACCTCTAACTACTTTCTCCTTCCCAAAACACATTTCCAGGCTAATCCAAGACATGAATGTCATGCTGTTTTGTTAGGACAAGAGCAGTAGAAGAAGTCACCACTACAGACAGAAGTGGCACACACCTTCCGAAGCATCCACAGTCAGCCTGTTCCTATGGGAGAGTCCATTCCCAAAGGCAAAGTTTGGCATCTTACAAGAAGCTTGTCTGCTCCTTTTATGATGGATTGCAGCTATCTGGAAAGTATTTCATGCTGGAGTCAGGTCTAGTCTACCAGGTTTCTTAGAAGTCTCTGTGGACAACAGGGAATTTGGTACAATTTGAAGGAGCAAGGCCAGAGCAACTGCTGACTGCTAACAACTCTTGGCTTTTCTTCTTTCCTAAGTACTATTTTACACTAGTGTCTATTTTTCCCCCCTGCCTCATTTAAGGGAATAGCGCTCTGTTGACATCCTCAAGGCAAGGAAAGTTCCCAATGGGCAGGTCTTGCAAAGAGATTGCAGCAAAACCAACCTGGCAGATTTGGTATTTGTAAGGTTAAAGAAAAAGAAATAAGAATAAGAACAGAAGTACTCAAAAATAACAGTAACTTTCAGGTTTCAAAGTAAAGAGCAAAAGCAGACACAGATCTACCTTACAAGTCACCTTTAGGCTACACATCTATTCTTAATGACAAGGCTCAAATAAACTATTTATAACTATTCTCTTAGCATGCTGATCTATAAAGTCTCCTGAAAATAAAAAAGGAAAGAGTTCCTCGTTGGCCATGGTAACACCCCTTTGGTTTGGGCTGCTGTTCCTGCAAAGGTCCCTGCAGGATGACATCCCACCGGCTCATAGGACACTGAGGAGGCCCTGGAGTGTCTGGAGCACTGCAGGATGGTTTGCAACAGCACTAGCCTCCAGCACAAATCAGCCTGGGAGTTCCCACTAATCATGTGGGATTAACATGACTTCCCTGCCTCTGTGGGACTGCTGAGAGACTCTATTCGATAGCATCTGTAACGAGCTGAATGTGGAAAGTTCATTATACCTATGCTGAGCAGAGAGAGTAGAGGCCCCAGCCAAAAAGAAACTGCCTATTGGGGCCATCTTCCTTCCTGCCACGGCCACCCAGGGCCAGTTCACGTTTCCCAGGACAGAGGCTCCACACGGACATGGTGCTTCTCACTGCGTGGAGCTCCGGCTTTCCCGACATCGCTCCTTGCTTTCTTCCCGCTCAGACCCACGCACGGCAGCGCAAACGGCTGGCCCGGAGCCCACGCGCAGGGCGATCAGCGCCAGTGTCTGCTAGGGAGATGTGCATTTCCTGCCTCTCAATTTTCCTGATTTACAGCCACTACGAAATTCTCTTCTTCATGGACCAGGGCCAAAAACATCAAACTACTGCTCCTTCCCCCTGCTGACGGCCCAAAGCCCAGCACACAGAGAAGGCATTAGAACTATGTAACCTGGGGTCACATTTCACCCTGGACTCAATTAACAAGGGTTAAAAATGGAAGAAGTCTTTACTTTCCCATAGGAAAGTTGTACCCCGTCGCCCAAGGCCTCCCGTGGCCTTCTGACACTTCTATAGAAGACAGCAGCATCCTTGGTTCTGGTGAGCAGGGACTTTCCTCAGAGTGCCCTTGTATGCTCAGGGCTCCTGCCTGCACAGACCCCCCTCTCCAAGCAGCCACATCCTGTTTGTGTGGAGCCTCCTGGGTGACTCTGCAGTCCTGCTGCAGTGGGAAGCAGCCTCCAGCCTCGCTGTGCAACAGCGGCGACAGCAGCAAGCTCCTCAGGGCACGAAAATCCCCCCGCCTCAAATAAACAAGCCCAGCAAGACGGGCAGTGTCAGTTTGCGCTGGAGAGAGGGTTTGGGAATAACATCCATAGGAGGCCACACGCCTCCCTGCTGACTCTGCGCACCCCTGCGGAGGCCTGCAGCAAGGTCAAGGCAGACACTTTCAAGAGCCTCACGCCAAGAGATTCTGGTGCCTTACTCCATATTTCCATATTTTAGTCTTCTCTGTCCCCCAGGCACTATTCCAGCTGCAATGAGGGCAGACTTACTGAGGGAAAGCTCTTGCCCCAGTATCAAGTCATGGCACCAGAGGACCTGCCGTTCCAGAAGATCACTTTTAGAAACACACAAGGAGGCTAAGAGCACCCGCAGACACACAGCAGCTCTGCCATTTACAGACTTCAAAATGTCTAGCAGGTTTCTTCTCCCATATCTGTCCCTCTGCCCCTTCTCATCCTTTGTCTGCAATTTTCACCTGGATCATCCATCATCTAGAAGTGCACAGTGTATCAAGCCTAGCTCAGGGACTTCAGGTGCCACAACAGCAGCCAACCATTCCCAGGGTCACTGCAGCAGGAAAGATGACATTTCAGAGCTTCCTTGACCCAAAAGGGCTGCAGAGATGAGGAGCCGATTGCATAGAAGTGACCTGGCAGGGCAAAAGGGTCAGAACAGGGTGCCGAGTCCTGCCTTGATCCCAGTATCTCAAATTGGCACAGAGCACGTTGCCCCACCATGACACCCCCATACCACTTGCATTTTTAGTTGTCTGGAGAACAGAGCTTTGCGCAACACTGCTGTGGTTTGCATTTCCCTCAATTATCTCTTGTCAGTTTACTAATTACATAACTCATTCCATGTCCATGCTAGCCTAGGGTAACCTCTTAGCCAGGCAAATGCTGTCCAAAGCAGTTGCCCTTTCAAGAAGCATGAAGGTATCTGCTCGGCAATCAAACAGTGTGGGAAAGGCTTAATTTTCCCAAATCTCAGCCACAGGCTCCCCAGTCACAGTGCATTAGTTGCTGTGTGAGAACCATCACACTAAGGGAACCAAACACTCTTCACCTCCTGCTTCTGCCTAACCCAGGTGTCACCAGAAGGCACAGAAGGGACATACTCAGCCTCAGCCTATTCCAGCTCCTGCAAGAGCAGTGCAGGAAAGACTTTAAAGCCTACAACTCGAACATAAGCAGAGCAAGTCTAGAACAGTCCTAGAGACAGCAGAAGGAGAGGAGAAGCCATACATACAGCTGTCTCATTGCCCGAAGCCTCTTCGGACACTGGACACTACTCCAAAAGCAAACATGAACAGATAGCGACCTCCTCTCCTCCCTTCATACCCAACAGGAACACCGCTCTCTGGGAACACTGATGGAGCATATCCAGCTACATGCTCACATTGAGAAAAGCCTAGGTGAGGCCAGAGGGAGCAGGGGCTGGAAGTCAGAAGCCCCAGCATTAAACAGCCTTTTTGCATGGATTGGTTGCACGGCCTCAGGAACACTACCTGGTGCCGCACAGCTCAGCACTGAGCTCTTTGCAGAACTACATTTCAGACATGGTTCACCCAAGACTGCACATCCAGAATGCAATACCCATGCTGATACACCTTAGATGCATGTTTTCTGCAGGGTTTTAACTCACACTGAAGAGGATCGATTTTGGAAGGCCTGGGACAGTTTTGTCAGCCCCAGACTCAGTCTCATCACTGTGCCACACAATTAGATCAGTTTTCTGTACAAGCCACCACTTGTTTTCCTCCCTGTCTCTCCCTGTAGGCTGCTTGCTTTCTGCATTGCCAGGTCTCCCCTACAAGCCCCGAGCATCAGGACATGCATTAGAAGTGCAAAGCATTTTAATAGGACAGCAGTTGGGAGCAGAGTGAGAAAATGCAGCAGCCCTTTGAGTGGAAGAGCTCACAAGGAGTTTGGGAAAGGAAGTTTCCCAGCTGTGCACAATGATTTCAGAGCTGCTCATGCAGAATGTCTGGACAGAGAGGATCATCTGTGGTTAAGCAGGAGAAAGAGTTCAGTTCACAGATAAGTGATGATGAATCTCACTTAGCCACACTGCTGTCTTGGCCATTTCCTGTTTAGGCTGCTGGGGCACACAGCTATGTTGGTGCACAGAGCTAAGAGAGCCTCAGTGGGGTCTTCCACAGCCCACCCACGGGCTACAAGGAAGCTCTGCCCAGTCCACATCCCATACCGACCCTCACTACTCCCTGCCACACAGCAGAGCCCTCTCGCCACGTTGGACACTCTCCTCTTGCTCAGGGCTGGGAAAGCCCATCGCTGCAGATGTGCTCAAACATCCTCCCTGTCACCCAAACACATCCAGGTAACGTGAGGAAGTCACAGCATGGGGCTCCACCTCCCAGAGCCCGGCCCAGAGAGCACGACAGCCCCATTGCTCACGTGGACCCAGCACCAGGTCAGCACTGCAGAGTCAGCGCTCACTACAGGGGTCTGAGTCCCCAGAGGGACTTCCAGCTGTGACATCTCCAAAGAGCTTAGCCCCCCATTTCAGAGGGTTTTCAGAAAATCTGGCCCCAATAGGCAAATTCCATGATCCAGAATGCTTCACAGAAGTATACACACAGAAATGTATATTTTCTCCTACACACACTGCAGCATGTATAGTTTCCACCGCAGCAAGTGAGGGGACACGCATCAATGATCTCTTATTTTTCTTGCCAAAAGCTGCTCACTGTAGGATATGACAGCCATGGATTCGATGGTACAGCTCTCGTAGTCACCCCAAAGGGGATGCATCAGCCTTGCTCTCAGTCTTATCCTCTGCCCTATGGCAGACTGGGTTCATTTCGTATCTTATGAAAGAGGGATGAAAGCAACCTTTAAAGGTTGCTTTTAAGTGAAACACAAGTCTAAAACCCAACAACAACTTGGCAGAGAGTGAATTGGATTTTTTTTTTTTTCTCTCAAGTAATGCAATTCACTGGAAGTCTTTTTTCTTTCCCTTTTCTCCCCCTCCTCTTTAGAGCCTGATGGTAGATTATTTTTCCCTGACACAATCCCGCCTCCGCTGTGATAGATGACGGCACATTCAGCAGTGTTCAGCCAAAACTTTTTATCTCCATATGGAAGATGGATGAATGAGGACTCTGAAGCCTGCATCAATCCCTTTGCGAACAAGGATCCAACCCAGACCCTCTCCCAGGTTTGTTTAAAATACACAGAGCATAGGACAGAGGATGTGATCCTATAAAACCCCATCTGGCACCATTTGCTGTGTTCTTGAAGGAAAATGGACTGAACACTGCTCAAGACCTCTGGCCATCTCACTGGAAAGCATAGAGAACAGCTGTAGTTTGGACATGCTTAGAAAGTTCTTCAAAGACTTCATGCTGGGGGCCTAGAACTATATGAGCCTTCCAGTGTCAGTAGATAACATTATGTGAAGTAATGCTCCGAGTTCCCCTGGCTGTTCAAGGATCACACACAGCTCCTTGAGGACAGAGGCTGGAAGAGCCAGAGAAGAAGTCAAATGGTTCTTGAAAAAAAAAAACAATCGGCACTTCAGGACTGCAGCAACCTACACTAAGACTGGACAACATAAGAGACATGTGTCATCCTGGACAAGCACAGTGGAAAAGGTGATAATGAGCCCCAAAAGTCTTTCCTCTGGGCCTTGGAGGTTAACCAGCATGAGCTGCTTCCTTGCATCATCCCAGGCCAGATGTCATTTGCTGAGGTGAAGGAGAGAACAGGCAATGTTCTGGACTCCAAGGCCAAAAGAAATGGAGAAAATCCATCACAGCACCTTCCTTCTTTTCTTTACACACCACAAGGGCTTGGCCAAAAGCCTCTGGACATAGCTCAGCTACAGGCTCAGAGGTCCCACACGAGACCCATTCTTGTCCCTTAACTGCTCTTCCAGCCATTTCCCACTGACACAGAGGAGTACAGAAAACAGAGGTAAGAGATAAATCTTCCTCTTAGGAAGGTGTGAGTAAAGCTACATCAAAGAAGAAAAAATGCAATGGGGATGAGTCAGAGAGATGAAGTTGGCTGAGGGAGAGCCATACACCTGTAAGGAAAGTGTTACAGCTACATGCTCACGCAGGGTGTAGCAGCAACAGCAGTTACGCAAAACAACACATGCACCACAGCACATGCACACCTCATTAATAATGTCTAGTGCTCCTAAGACAACGTGCCAGAGAAGTTACCTAACCAGTAATAAAGACTTCTTTGGCACCTCCTCAGGTACAAAAGCCGATATTCTTCATCTCATAAAATGCAGAAACTCCCCAGATGTTTGCAAAACATCTGGAGACTCAGTGCAAAGTTTGTTTATGACTGAAGCTTTAGGGATCAGAAATGAGCATCCAGTATTTGCTGTTCATGGGCAAGCTCTGCACAGCTTCAAGGATCCTTGTAGCCATGGGCATTTAGCAGCTGGGACATGCTGGCAGGCTCTCCGCTTTGCCCCACTAATCTGCAACCTCCACAGGCCCAGGACAGCCCTGACACAGCTATCATTCCCATCAGCGTGTCCTTGAGCCTGCCACCTCCTGCCATTGCCATCCACCGATGACATCTGCATTCAGAACAGTGGCAGCTCCTCACACCCAGCAAGGCTGGTGACCAGGAACTGCATATGCACGTGAGACAAGCACGTATCTGGATCTAGATGTGCCTGCATGCAGCAAGTCAGCTTGGGGTCACAGGCAGAACGGATCCTGAGCCACCAAGGCCTGGGCTTTCTATGTCCTTATGGCTCCTGGTACCTCCTTTGAAGGACTGAGGCATGAGGATGCCCTGCTGCATCATGCAGTATCTAGTGCAGAGGCTCCCAGCAGCTCCCTGTACCACCTCGTGCCACCAGTCGGACAAGGTAATCCAGGGCTGCACATGGTTTGGCTTTAAATGTAAAATTCCTCCAAAGGAATCTCCCAAAGACAAATGCTATCCCAGCTCCTAGAAAAATCTAGGAAATGCTTTTCAATACTCTTATTTCCTCCTTGTTCTCTTCAGGACAGCAGTATGCTATGAAACATCCCTGCACACGGTGCTGTTAACCACGGGAAGCAAACTCCCTGGCTTGGACAGATCATTATCCCTTCACACACAGGGCAGAGAAAGAGGGTGGCAGCCTATAATGACACTAATTAAGTCCTTAAGAGTCACAGCATAAAGCGGGTAAGACTTGAGCACTTGAGCAAGGCAGAATATTCCATTAGGGTAGGCTCCACAGCAGACACAATGCTGCCTAATGGAATCCTGTAATTATGCCTGCACTGCAGAGACTTTTTAAAAAAGGAGCCCTGTTTTACATTCTCTAATGCAAACAGCATGAAATGATGTTGCTTAGAAACCTTTACACTCCTACAGTGTGTGCAAAAAAGTTATTCCAGACATCTGTATTTAAAATAAAATTTAAAAACAATCCTACCGCACACACTCACATGGATCTTGGCTCCTCATCGAGTGATGAAGCCTATGAAATGTCAGAGGAAATTTAAATTAAAAAAGAAAAAAAATGACACACGCACTAAAAACTTCAGCAGCTTGTTAAGTCATTTCAGGTTACGTCTGGTACTCTTCCACCTCACCCATTTACACACAGGGCACTCTGTCTCAGTGGATTGATGGAACCATTAGTACCAATCCAGATTTACAGGTTCCTAATTTCCACATTCCTGCTGACCTCCAGGACACATAAAAGAGATTATTTTCAGATAAGTTAGCCAATGTTTTACCCCAGAACTGGTGCATGCATACCAGGGCTCAGAGCTGGAGAGTGCTATGCAAAAGCCCATGCAAGAAACCAGAAAAATTTTATTTAAATCTAGGTAATGTGATTTTCACACAGATCACAAGAGTCAACCCATCCTTTGCCAGGGACCACTGCCTGGTGGCAAAGGCAATCCTGAGCAGGAGTAGTGGCATGAAATTTCCTACACCAGGAGCAATACGGTCAGACCTACAGCAGCCCATAAATAGCATTTTTATAAGCCCCACCTTGATACTTCCTCCCTTAATTTGGGCACTGCATCCCACACTGATGGCAGGCCCCACCTAAAAAGTTTCTTTTTGATCCAAGTGGGCAGGATGTGCTGCATTTGGGGTTTTCTGCACACACAAAAATAAGGCAAGAGGGTAGGGACCATCTGTTTTTTTTCTGTGCATCCAAGCACCACAGCTTGAGCAGAATCCCCCAGCACAGTGGAGTCCTGGGGCCCTGTTCAGGAGGGGCCACTGCATCCCACCTACCTACTGCTCTTTCCACCATCTCCTCCTCGTCTCTGAAAAGGGCGCCCCTTCGTGTCTGGCCACAGGAGTGAATGTCAGGCAGTGGGCACGGCTGATCGATGCGTCACAGCCACGATCACACTGCCATGCTGCTGTGCAAAGGCCAGGAGTTACTACATGACAGGCCATGAATATGACAGGTCTGAGATTCACTTGCACATCCCTGGTGGCCCTGCTGGCTTAGACATAATGCAGAATACTAACTCAATATATTTCCCTCTTTTCCCAAGTGCTGCAGCTTGCAGGTCTGTATTTGTTTTTATTTACCCACTGGCAGACAGGAATAGGGATAAGAGATTGAGCCTGTCCATCTTCAACACTGGGGAAATGGAAATATCCCAGGAGATGGACCAAGAGGTGGAATCTCATCTTCATCCTACAGGGAAAGTCTCCACTGGCAGATGTTTTGGGAATCAGATGCTTTGCCTTTAATGCACAAAGCCCAGGCTCAGCAAGGAAGGGGTTTGCTGAACTTTGATTCCAGAGGCCCTGCACAAGGCAGCTATCACCACCTCTGCTCTGCTCATATTGCCCTCTCTTCCTAAAGTTTCAAGACTAAGGTAGCCAGTAGCCTCATGGCTTAAATGTCATTTCGAAGATTCTCTTTCCCTCTCCATTTATTGCAAAACAATACATTTGTAAGATTAAGTTAACTGTAACTGCATTTTAAATGATGCACAAAGCAACTTCTCTGCAGAAGTTTTTTTGCCAAGACCTGGAAAGGTTCTTCGGTAGTGATTGCACGTGAATCACCTGCTCACGTAATACTGGCACCTTAAGTGTTCCAAACTCTTCCCAGGGGACCTTTAACAAGCAGTAGCATCTTCCTTTTATATTCACCAAATGCCTATTCAGGGCATCAGAGGTCCTGTTCCACCAGGCAGTCCCTACCCCTACACAGAGCTGTAAAAAACATAAAATCTTACAGGTTACAGACTCCAAGACTCCTCCAAGACTGCCTATTGCTTCCACAAGGTGCTTTACTCACGCGTGCGAAGGAGCAAAACCCAGACCGGCAGGTCTGGGCACTTCTCCCTCTGCCAGTTGCTCTCATCCAGCTAAGACAACTGCCTGATAGGCACGTTATTATTTTATCTTTAATTGTTTCTAAAATAAATTGATCCAAGCTCCATGGCTCAGGGTGTTCCCATGATTGTTCATCGTGGGGTGATGTCCAGATCGGATCAGGAAAAGCTGCATGCGCAGAGCGCCACAGGGCTTGCTTTGCACCAGAGCAGCAGCTCAGTATCTGTCCTGCCTATCTAAGACACACAAGGCTAATGGGCAGGAGCGCACACACTGAAATAACAGGCTGATCAGGCCCCAGCAACTAGGGGACAACAGGTCACACAGAAATGGAAAAAAGGAGATAAGGAGCTAGGTCTCCTAATGTACACACACACTAGAGGTTACAATTCACGTGAACTTTGAAATAATCAGAGAACATCCAATGCATATCAATGCCACATTTGTCACTGCTGCTCCGGCATGCAAACGGCTGGCCAAAAACTCAGTGTGTTCCCTTAAATCTTCTGCTTGCTGTCACATCCTCTGATGCAAACCACAGCAACTACATGTTTTTGTGTTTCCTCCCCACCTCATTTTAATACTGTAAGCACAAAGGAACAAAGGAACAAACCTGAAGTCTGCACGTACTTATAGCACCGCAAAATAAAACCTACGCACAACTTGCACAGGCACAGCAGAACAAGAGTCGTAACAGTAACAAGGCCCCATTCCAGAACGCTTCTGCTTTGGAAGGGCCCAGGTGGCATCCAACTCCATACATATAATTAACCAAAATATAGATCCATTTCAGGTTTCCTGTACTTGTCCTCTGCAGAAATAGTGGCTCTTTCATGGAGAACGGCTGAGAGAAAAGTGAAATCCCCAAATTTCTTTAAGAGGCCTAAAGCCAGGCTAAGAGTGGCTGCAGAGCCCATGCGATTGCCTGACATCCTGCCTCAGGAAATCTGGGCTGTAAATGCCACTTCTGGCTATTTCTGCCAGGCAGCATCTAGGGACCAGTTCAAAAGAGTTAACTGAATGGAGCCAGTAACCCGGAGCACTTCCCAACCAACTCCAGCAAAGATTTAAATGCATGCAACCTGTTGATCAATTTGCAGGCAACAAGCTGCACTAATAGAGCCCCAGGGACCTTAATCAAGCTGCTTGTCAGACCAAAGGAGGAAGATGGGCAGAGCTGTCAGGATGGATTAGTGTTTGCCCACGGGCAGCCTTTCCCCGAACGACGGCAGAGGAAACGCGTAACCACACAGCTGCACGGCGCGGAAGGGAAACGGGGAGGTCGGGGCCAAGCAGCCGCGGGTCACCAGGCGACACGTCTGCAGGGGCCAAGCTGCCTACGTGGGACATTGACCATGGCAGATAATTCGGTTCCTTCAGCTTTACATTCACCATTGTTTACAATTCCTTCCAAGAAGTTGGAAAGGAGCTATTTGTCCTTCCCCACACCTTTTTCACCCCGTCCTCTTTTTTTCCCTTAAGGTCTTGTCCTTTCCATTCAATCCTTTCATGGACTGAATGGAAAGGACGTACGTCCATTCAATTCATTCAACTTCCCTGGCCTCCATTCTCCTCCTACTCCCTGGGGAGCTGGATGAAGTAGAGCTGTTTATGAGTGACCCTAATTTGAAGGGTTTCAGTAACACATGTCGGAGTGAGGACATTTTGTAAATTTAGCTCAGCTTCAGAGGGCATCATTTTCCCCCCAGTCCTGCAACAAGGTTCTGCTTTGGTGTCTTCCTGCACTATTTGCTGTTCTGACACAGCACCATCAGGCTAAAGCAGGAGAATCCGAACAAACTCTGTCTTCACATTCTTTAACCAATGGCAAAGACTAAGTGGAATCAGTGCTGGGGGAAAAAAAGGGTTATGGATTTGAACACTGCTTCTGGTTAAATACAAAGGAAATTTTTATCTTTGAAATACCCAAACTTTATTTAACCTGGCAATTGCTTTAATCAGCAGCACATCTCCTTATACAGGGCTCTGTTGTCAGAAAGCTTTTTTGCTGGGGCAGTGGACTAACAGGCTGCTGTTTGCCCAAGAGGCTATAGAGCTTGAAGAGTTCTTGCTCTACGTAACTGTAAAGAGAAGCACAAGAGATTTTTTCACTTAACTCTAAAACAGAAAAACAAAGCATTTGCTCTGTTCCATGCCTTATTCCTGTCAGGTAGGCTTGAATAAGGACATTTTCCTCATCAATTTGTTGTTGTTCTGGCCAGTAGGGATGGAATATCCTGTGGACATTTCTGCAGTTCATGTAAATGGCCATAACTTCCCTCATTTCAACAGAGCTTTGATCTTCACACCAAAGATCTTCCTTTACTGTTTATAGCTCCACTGAGCATTAGAGGGACGCAAGCAGGATGTTGACACTGCTACCTAGGGATGAAGGCACAATGAGCGCTGAGCAAGTGTGATTGAGGATTAGCAAAAGCAATTATGAAAAAAACAAGTAATAGAAATTATGATTCATCAGAAATTGAATCAGATGTTGGGCCCCATCTTGCACTCAATAGATTTGGTGTCAGCAGCGAGAATGCTTTCCACATGGAAATAATTTTTCAGCTAGGTGCCCCAAGATGCCCAGTGCTATTTTTACAAGACTACCACTTCACCCAACCTGTCTAGTTTCAGGAGACAGTAAGGACCTTTGAAAATACCTAAAACATTCTTTTCACCCCACATGTGCCTCCTTTCCTGCCACAAACTTCAAGACACAGAGCTGGGAGGAACCGCTTCATAATACAAATGTGAGTGCAGGGTCCTGCATCTGGGGAGGAATAACCGCAGACACCAGTACAGATTAGGGATTGACCTACTGGAAAGCTGCTCAGTGGAGAGGGATTTGGGAGTTCCGGCTGACAACAAGTTAACCATGGGGCAGCAGGGTGCCCTTGTGGCCAAGAAGGCCAACAGGATCCTGGCTGCATCAGGAGGAGAGTTGCCAGCAGGTTGAGGGAGGGGATCCTGCCCCTCTGCTCAGCTCTGGTGAGGCCGCACCTGGAGTACTGGGTGCAGTGCTGGGCACCCCAGCACAGGAGAGATGTGGAGCTGCTGGAGAGGGTCCAGTGTAGAGCAACAATGATGATTAAGGGACTCCCCCATCTATCTTAAGAGGAAAGACTAAGTGAGCTAGCCTGGAGAAGAGAAGATTGAGAAGGGATCTTATCAATATGTACAAATATGTGACGGGAGAATGTAACGAGAATGGGACCAAAGTCTTCTCATGGTGGCCAGCCACAGCGGGTAACGGGTACAAGCTGAAGCATAGCAAGTTTTGTCTCCATATGAGGAAGAACTTCTTTACTGTGAGGGTGACGGAGCTCTGGAACAGGCTGCCCAAAGAGGTTGTGGAGGCTCCTTCTCTGGAGATCTTCAAAACTCGCCCGGATGCCACCCTGTGCCACATGCTCCAGGTGTCCCTGCTGGAGCAGGGGGGTTGGACTAGATGATCTCTAGAGGTCCCTTCCAACCTCCACCACTCTGTGATTCTGTGTGAAATCCTATGGCTTGTGCTCTGCCACAGGGGAGGTGGGATGCTAACAGACCCCTTCAACGAAAATACTGTAAACACCTGCATCTGCTATTTCTTACCAGATCTGGGAACACTTCTGTTACATTTTAGACAACACTGACAATGTCAACAGTGTCCCCATTTAACAGCAGGGAAACACAGAGATGTAGAAATGCACTTTGCTCTATGTCATATCCACCAGCAAGGACGCAGAACACAAGATGTCCAGTCCCTTTGCTACCTGGAAAAGAGAGGCCAATGAGCTAAGTGCAACACAAGCCAATATATGCCATGACAGGCTTAGCCGGTGCTTGGGGGATGTTCTCTCCAGGTAGAAGCGATGATCAGCAGCAGACAAGATCTTACTGTGCTCTGCACATTGATCTACAAGAACTTCAGTACCCAGGAATGCCCTTTCATAAGGTGACATTTCCATTGTTTGCAATGGGAGCTCGTTCTGGTCCAAGGTAGGGGAAGGTCTGACTTAGAAGTGTGGCAGCCCTAAGGAACATTAAACCCTAGGTTAGACCTATGTGACCACATCCCACATTGAGCAAAATGACCTCGCTCTGTTACTGTCAGTTCTCCATCTGCAAAGTTTCATGTTAAAAAGTCACAACTGAAAAAAAAGTAAAGCCAAGTGTCAAGTGAGTCACTAAAATAAAGATGAAATAAGAAAGTTTTGCTTCAGTCCACCCACTGCACTTCAGATTCAGCAGCCAAGACATTCCCCATCAGCTGCTAACTTCCTGGCTTGCCAGCGAGCTTGCAAGCAGAAAGCCAATGCAGCTTCTCTCCCAGCACTCAAAAGCAGCAATTTCATTCCCACAGACTGTAAATCCCCCACCCTGTAGATAACGCAAACCTCTGCCAGAAATGTGTTATTGCCGCGCTGACACGTGGCGCCTGCCTGCCCGCTTCGGTCCTTGCTAAGAGGCCACGCTGCCTTGCATGCCAAGTAGTCATTCATGTTGCTCTCCTTTGAATTAGAAGCTGGGGGAAGGGTTGGCCACACAGGGTCTCAGGTATTATTGCCTACCAACATGCCAAATGCAAGTGTAGGCTGCATGAGCCTTCCTAAAGGAGGAAACAGACCCCAATACAATGATGGTTTTCAGGCACAAGCCTTCATGTAGCAAGGAGGCCAAGAACTGATGAGCACGTTAAATGGAGTTTCCAGAAAAGGGGTTCCCTGAAGCTCCGTTACCTGTTTCCTCTGATGGAGCCTTTTCCAGTATCTACCCAAGTTTCTGGCTGCTTAAGCAAACAGGTGCCCAAGAAGAGCCTCTGCTGTGCTTCAGGAAGGAGAAAGAGAAAACCTTGGAGACCCTTCAGAAAGAAATTGGTATCAGAAGAGACTGGTGGATCCAGCAGTTTCATATCAGAGTCATCAACAAGGAGCGCCCCATGCCAACATAACCCATGCAGCAGAGTCCATGCCAGGGCCACAGGGGCTGCAATTAGTGACAAAATCATTGACCTCCTATCCAGGTCCATTCCTATTTAATAGCCCCAAGGGTCACATTAATTCTGTACAAGAGCCCCAGCAATACTCTGCCAGGAAGCAAGAGGAAAAAGCCAGCCTAAAAGCAAATCAAAGGTAAAAACTGAAATGTATTTTTCCAGCAAAGAGCCAGCAGACAAAGATAGCAGAGGGAGCCATCATAAGCATAGGTAAAAATAAAGAAGTCACAGGAGACAAAATCAGCAGGAAAACGGTGGGTGGAAAATGATACCAAAATATAGAACTATAATCTTCTTGGAGCCAATGGAGAATAGCCATAAATTATAGTGGATAAACACCTGAAAACAAAAGTCAATCTAGGAGATTATTTGCAGGAACATTTCAGATAACTCTGTGGGTCACCTCGATCTCCAGCAGTTAAGGAAGAAAAGGACAGTAGTGAATTCCAGATGGATATAAATCAGAGCCAGCAAAGAGATGCACTTAATGAAAACTAACAGAATAAAGCACTACAGGGTAGCAAGAACTACAGCTCTATTGAAAAAGCAAGTCCAGGAGCAGCAGGTTGGTTATCATGGTGCTGATATCTGATAAACTAATTGAGATGCTAATTAAAAGCAGAACACTCCCCCCATCTGGAGGTTTGCAATGCAAGATGGGCCAGCCAGAACAACCCTCCCGGAGGAGGGCAGGATGAGTGAATCACGTGGGCAATGCAGGAGAGCTTCCCAACAACACTTTTGGATTTTCAGGGAGTCTTCAACAAGAACCCTCACAAGAAACAAGACAGGCAAAGAAACAAATTGGTGAAAGAGAAAATAAGGAGGAATAGGAAACGGGCAACTCCATAACTGCAATTTTCCCACATTTAAAGACCAACTCTCCTTACTGATTACTAGATTTATCAACTCAGTACACAGGCCAAGTAACAAGGGGTTAGAATACCCCCTTCCAATATTAGTTAAGGAAAGTTACAAAAACTTCAGCTGTCATGCAGCAATGGCACTTTCAAGCTAACAGAGGCAGAAGGAAACCACATTTGTTCACCACACACAACCCCTCTTAGGAAAAGGGACCAGGCACCTCAGTGACAGCCTGTGCTCAGCACACACAAAAATGGGCAAGTATAACCTGGAGGGAGGAGAGGAGGGAGAAAAAAAAAATAAACACACACTAAAGCAATTTAGCCATGTGCCCTGTGCAGCATAAAGCTTGCAGGCCCAGTATATTGCCATGGACATCAGCACAGAAAATGCCTAAAAATATGAAGTAGGTGGGTAGCAGAATAATTCCCTACTCCCCCTTTCCCTTTGCCAAACAAAATCATGGATTACAAGCACTCTAAGGCAGCAAAGCGAAGGCTCTGAAGGTCAATAGATGTTTATGCTGGGTAATCTGAATTCAGCCTTCTTGCACACCCACCCCATTCGGTGCATGGAGCAGGTGTCTGTAAAGGGAAAAAAGATGCTTTTAACGATAACCTTCACGTGTTTGGCTGTGCAACCTTTCAAGAGGGGCTGTTTATCTTCATTTGGGCGTGGACTGACTTGTTTCAGGAAATGATTACAAAGACACCACATAACTGCACAAAAGTACCTTGTGTTTTATTGTAACACTCCTCCCAGCAAACACACCGTTCAACGCGCTGCCACTGCGGAGCTTCCACAAGGAGTCTTTGATGCAGACTACCAAGAGGCAGCACGACCCAGCGAACCCAGGTAGAGGGGCACACTCAGACCTTAAGAGTGGCATAAAGACAAAAGCAGAGCATCATTCCTCATGAAACATGTGAGACCGTGTGGCCCAGGATCAGCAAGGATGGCTCAAAGGGAGCACATTGAACAGTCATCTAAACAGCAGGACTCCTACTGTTGCAGGAGATGCTGGTAAACTTTCAATAAATGGTGCTAGGGCATGTGGCTACTGCCCTTGAGATAGCCCAGAAGAGATCCCAGTGACAGTTTGATAGTCAAGAGTAGGTTATCCCACCCAGTCTTTCACCAGGGTCCCTCTCACCTCTGCAGCATCCAATATGGACAATTTTGGAGATAGTTCTGCTGGTCAGTGATCCCTGCAGCAAGCCCAGCTGTTCCCAAGAACAGCTCCCTCCCAGCAGACTACTGGGCTGTGAAAGAGGTGGGTGGAAGGGCAAGGAGAGGGTCACTTTTGATTTCCACTGGCACCAGTTATGCTCCTGGCATTTCTATGCTTTTTTTTTTTTCCCCCTCCTGTTATCAAGATTACAGGTTTCTTTTTTTTAAGTGTATATATACACATACACACAAGTAAACAAAGGCCTGCGATGGCAAGTCTGTGCTGTGCTGTGTCTGGAGCCTCCAGCTTATCAGAACCATCATGGGACACAATGTTTGTTCATTTTACCTGAAAAATGTCACCAAAGCCCACATAATGAGCACACAGGGTGAAAGGAAAGTCCCCCTTATCTCCAGCAGATACTGGACTTAGCACGTGAGCTCCAAATAGCAGCTGCAAGGGGTCAGAGAAAGTAGCAATCAGACTTCTGCTGCCACCCCAAGCTCTCCTGCGAGACTCGAGCACAGGCTAGCAATGAAAATTGCAAAAGGGAGCCAGCGATACCATCTCCTGCTGCATATTTCCAGTCCTGAGAACGGACTTTCCCCAAAGATTCGGCCCAAGGGGCTTTCTGCTTGTCCCTCCCCTGTTCTCTCATAGCCTTGGCCAGTTTAAGGCTCAGGCTGGGATTCTTGGGAGCGGATCCTGTTTTCCCATGGTCAGAGTTGATGACCACTAAGCCCCAGGCGCTCAGCGACGGGCTGGCACAGAGCCGAGCAATCCTCTTTTCCTCTTTTCCGTGCAAAAGCCACTGGTTTATGAGGACCAGCTAAGTTGAAGTCAGTTCACAGACAGCCCTGTAATACATCCTGATTTTTATTTATTTATTTATTTTTTAAATTGCCTCGAGAGGCATGAGGTTAGTTACAGAAATAGAAAGAATTATGTATTTTAAACAAAGTAACTGCTTCTCATTCCCTGATGGTCATTTTGCTCTGCTCCTCTCCCAAAGACTCTGTCTCCCCTCTTCAGCCCCCCAACTCCCATCCCAGGTCCATGGTACCCCCCAAGCCCCCGGCCATCCCACTCCCACCCGCGACCCAGCGCTGTCCCACAGGCTGCATGGCAGAAGCATCAAGGAGCCCTGGCAGAAACATGCAGCTGGCTGGGGGGAAAGGGAAAGCACCACACTGACCCCACAGCGCAGCTAGAGCTGCTCAACGCGCTTTGACTTCTCTGCGCAAATGCACTAGAGGAGAAAAATAAGTGAGAGCTTCTCCCACCTCCTCACATCACCTCTGTTCCTTAGCCAACCTGCTCCCACTCCCCACATCCCTTCTGCAAGTGCAAACGTCGCTGACCTCAGCTGCTGCAGGACACCAGCCCCAGCCCAGTCCCGTTCTGCTTCACTGCGCGGGCTCCCTGCCTTGCTCTGCACACACATGAGCATGAACATGGAATAAAACTGGAAGAAGCCTTGCTGGTCTCGATGGAAGCCCCGAAGCCTCTTAATCACTGCTGACTGTATTTGCAATGGAAAAGCTGCATCCAGACCTAGGTAGCTAAATCATAGCCTGAGGCCCAGGTAATCTCCAATAGGATTTGCTCAGTTTCCAATCTCCCTTTCCAAAAAAGGAAGCTGAACCCCAAGTTTTCACAAGGCTGGGGTGACCGTGGCAATCTGAGGCTCTTCCAAGGGACTTGGTGGCCACAACACCCCAGGTCACAGTCCTGGGCAGGAAACTCTTGGGTTACTGTTGCTGCCTCAGGACAGTTTTCTCAGTGTCATCAGCATTTGGCAAGTTACAAATAAAGA
>VZSV01000015.1:4004959-4017842 GCA_013398735.1 Nothocercus julius
AAAAAAAAAAGGTTTCTATATAGGAAAGGAGTTACTTCTAGAGAACCTTGTGACCAAGGTAGCCTTATTTAAACACTCGGCAACTATTTATTTATATATATTGCATTAGCTATTTTAGAGGATGTCATATGAGAAGCAAACTAAAAATACTCTCTCAACTTATGTGACAGTAAAATTGGACAAGATTAATCTCTCTGAAGTTGAGACTGTGTCCTCTCCTGCGAGTGTGCAGGCTCTCTGAGCTGAGGTGGAACAGCAGTTTGTCAGTACACAGCAGTACCATGTAAGAGTCTGAGACAGAGGATGAAGAGCCACAAGCCAAATCACGTTTGTTAGTCTCACATACCTTTCTATTGGGCTAAAAAATACAGTATGACATTTTCTCATCATCCCTTTAACACAAGGGGTTTATATGTATTACTGTTCATATGTCTCTAAGTACCTTGAAATAGTGGGATACTGTTAGAAAAGTTGTTATATTTGTCTTCATTTGCCATTGCTGGAAGTTCAGAGCTGAAAAAACAGAACTTAAAGAAAATTTCCCTTCATAGATGACGATGAGAACGACGGCCTCCCCGCGGCGCGGCACCGCGAGCCGTGACGCCAGCAGGGCACGTTAGCCGGCTCTCGCCAAGTCAAGACATGAAGCAGTGTCAGAGCCTCCGAGAAGTAGCTGCAGTACTATTAAAGGTGGCTGCTAGACACGAGGAAGGTTTCCACCTCTCTCTGGGGGTGCCGAATTTCGCAGTGAGGGAAGGTGTGGGGCTCTGCATAGACCATTTAAAACTACCGACAGCAGACTTGTTTTTGCTTTCGCACTTCTTAAAAGTGATGCTCCAGCTTGCAAGGATTGTGGACAGCAGGTGTAAAACCATGGCTGAAAGGGGATGAGGGAAGAGAAGAACGGACAGGTAGTGGCTTTAGTGTATTACATAGTGACTCTTCTCCACGTGGAGAATGAGAAAATGCATGGAGTGCTGCCAAAATATTGACCAAATGAAAGAAGGGGAGGCAGTGTTCAGAGTTTAATCCCTGTTTCCTCACAAGACACACTCTTTAACTTCGCATTCTTAGACATTTTTTACCATTTTTTGCCTTTGCAGGTTCCAGAACAAACCTGGGAAGTGTCAGAAACAGTCTGACACGAGGCTGGAAGTCCAGCTGTGTAAGGTATCTGACACCAGCTCCTGCTTTGGCTTAGCATGAGTCACTCCATCACTCTATGATTTAATGGCCTCTCCTTAGAAATGGAAAAAGTGGTATAAAATGTGCTGGGATATTTTTCAAAGTGTATGGAAGCTGATAAAAGCACTGGAGGCTAATGCTGGAAACTGACAGAGGTGTTCAAGAAAGCTGGTCCCCATTTCTCTCTCCCTCTCCCTTGCTCTCTTTCACTCAGTTGTGGTATGTTTCTGTGCAAGTGACTTCATGACTCATCCTCTTCTTTCTTTTGTGTAAAGGTGACAGACTCTGACCTCCTTGATAAGTGCAGTTGATAATGATGTATTGTCTGATTAAGTTTGACATCACTGCAACTCATAGTCTTTGTAATGGTCTCTGCGCTGATGCAGTGTCTAACAGAGCGGCTAAATATTTGTTAATGAATAAGGTGCATCCACTAGTCACTCAGCAGTCCATTTCTGTGTTGAAGCTATGGGACCGAGGATTTGCTTCCTAGAGAATTTTCACAGGAGTAGAGCAGAGATTACCTCTCAAGATTGCAGAATTTGGGCTAAAGAAAGGCATTTGTATCTTTTTTCTTTCCTTAACATGCTCTAGGGGACCTGTTAAGGCGCTGGTGTGGCACTGGAGGCACAAGTTCATACGCCGTAACCTAGCTTTCTCCTCTCTAGTTCTTTTTGCAGTCTGTATTTGCTTTTGAGTTTCTGCTATGAAAGTCTTAAGCTGCTTGAGTGCACAGTTCCTCCTGTCTCATGAGCACCTGGCTATAGGACCACATAGAGCAGAACTCTCTGGTGACACAAGGGACACGGTGATGGCACAGCTGGACCAAACCTCTCACAGATCTGTGTGCTGATCCCAAGCTACTGAGAGCACACACAGGAAGGGGCCTTGCTGTGCACTTTTGTGAAGCCCAAAAAAAGATCAAGCAGCAAAAAGGTGAGCAGCACTGCGGGTTGCACTCACCATGACATGTGAGCTTATTCAGCGTGGGAAGGGGAAGTGCTGGAGGTAGTATGAGCAAGGTATGTGGGAGGAGGCACGAATGAAAGTCGATCCATCCCACTCCTTTGTGCTGTTCCAAAACATGAGAACCAAGTGTGAGGTGGAAGTTATAAAAGGCCAGTCAATTGAGAGCAATAAAAGGAAACATTGTGTCCCATGGTAATTAGCAGGCCTGAGAGTATATGACCAGAATGGTCAACAGAGCCAAACTGTGCAGGTAGGTATTTGAAGGATCATCTCTTTTTCTAACTATTAATAGCTTTTGAAGCTGTGATAGTGTTAACCTCAGCTCCTGCTGCAGGGCACCAACTGATCCATCAGGACGCCTTCGACTTCATTGCCCAGCAGTGTTATGAGGTGGGTTAGAGCTGAGCATGTTGTTGGCTTCCATCTGTCCCACACCAGTGGCTAGACACTCAGGCCTGGTCTGGCCTGAGCAGTGGACAAGATCCAGCGTGAGGACTTGCATTTACTGACATGGCCATCTGCATCAGCTCTCGTATCTCTGCAGTCAGTTTTCTCTGCCGCCCAAAATGCTGCCCAAGTTCCTGGGAGGACCACGTCATGCAGAAGATGATAGCTTCCCCTTGCCAAGCCTGCGTGGAGCCAGGACCTCTCCTGCATCTCTAATCTCAGTTTTCATGCACTGGAACTTGACAGGCAGCTCTGTGGTAGTTGGGACTGATACAAGGTGCCAGGCAAAGTGCTCTATCCAGGAAGGCTGCAGGGTTGTGGGTGGACAGTTAGAAGGGAGGTTGTCATCTGGTGCAAGGACTCACCTCTGCCTAGTTAGATGTGGATTCGGAGCTCCCTTTCTGAGCTTCCTCAGTTCAGGATGATCAGACATGGAAGACTGGTTGGGCTTATTATGGGGACAGACAGCAGATATGACACACAAATCAGAATTCACATTTCCCAAGAACTTACTGGGACTTTGCCCTCAATGCCCTGGAACAGGTTTTAGGACTCATGCCTTCCTCCTCAGTGTAAGGTCAAAATAGAACCTCCTACTTGGGCAGTAACTGGTGTCCTTTGCCATCTCCTGATCCTCTCACAATTTGAGAGGGACCACAGATGCCTTGACTGTCTAGAAACTCTGGGACCAGAGATTTCAACTCTACCTAAAGGATGGTAGAGGGGAGTTGCTGCTGAACACGGCACTGCATGTGGCAGAGCAGAAGCAGGAACCACGGGGGGTTGTTGCCGCTCAAAGCTCCTGTCTGTGGCCTGCCCGGCCCCGGACCTCCTTGCACAGCTTGGTTCAGGGTACAGCAGGGGCAGGGAGCGTCACCCCTGGCTGCCTGGACCAGAGCCGCAGTGTCTGTCACTCTGTGTTGAAAGCAATGGAAGTTTTCAGATCATCTGTAATAGTATCAGAGGCCAACTTTTATTTCCTGGAAACTTTGTCTTTTTCTGCACCATGAAGGCCAGGCAAGTCTGAAATATTTTTTTTCTTTTTTTTTTTTTTCTTGTGCTGGAGCCAGGGCTGCTGTGCCGTTGCTATGTTTTGCGGTGGTTAAGCACGGCACAGTTCTCATTTCAGGCACTGACGTGAACTCTGCAAATCTGGAACGAGTTAAAATGGCCCGCAGCATTCCTGGGGGAGCAGCGCCGCTTCCCTGCTTGCCAGCCAAGTACGCGCTGCGGCCGGCTCCACACAATCCCCCGGCGCTCCGAGCAGAGCCAGAAAAAAAAAAATGGGAGAGGGAAAGCTCAAGAGCAGCTTCAAACTGCCAAGAGGGTCTAACTTTCCAGGGAAGGCTCTGGCCAACGGTGGGCCTGCAATAGCTGGGACTCGGCTCAGCACCTCCCAAGGACAGTCAGTTTTCAGCTCTTGGATTTTGTTCCAGTCTGAGCTGAGCTTATAATCAGGATATTGAAAGCACCCAAGGGTGGAGATCTGTTCCTGGAACTAGCTCAGGTAGCTTGGTTCCCAGGGTCTGGTCCAGCTTCTGACGCTGCACAAGGAAGTCACCCAAACCGTTCAGGCCTGTGTTTCCTGTTCTCCTGTTCCACAGGGCATGGCAGATGCTGGCGGATTAGCTCCTGCTTTGAGGCCCTTAGGTGCAAGAGGCACAGAGCTGCCCGAGTAAAGGCGGCCTGCATCTCCGAGCAGTTGACAGGAGGTAAAAAGCAAGAAAACGTCACTCAGATGTGTTCACATAGCAGAAGGTGGGCTCCTCCCCACGCTGCATCTCTCCTGCCTTCTCTTCTAAACGACTCTTGGGCCAACGAGCCTCTGTTCCACTCAGGACCTGATGGGCAAAAGGTGCTGTGGAGCCAAGCTCCAACCTCCCCCTGTCCACATCACCCGGCATCCCCTCTGCCCGCCGGGCACCTTCACAGGGAGCGCAGCCTGTGGGTGATGGGGGCCAGGGTGTTTTGGGCAGCTGGCTCTGCACAGTCGATGTCCCTAGAGCTGTCCCTCCCACCCGGCTCTGCCAGCTCCCTCTTTATAAGGAGAAGTGCGAGGCCGCTGCTGGGATTGCAAAACAGCTGCGCCGTGTTTGAGACTAGTTTTTGCCAACGTTACTAGGGTACCAGGAGTGACTAATTCTCTCCGAACTTTCAGTTTTGGCCTCAAGCACTACATTTTAGAGACTACATTCTGTTTTGTGGGTAAAAAAAACCTCTCAGGCAGCTCGACGTTGCATCTATCTGGGGCAGAAATGTCCATACACAGAGAGCAACCTGATGTGTGGTGCGGACCTGGCAAGACCAAGACAGACCCCAGAAGGCAGATGTGGAAGGGAAGGAGTGCACGTTGTAACTGCGACAGCAGCCAGAGTACCTTTTGCCAAAAAAAAGTATTAGCATTCCCATAAGGCATGTCCTAGGGAAAAAGCAAATTCCTAAAAAAAAAAAAAAAAGTTTGCAAACAGATGCGAGCGAAACACAGGGAAGTTATGCAACTTCTTCTATTTTCAGTGAGATCTCTGAGCATTTCTTGGACCAGACACATCAAATAAGCAACACTCAAGGAAAAGAAAGGTGAGGGACACCTCCATCTGTGGGGAACATGGAGTCAGGCCCATCTCCCCCGGCCTGTCTTATACGAGCCCTCCATACCGCACACAAACTCTTTCCTGCCCACGGCATGGTGCAGCCCTTGGAAAAGTACAGCACACACAAGAAGCCTCCAGGCAAATGCTCCGGGGAGGGGTTTGCTTCCCCATCTCGTGTGAAAAGAAATACAGATCTGGACATGCGCCATGGAAATGGGCTTCAAGAATAGCCTGGCTCCCCATGGGATGGGCTGGAGACGGGCTCGCGCGGCCGAGGCGAGGGGGGGACGTGCCAGCCCCTCGCTCAGCTATGAGAGGAATGTCTCCGGCTCCCGCAGGAACTCACTGTTCCTTCCGGAGCACTCACGTCACCGCTCCTGCCAGGACGCGGGCAGGAAGGCTCACACTGCCCTCCTGCTTCTCGCCCTCCTTAGCACAGGATCCTGTTTTCTTGACCCTGCATAAACAACCCCTCGTTTCAGAGGAGGAGGAGGACCAGCAGCTCCAGGCTGCTCCGCACACCACAGGCTCATCGTCAGCTGGGGCCATCAGCTCCCTTAGTGCCCCATCCCGGCGAAGCTCAGTGCGTGGCTGCAAACCTGACCCTGCAGCATCCCTGGTGCTCGAGACTGGCCAGATTTCCCTTGGGCACCAGGGAGCACACGTCTCCTTCTTGGGCACCTGCTGCAGGGTCAGAGCCACAGGCCCACGCTGGCACTGGCTGCTCGGGGCAGCACGTGCGCACGGTGCTACCCACGGGCTGGGCCCCTCCTCGCAGCCTGCGCCCCCCGCGCGGGTCCCGCGCACCCCTTGCATCAGCGGCTCCCGCCGGGAAGCTGGCACGCGGGCCGGGCCATCACTTTTTATAGCCTGTGAGCTGCAGGACCTTACCTGAACTCCGCAGCACAAGGGAGCAGCCGATTGCAGAGCCAGGGAGAGGATAAACACACACATATCACAGCGGCCACCGGGCAACGGGGCAAACAGAGAGGCACATCTGCAAACAAGGACCAGCTCCTCCCGGCCCGAGAAGCAGCTCTGCAGTTGCCCACGACTCTTCAGGCAGGCACCCTCGGAGTCCCCACTCTGCTGGCATTGCAGAGCCATCCCTTGCTCCATTAGCTGCCTCTCTGAGATCCTTTTCTCTTACAAAGGCCGGAGTCCTGGCAGCATCTGAAGACCAGCTTGTCTAGCTGTCCTCAGCTGGGGAGGCTGCAAGGAGCAGGAGGAAATGGAAGCCGCTTGGGGCTTTCACTGGACTTTCCTCTGGGATAGGGCTTTGGTGGAGAGCCCCAGGCCAGGACAGGCACTGGCAGAGGTCTGCCAGCATCCAGAGTGGACAGCTCAGCAGAAAGCTAAAGGGAAACAGCCTGCAGCAACTGCTCCCAGATAAAACAGGTGTCTAAGAGGCCAACCTTACAATGCCTTGTCCAGAAATAGTCATTTCCCTGTAGAAAGGAGCTGCAGGAGGAGATCTCTGACATGGTGATGTGACACTTTTGTCAGGACAGAGTGGCAGGGAGAAGGCCAAGGCAAGGGGGAAAGCATCCCCCCTTCTGCACATAATAAACTGTCCTCCAGAAGGGAAAGTGGCCTGTGCAGTATGAGGGGGAAAAGGAGAAACGAGCCAGCCAAAGATGAGAGGCTTGGACAAACATGACAGATTTTAGGCTCTCCCATGCAAAAAGCCAACAAGATCCTTAAATCACCAACATAAGAGAGTTTGCAGCAGTCACTTGGGCTCACAGGTTCACTGCGGTGCCTCTTCTCTCCGCTTTTCTGCTTGCATAAGGGAGGAACAAGATCTCAAAGACTGGAAGACCAAATGCAGAAACTGTTCCAGGGGACAGAAACATCCCGGCTCACAGCAGGAGAGGATCAATCCCAGTATAGCAGCGCACAGCTCAACATGGGTCAGTTTGTTGGGAATGAAGGGAGATCTCCCTGAGAAACAGCCATCCCAGGGAGACACTGCAGACTCTTCTCCACTTGGCTCCCATCTCATTCACTCCTGGGTGTCTAGCTGATTCTTCGGGCATCTCATAAGATGATCCTCTTCATTTTCCCACATCTATCAGGAATTTGGAGAGAGGGAGTTGTCTCTGCCTCATCCCTGAGCCTATCTTTTGCCTCTTAACGTAGATTGCCGGTTCTCTGGGGCAAGAACAGGGCTTCCGACTTGCATTTATGCATCACGTTGCAGAACGTGTTTCGGGTCATGACTGCAGCTCCTAAGAGCCACTGTAATGCAAACAATGATAGTCATTGTTATTATTATTACGGACAATTAACTCTAAAAATGGAACTGCTGGGATTTTTTTCCACCTGCTGTAGTTACCTAGCTAATGGGTACCAGCTATCACATTGATTTGTAGAAAACTCCGTGGAGAACTTCACTAAGAGCAGAGCTTGGACCCAATAATTGCTGATGACGTTAATGGCAAAATGTGCTGACATAAAGGCAGTGGTGAGCTCTCGCAACCATTCCACCCTAAAATCACCCGAGATGCTCCACTGGAAAAGGCCCAGTGAATGTGTGGTCTGCCCACCAGCTGCCTCTGCCCGTCACTGGCCGATGATCCAGCTAAATACATCTGATTATTTTAAGGCATAGAATCTCAGTCTTCATTTTAAAGAAAGGTAAACTGAGGTAGCAAAACAGGAACTGACATGGTGAATGTCAAACACAACCATTTTAAGCATCTATTATTTTCAACTCTGTCTTCTACTCTTTCCACTAAAATACCATCCAAAAAATTCTTCTACAAAATTTATATCACCACTCCTTAACCAAGACAGTGTCCTTCTAAGGAATATGCTTTGTTTCAGCTAGCAGTTTGGCTTACATTATGCAGGACTGCATAATCAAAATAATCTCGTTTGGCCTTAGAAATCAGTTTGTATCTTTACATCTGCTACCATTGGTAACCATAAAAAGTGAATGGAAAACATCAGCTCGCGCCTAGCCTGCTCATTCTGAATGTCTCTACCTACAAACAGACCCACTTCTCTCTAAATGTTATTATTCACTCCTTTCTTCTGTGGTTTGAGAGTAGTTAGAAGGGAAGTATTTTTTATCTTGCCTCCAGAAGCCAATTTTTCATAGACAGTATTGAATCAGCTCAGATTAGAAATTAGAAAGCGGAAAATTTTCATACAGCCTTCAAAAAATAAATATTCCTTCAGAAGAATATCTCAAAGGAAAAGCTGTCACCAGCCTTGCATTGGACAGACCTCTGGAAATATCAAACATTTTCTCTTTGGATTTATGATTTGGGAACAGATCTTCTAGGTGCACAAGGGAAAAGGGTAATGGAGCAGTTCATTTCAGAGAGCAGGTCTTCATTTTGGTTAGTTAACTTTGATTAGCACCACGAGTACTGTCATAGTCACAGCATTTTAGTGCCACTTGCAGTTAAGGAACGGATTTGAAGGACATCAGCCCTTCAAATTTATTCAAGAGCAAGAATGGCAAAATCCTGGAAGCCTTAAAGATGTGTTAACATCCTTTTTCATTCTCTCACAAGCTTTCATGCAGTCCCCAGCCCTCTCATGTTCATGTCAGAACATGAAACATTTCAGACTGACGGTTTCAAGCGTGGGCACAGAGGTTGCTCTGGCAAAACCCGCAGCTGTGGCAACACGTGGGAGTGGGTCCCACGCTGTATGACTTCTTCAGACTGCAAAATAGGTTACACTGAGCAGCCTGGCAGACTATCGTTCACCCAGGAACAGGAGCAGAACCGTCCTCTCCACCACCAGTGGATGCAACCCACCCTTCCAAACAGGACCTGCAGCTTGCTGCAGGACCTCTCAGTACGGCTACAAGGCATGTGGTAAAGAAACAACTCCTCTCCACCAGCTCTTTTGAAGAATTTCTCTAAGTCCTGGCAAACAAGAGGTGTTCTGTTACCTTTGCAACCTGGTTACTCTGGAGTGAGTGGCAGGTCCAGAACTAGGGAGGGTAACAGCAGCTCTGCATTTAGCATCCTTGGTCATCACTGTTTTAGCCTTGCTAAATGTTTTGGAATCTGAAACTCCACCAGCAGCCTCTTCCAAACAAATGCACAGCCCTCCAGTGTCCTCACATAAACCCCAGCTGTAAACCCAACCCAGGCTTTCTTAATTCCTCATCCATGAAGGAATTGTTGGCAACAAGCATGCACCAGCAGACATGAGCACCAAGCTCTCCCTCCAGGTGCAACTTCCAGGGCCAATCACTCTCCCCGCTGTATTTTTGTACCTCTGCCAATCACAGCCAGCTGATTCTTTCTCCCTCACTTGCTGAGAACCCAAACCCATGTGTTTCACATGAAAAATCTCTGCATGGCCCAGGAAGATCAATTTGCACCAGGAATAGAGAGTGCTATCCTTGGGATTCAGCCCAGGCCTGTTAAAAATAGCCCAGCGCGTTGCGCTGGGTGCCATGCAGCGCTCTGCCAGCTGCGGGGACAGTCCTCCCTTCCATGCTCACTGCCATAAATGACCATGGTGATCCCGGGCAGACCAATTGGCGAGGGGAGCGGAGGTGGGCAGCATCGCGCCGTGCCCCAATGCGGTGCCGCTTGGCCTCCGCTTTGCTCCCCGCCGGCTCGCATTGCCGCTCGCCTGCCCGGCGCTCTCGGAATGCGTTAGCGCCGGATAAAAGGGCAGCGAGTCCAAATGCGGTGCCCTGACGTCAGCCTTCCTGGAGCTTGGAAGGGAAGCTGTAAACACAGGAACAAAAGGCAGTTATAAAAGAGCATCCATCGTCTTCAGCGCCCATGGGCAAATCTCTGGAGAAGCAGAAAGGGAAGAAAGGAGGGTGGTGAGAGCTGGAGTGCGCTCTGTGTTGAGATGTCTGCTGGCTCCGCTGGAGAGGGGCTCCCTGAAGGGAGTGAGCCCAGAGAAAGCCCAGCACAGAGAGGACTTGTATCCTGGCAAAGGACTAGTTCCTTGCTGCTCCTCCAGGTCAGTAGGAAAGGGTGGGAGCTGCAGTTCGCTCCCATGCGATCGTGGGGCACTCAAAGGTCCCACAGCTCGGAAAGACATGGGTGATGCAACAGTCGCCCCAGCCAAGCTTCACTGGCTGACACAGTCGCACTGTTTACCTGGCTTCAACCATCAGCCTGCTCCACCTGCCCTAATGGCAGCAGACGCTACTCTTTGTAATAGCGTGTCTTGCAAAGGCCTTGAACGGTTGGATTTCTCATGTTTGGTTTCCAGTGAGACCCAACGATGCTTTTAGAGGGTATCTCCTTCTCCGAGGTCCCAGATACAATCCAGCTAGCCTCCCAAGCTGGTGAACCCAACAGGGTTATATGAACCTTCCTAGACTGTGAGTGAATCAGGATGGGACCCACCTACACCCAGACCACTAGCCAAAGCTTTGGTCTCCAGCAACGCCAGAGCAAAGCTCAGTGACGTAGCAGGAAATTCCCCATGTCCAGACAGAGACCGAGTGTATAACTGACCACATCACCGCCAGATTGCATGCAGGAATTCTGATTTTTGTTTTTAACAACAAACACCAAGAAAACATCCTCCATCATAACACTTAAACTGCTATTTATCTGATTAATAAATAAATAAATACAATAAACCAGATGTTTACTTGTTTCAAGTCATTTGCTTATACTGAAAACGTCCCCATTTCTTGGCTAATAGTTAAAGTGAATTAAGGCAGGACACTTTACTGAAAAGCAGCAAAACTCCTACCTTTCCTTTAAGCATTTTATATGTAGGGAGGCTGGTACAGGCATGCAGGACTGAAAACAATCACGTACTATAAACAGCAGATGTAATTTTTAAAATGTTCCTCGTGCAAAAACCCCTGATTACATATCTGTGATAATTCAGATTTCATTGCAGAAGACAATAAAGAAGTTACTAGTCAGGCTGTGGCAGTGTAGAACATCAGGAAAATCTATTAGAATTAATGAACATCTGTGGTCTATATCCATCACATATTAGACAAAACTTGCCATCAAAACCACATAACGTTATATGACCCAGTTGCCAATTACTGTTGTGAGGTTGAAAACAAGAACACGATACTGATGTGGAAACAAATTTACCACAGATCATGTTTGGACAAGAGTTTAGGGAAGCCACTGAACAGAAACCTCTCTTTCCAGTATATAAAAGTCCAGAAAAAGTCATTTTTAGACATCAGCGCTAAGACTGTTTATAAAAAATACCCTTCCAGAAAAAATTAAATGACATCAGGAGTTAGGAGTCTAAATCACACTGTCATTGATCATCTTAATAAGGTTTAGACAGGAGAGAATCTACATTTGGTTTGGAGACGAAGATCGTATTTTTTTCTTAATTTTTATGCAGCGAGAACCCTCTTATCTGTAATCAAGTGGTGACCCTTTTCAAAGGCAATTACGTCATATCAGAGTCCCCCGGGAGTTTATTTTTATCTGTGGCCTATATTTAGGGAACCAAAAAGGTAGTGAAATGAGCAGGACTGGTAATACATCACCGTTTTATGAGAAATTAAGCGTTTTCTGTGGCACTGGCCCCTACCCGGCCTATGCAATAAGGATTCTGGAATGAGTCGGCTGCTGAAATTGTTGCTCCCACAGACCGGGCTCATCCAGGCTGCGTGGTGAGGCTGGGAGAGGTAGTGGTGCTGCTGACACCCGCCCGGATCAGCCGTGCTCTGTCCCCGCGTCCCCAGCCATGGGTATGGTGGGGGCAGCTCCTCTTTTGGCCATTCCCGCTCTCCACCTTTGAGCTCCCAGGCTCCACACGCCGGGACGGAGCAGCTCGGCCTTTGGACACATCTTCCCGCCTGGAGCAGCATCCGTGTGGGGCCATGGGGTCCCTGGGGGTGTGACTGGCCCCATGTCTTGCCCCCTCGGGCGCCTCGCAGCAGCGCCCGGGAGGGGAAGCCCAGG
Organism: Nothocercus julius; assembly: GCA_013398735.1. NCBI lineage: Eukaryota > Metazoa > Chordata > Aves > Tinamiformes > Tinamidae > Nothocercus > Nothocercus julius. The sequence continues at coordinate 4,017,039 of VZSV01000015.1, forward strand.
ACGAGTCATTTCGGCATCGAGCAGGAAACACACGCAAATGCAACGGCTCGAGGGAGACAGGGAGGAAACCCCCTGGCCCAGAGACCGCCAGCTCAGCCGGGCGCCCCAGGGACCTCAGCCCGACCTCCGTGCCCCGCATGTGCCACGGGCGCCGCCGCGGGGGCAGCGCCAGCGGACACCTCCTGCCACCTGCGCTGCTGGAAAATCCAGGAGGTGGGAACCACAGGACAAGATCATCCCCAGAACGGGCACGGGTTTGTACATAACACTTCAGAGCGGGAAATAGCTCTCAACAAAATATAGCAGCAAAATAGCTGCTTTCCCTCTCCTCCTCTGTGCCCCCTGGTCCGATGCCCAGTCCGGCACTGTGGAAGCGTTTCTTGGCTACTCCAAACCTTGGAGATTTAGGGAAGCAGAGACCCTGGGGGGTCTCAGTGACCACACGGTCTAACCCAAGCATCGCTGCTGGACAAGAGGCAGGGCAAGAAGCAGCACTCCGGGGCACTCTAGGAGAGGGGGCAGCATCCTTGCTCATGAACACGCTTGGCTGTCCATCCCGGGGCCCCTTCTCCTCCCTGGCACTGTGAGTGTCTGCCGGGCTGGGGAGATTCTGGGGGGGCTGTATTTAAATACACTTTCTTAATGACTCCTAGTGCCCTTTCTGTTGCCCTGGAGTCAGACAGAGAGAGAGGAGAAAAAAAGAAAGAGCAGAGAGAAGAGAAGAGAAGAGAAGAGAAGAGAAGAGAAGAGAAGAGAAGAGAAGAGAAGAGAAGAGAAGAGAAGAGAAGAGAAGAGAAGAGAAGA
>VZSV01000015.1:4025222-4050337 GCA_013398735.1 Nothocercus julius
GAGGGGGGTCGCGCACGTCTGCACATGTATACACACATATGCATGTATACGTACACATAGTATACACCTACATACAGACCGCGCACACACACATATGCACACACACATACATACACACACACGTACATATACATTCACACATGTGTTTGCATGCACATTCATACAGTGTACCTGCTCATACATATCTGCATACATGTGCACTTACATGCACACATGTATTTGTATGTATACCTGCACATGCACATGTATATACACTTAATTTAAGCATGCACACATATATGCATATGTACAGGTGCACTTATGCTTGCACAGCTCATCCACACATGTATGCAAATGAGCATGTGCATATATATATACATATACGTGCACAGCAACGTGTGCTCAGTCAGCACACACACGCGTGTAAACACGTTTACAGACACACACTCCACTGCCCCACACACGTTCCCATGGCCACCCGCTCCCCGTGGCCACCCACTGCCCAGGCACCTTCCCTGCCCGCCCGGTGCTGGTCCTGCCCATCCTGTGCTGCAGTCACTATCGCTGAGGGTGCAGGAGGGACCCTGGCGCAGCGCCAGAGCAGGGGATGCTCTGGGGATGTGTGTGTACTTGTTTATCCTCATCAAATACACATGCAAAGAGACAGGCATAGCTATCCTATATTTATATTCATACAGGCCCAAATATACATGCTCAGACACAGCTACCCATAAATAGATGTATATAAATATCTAAGATTTGCATACCTATTTGTATGACAAACACCTGTTCAAGAGCAGTTCCCATCATGATTTATGTGTAAGGAAAAGAAATGTAAGAGACCCACAGCCTGCGCAAAGCTGGATTTCCGTATAGAAAACTCCCCCAGAGTTTACGGCTACCGAGTGACTGGCATTGAAGCAGCGGGAGTTCTGTTTTTCCCCGCTGGCCGTGTAGCAGCGCTTCCCCAAAGTCGCTTTTTCCCCGTGGGCGACCAGCTTCAACCCAGGCACTCGGGTGGCTCTTGCTCAGCACTTCCAGGCAGGGCCGCTTTCACTTCCCCCGTGCCCCGTGCACGCTTGCCAAGGAGCCAAGCGCTACCATCGCTCACCTATTGCCCGGTGGCTCCTCCACTGATTCCCACTGGCCCTTAGTCCATGGGAACACCTCCTGGATTCGGGTGCTGGCCCCAGCAGGCCGAGCACTTCCAAGCCGCCCTGGCGCCTCACAGGGAGCCCGTTAACTTGGTGCAGATTTATTTATGGCCGAGCCAGAACTGCAGCCTCCCAGCAAATCTGTTTTTGCAACATGTTCCTTCAAAATAAACACAGGATTGCACTTTTCAGTCTCTTTATTTACTGCAAGGCTTTTAATTGGCGTCGAGAAGCAGACTGTGGGAGAGATGCTCACACATGGTGCTGCTGGGAGGAGCTGCCGCGCTGCCGCCCGCAGTTTCTCCCTGTTGATGTGGCCCTCAGCCCGTGACCTGTCTTCCAGTTTACACCTAGGCAATGCTGAGCTCCAGACGACGCCTTTGGGAGAGGGGAACCTGCCTCGGCCAGGGTACACCATGGGGCTAACGTCTCTTTGTCGCGTTTGCCATGTCATTGCAAGACTCTTTAATCCCATTTTATTTACACCCACTGCAAATCAGAAAGAAAAAGAAAGTCACTATAGGGGCAGCGTGTTCTTCTTCACTCATAATACTGCACTAGCTACTTCCTTGCTTTACTGTATTTTCTTTTTCTTTTTTCTTTTTTTTTTTTTTTGAGTAAGGTGCTATAAAAAAATAAAGAAAGGAAAACACAAAACAAAACTAGAGTGACTTATAGGGGCTAAGTCCAACCTGAATGACTTTTGTAAGGGTACAACTTCCCGTCTTAACAAAAGCCAGGAAATACAAAATTAACCCCTTCCTCCAAAACAACCCCATGTTTGGGTTCAGGCTACAATGCCATTGTAATGGTAATAATAGAAACAAGACCCTGAAGGGCTGTGCCCTGGGTGGAGAGGTGGGAGCTGATGCTTTTATTTTCACACCTGGGGACCCACTGCTGGCCGCTCTACCAGCCCCATGGACCCCCCGGGGGGGCGGCAGCTTCCTGGCTGCTGCTGTGTCCAGGGATGAGGTTGTGTGCCACGGGAGGCCCGTGAGGCTCAGCCTGAGCTCATGGGATTAGGGACATGCTGGGAAAATGGCTTCATCCCCACTCTGTAATGTCATCACAGAGTGTTTTCTCTCTGTCTCAGTGGGACAGGAGCCCGCAGAGCTTTCCTGTGGCTCTCCCAGTCCAGCCAGACTGATGCTTAGGTGAGGGCACAGACGGTCTCTGCATGGATGGCACCGAGGCTGGTTTGTTAGCAGCTTGGGGACAAGGTTAGATAACCTCTTGTCTGCAATTGCACAGACAATGGGCAAATTGTGCAATTTGCCCATTGCACAAAGTGGTTATCCAGCAAAACTGGTTAGTCAGGCTTTTGAACTGGTCACCGAGGGCCAAAATCAGGCCTGAAACGTTCCAGAAAGCTGAGGATTACGGCACCGCTGGGCCTGACCCGAGCCTGTGCTTCTCTGCCCTCCACGGGTGTTTTGCCTGAATAAAGATATGCAAGATCAAGCCCTGAGTCTTGAGACAGAGAACAAAAATGCACGTGGGAAAATTTGGAAACTGTGCTGGATGCATTTCTTCAGCATGTGTAACTTTTTCTCCGAATTCAGTTTCACAACCCAGCATTTCCTTTTGTAAATATTTGGACAGATTGTACAGAGACACCCACATTCACAAAAAAACAGAAGGAAAAAGAAAGGAAGGAAGGAAAGGAAGGATAGAAGGAAGGAAGGAAAAAAGGAAAGAGAGGAAGAGAGAGAAAAACAAAGAGAAAGAAAGAGAAAAAAAAAGATAAGGAAGCGGGTGCAGCGATGCTGCATGGCTGCCAGGGGCTCACGGCAGCCCCCCGGCTGCTCCGCCGCCTCCAGAGCGACCCCGCACCCAGCGTACAGTGGCCACAGGGCCCCGCATCCAGCATCTCATGGCCCAAAACCCAAGATATTGAAGAAGTCGGTGGCAGGGATGATCCCCCCGTTGCAGTTTTGCAAGTGGCTCCATGCCTGCTCGAGCAGCTAATGCAAGTCCGTTCTGCTTTCCCTGCCCATGAGTCACTGAAGTAGCCTTGGGCAAGTTGCTTAGTGCTGCGTTTTAACATGATTGCAGGCATTAGACTGCCAGGCTGGGACACCATGGATTTGATATTCAAAATCATTAAATACCTGCCTCCAAAGGAAGATATTTGGGAATTAGCGCTGGTACAGTACTCAGCACCAGGATCAGATTAGTAGGGCAAATGGTTTAAGCAATTTAATATTACATTTAATTGCCTCCATTAATCTGCAATGAATCATGATATGCACTGTGCATAGGGGTATGCACTTAATAAAATAGCTGTATTTGTGAAGCTGCCATGGCATGAAAGGTGTCAGATATATACATACACATAAAATACACATGTATGGAAGTTATTTTCCTGCTGCTTGGACATGTATTTTCTCAGTAAAACTCACTAATGGCGGGTATGGTTAGAAAAGGCTTCTGTGGGAGGAGGGTGAATTTGAATAGAAAACAAGTGACGTACCTTGCTCCAAGTGGCAGGGAGAGGCGTGTTCTCCTACCCAGATATATGAGACATAGATTTATTGCTAGTCATGTGATGGCAGTGTTTTGTGGGCGCGGTGACTAGGTACAAGCTTCTATTCCCAGAAACATCAGCTCTAATAAAACCTGTGATAACAGTCACAGAAGCACTGAGAATTACAGGTTTTCCTGTTCTTCTTATCGCTGATATTCGCACAGAGAAATCCAGGCTCCATAAATGTTCGTGGCAGTGGGGCACCTGCTGAGCCTGTGGTTACTTTCGGCTGTGCATACAAAGACGTTCTGGGAGGAACAGGACCAGACTCCGGAATCTTGTTCCAGCTTTCCGGAGGGAACACAAACCAGTTCTCCGTTAGCCTGTATCTACACTGGTTCCCACCGCCTTGCTAGTGCAAGGGTTGCCAAAGCCAGTGAAACCAGCTACTATGGGCTGCGTTAAGGGCATGTCTGGGAAAGACTTTCATGATCAGAGTCCCTGTATATGCTAAGTGTAGAATAACTTTCAGTGGACGTAGACAGCTTGGAATAATTTAGGGCTGTTGGGACTAAAATCTCTGGAGATGATAGAAAGGTGCTTCTGCCTCCTGAAGTCCTATGTTAAATGCAGGGCTTGACTTCAGGCTCTCGGAGCACTCAGAGCACTTATCCACCCTGTGTCTAGTCCCTCCGGTTCTTCATTCACCTCTCTGCTAATGGCACTAAAAGGGGTCATTTTCTGGGGGGACAGGAGAGAAGGATGTAACAGCAAAAGCAGTGACCAGGAATGCAAACCAGCATCAGGTAAGGAGAGGCTTCATTTATCAAAACCACTGTTCCTGCGTTCTCAGACCATGGAGTGGCCCAGGGAGGACACCCAAGAGCGACACTTCATACGTGGATGTAAAAACAGAAGGATATTATAAGGAATCCAAGCATGAAGTAATCTTGATGTATATAGCACATCACACACGCCATCTGCGTCTCCTGTTATTCAGCTACTTTTTTCGTGCTTCCTTAGTATGGGCTTTCAAGGCATTTATAGCAAACCTTTGTATTTCGCTTCTGACTGTTAAAAAATACCCGTGTATCAGTAAATACAGAACTGCTTATTCATTTTCTGCAATGCAGTTTACTAAAATATTTGCAATATGACATGATTCTCTCATGTGATAGAGTGAGGTGATGTTTGTGTGTAATAGTGGTTAGTGAAAACACAGTATTAGTCATAGGAGAGAATAACACTTGACTGTTTTGAATATGAAAACCTTTAGGCTGTGGAAAAAGCCAAACTTTGGCCTACTGTGCTGTTTTCAGAAGTACCCGAGCCCATACGGGGCAGAGTGACTCACAGCGCGGCGCTGTCCGCGTGTCGCCCCAAGCGGAGCCGGGCACCGCGCGGCAGGAGAAGCCCCATCGCGGCCACCCGTAACTGGCTCCTGTTTCTCCTTCCCCATTCACCTCCATAAAACTCAGCACCGGGCTGATCTAACGTGCCCGAAAAGCTGCCATCCCGTGAAATCTTTGCCCCTCAGGTGAGTCCTGGAGCTTTCTCCTTGGCCACCCACCAACCACTTCCGGAGTGGGATGAACGAGGGATGAAGTCATAGGGCCAAATTGGCTGCAACTAGTTTGACCAAACATGGGGCTTTTCTCTGGGGCTTTGGCCACACTCGTGTTCCCAACGCCCTGTGGCTCTTGGAGCCCGGCACAAACTCTGATTTCCCCTCGGCCGCCACACGAAATGCTGAGCTCTGTTTAGACAGAGGGGCTCTCCTGCGAGCACGCATCTCACGAAGGAGTTTGTCCTGCTGCTGTGGTGCAGAAATGTCTGTCCTGGTACAGGAAGAAGGCAGTGGGTATGGGGAGACCCCAAATTCAGACACAGAAGTGCCTGGTGGGTTTCCTTGGAGCTCACCAATCTGATCACCTTAAGACTATGCGAGGAAGCACATCGCCATCAGGGGGGTCGCAGAGAGAGGGGACGGGAGCCCATGAATTTGCTTAGAAGTCTACCATGAAGATTGCCGTATATTCTTATATAGGCTTATGCCCAAATCTAAGGCAGCTCTTCAATGTAATCAGGCAAAACAATAAATAAATCTCCCCCCAGCCATAAGTGGGCTTCCCAGAGAAAAGATTAGAAATGAAGAAGCAAATAAGGGACTTTTTAAAAATAACCAAAGACAGCTCTTATATTATCCTATTGAAGTTATTTTTGAACGCAACCCCTCATTTGAACACCCAGAATAATGAAAAAAATTGTGAAATGTGAGTCAGGGGCTGAATTTCACAGATTTCAGTTGATTTTGATTAATTTAGTAATTCAGAGTATTTTTCCCTCTCTTTTTTTCTCTCTATTCCATTCTGTTTTAGTTCACATACCAGTCTGACCAGTGGGATAGGTCAGAGCCATCAGCACTCACTTTGCTTTCCTTAGCACTCATTTTTCTTTTGTGTAAAAGAGGAACAAGAAGTGAAGTTAGCTAAAGGAATCAGGCACATTCTCAAATGGTAAATACAAGAGGAGAATGAATCATCCTCTTATAGAAATGACGAGAAGGGATGGAAAAGGTAGCGGTTTGGGAGAAGAAAGTTATGTTCTACATGGCTGATTCAGCTCTCTGGACTGAAAATGAATCACCAGAATGTTTAAATCATACTACCAGTATTAACACACACAAAGCCCCAAGCCCAGGGAGCTTTTGTTATGAAACAAATTCGATAACAGGAACAAAAGAACAAAAGGAAGGGACAGCTTGCTGAAAACACTGTAGTCACTTCCATGGCCGTCTGTCCCAGCCAGCAAAATCCTGGGAGAACCGAAACATTTGTTGTAACAGTAATGTCACAGCCATGGGAGTTACTGTAGTGTCTTGCAAGCCCAAATGCTTTAGAAACCAAAAGCAGAGGAGGTTTGATACGGGAAACACAGCTGCTCTTATCTGCTTGTTTGCACCTGAGTCTAAGTTACCGCATTGGTGAAGCTGTAACGTCCGTCAGATTTCAGGCAGACTCTAGGCACAGATAACGGGCAAGTTATAGTGTTTTTAAATCCCCTTTCTTCCTTCCTTCCACCTTTCTGGCTAAGCTCAACTTAACCAGAAGAAAACAAGCGACCTGTATGTGCAGGGACGTTTTCATTCCCCCAGGAAACGTCACCTCCGCAATACAGCACAGCCGAGGTATCAAAGCAACCCCAAGGTTCTTCTACTTAATGAGTTGCAAAGTTTTATAGCGAAGTGCTTTGCTGTAATAAAGTGTATGGCATAATAGTCTGCCACATTAAACCCCCAAAATACTAAAATAAACATATCTGTTCAATGGCTGGAATCCCCAGAGGGATCAAAATGAGCTAAAAATCCAACTCCGAGTAATTTTTCAGTGTGTCTTCTTGTCTAAACCCTTTAGCTTCCCTTGCAAATATTCAATTTAGCTATTAAACATTAATGCTAAGAAATGAAAGCTTTCATCCTCAGCTAGCAAGCAAGAATCGTATTCATAATCAAGATCAGCCAAAATCCTGACAAGCTATTTTTAACAAAAACTGTTTTAATAAAGGAATGTATATTACTGAAGTAAACATGGACAGGAAAGGCAGAAAGTGAGAGTGACAGGCAGAGGCACAAACATTTGTTCGTGAAGAACCCTTTGAAACATCTGGAATGCTGCTCAGAAATGTCATTTACCAAGAATGTCAGCCAATCCGCGCGCAGATGGTTCCCATTAGTGTAAGATCAAGAGACCAGCAAGGCTAAAAATATGTGTTCACTTTTTAGAAATGGGACTTAGTTTTCTGTGCTTTAAAAATAATGATCACTGTTACACAATTCCTATAACTTGGAAATGTGTTCTTGGAATATTGTTTGGCTGTTTAGAGCGCAGGCCCTGTGCCATTGCTATTGCTCATAGCCTTTCCCCAGAGGACTTTGTGATATATCTTTTTTTTCTTAGCAACAGGAGGAGGGCACTTTAAGCCAAAATTAATGACTTTTGGCCATAAGCGTCAGTGACAAAATATCTGGGTTGTTGCTAGAGGCCGGGTCCTTGCCTGGTGTAACTGTGTGGCTCCGCTGGAGCCCATCAGAGCATCACGCAAAACCACCGCGGGACTGGGGGCCGCACGGCTGCGTCCCCAGCACCAGGCCGGCGGTGTGAGCAGCACCAAGCCCTGCTGTCAACTGAAGTCAATGGAACAGCGTTGACTGGCACCAGGCAGCAGCCAGGCTAAGCCAGGAGGGCGGTGAACACCCCTTCACCTCAGTGACTCTAAGTGGAGATGACAGAGATCCTGATTTTCTGCTGGTCGTGGTTACAACACACCTGGCCACCTACCCAGATGAACACAACCACTGGAGGAATTTGGGATCTGAAAGAATAAAAGTAGATCTAGCATTACCAGTCATAACACCTTTTATGCTGGAATCCCTGATGGTGAGCCAGAGGTCTCCAGCTGTCTGGAGCACAGAGAGAAAAATGTAATTCTATAGGAAAATACTCTAGATTTCTTTTTGGCAACAGGGAATAAAAAAGAATTTTTTCTAGTCAACTGTATTACCTCTTCTTTAAAGGAACTTCAGCATTTACCATCACAGAGGGAAATCTCCCTGAATCAAGTGTTTTGCTTTCCTTTCACACACTTTTCTTCACGGTACATTCTTTTCCAATAAGTTCCTGCTTTGCTTTTTCAACGTGGGTTTAACTCAACACAGGGGAGAGTAAGGACAAGTAGAGCAGAAAGTGATGAGATATGTATGAGGCAGACTGTAATTTCACAAAAAATTACACAAGTGAAACAAAAACTTCCAGGACTGTTAAGAAAATGCTTAGGGCTTTTCAAGTATAATGTTTCAAAATACACATAGCAGCTACTAAACAGATAAGGGAAAAAAAACCCTGAAATGTGAGTGAGGTCTAATCACAATTTTTTAACTAAAAGATGCGAGTTCTCAGTAGAAATTATGAAGAAAAATGTTCAAGTATTTCCTATGGGCTTCGGCTGAAAAATAAGTTTTGGAAGAGTGCATTTGATAAAATGGTTCCTACTACCGGTGGTCTTCTAGCAACAGATCTTAAACAAAGAAAGCAACAGGAATGAGTTCAACCTACAGGAATTCTTTACTAAAGCCAAAGATTTTGTTTGGGAAAGAGAAATGAGGATAGAGTGAGAGGGCGGAGAGCAGCAGAGCTTTGCTGTGAGCCATGGCTCGCTCCGGCTTTGCCGGCCGCGTGGCTTCCAGTGCACGGCTGGCCCCAGGGCAGCCTCGACTGGCCTCATGGCTCAGGAGGCTTCTCCAACAGGACAGGCCACTTGGAGAGCCTGCGCACAGAGGTGGCATTTCCATCTGCGCTGGGGTATCACCACAGACACCTAGAAACACACGAACCAGAAAAACACACTTATTACCCCAAAGCCCTTGACATTTCAGCCAGGATACGGCAAGTAAGCATGACAATCAGAAAGACAGAGAATCAGATGATTTGATGAGTGCACTTTGTCAGCTAGTTTTGAATCATTTCCTTTTTTTTCTTTTTTTTTCTTTTTTTTTTACTGTCAGTAAAGACAGAAAAAAGAAGTATTATTTCAAAGGGAAAATATGCAGTCAGGCGCTTTCAGGTTTCTCACTGAAACACGAATGTAGCGAAGATGATTTTGCAGAAACACTAGCTGCCATGTGAGACTGGAAAGAAAGAGAATAGAGGATGAGTTCCTGTCCAGATGTCCTGAATTGATGGCCTATAAAAATGATATTGTGGGTCTTTATCAGTCTCTTACTGAGTAGAATAGCACAAAAAGCACTAGCTGGCCTCTTTGCCTTGTGAAGAAACCTGGTTCAACCAGGCTGCAATGAGAGCAGGGGACTCTCCTGCCTCCCCTCCAGTAAACCAGAGGCAGCCTTAGGAGGCAGAGCAGGGGAAGAGCCAGTGCCTGTGCTGAGCCGCCTGTATGGAGAGAAGATTTCAGGGTATAGGGACAGTACATGGCAATGATTCACCACAAGAAAAGAGGGGATGCAAAAACTGAAAGTCAGGGCTAGAAGGAGAGTGGTGCAGAATGAGTAAATAACACTCCAAAGCATTCAGTGACAACTTCAAAGTCCTCTGGTACGTGGCGCAATTTCTTTCTGAAATAACACTAGTTCTTGAAATAACATCAGCCCTCCTCCCTTAGCCCCCATCAAGGGCTATGCACTGTTCAGCAGGGCTGTCATCTTGGCAAGTGGGCAACCTTGTGTGTAATGTATAATTCAAGTATCCAATACACAAATGATTGCAGCAGAGTCAGAGAACATGCAAATTATGTCCCACATCCTGCTGTTAGTCATCCTCTTGGGGGAACTCACCCCTACAAAGCTGGTATCCCAGAACACGTTGTATGTTTGCTAATCCTCACTTTCTAAATGTTTCAACAGCAGAAGCAATCTTCCTGCTCTTCTCCTGAAAATGACTGTAACCTAAAACTGCTGGAGTAAAATTCTCTTTCCCTAAAAATAGCAAATGAATTAACTGTATTTCGTTTTACTCCTGCATAATAATTAGAGGTATTAGTTTAAAATATTATAGCAAGCTACCTAGAATCTTTCATTAAAGGGGATCAAAGCACTTTGCATATTAATTAAATCTCAAAATAACACTCTGAGTTAATCATTATTAGGGGAGATAGTGAGTTCTAGGGATTCATATAAGTGATAAGAAATGAGGCCACCTGGTGATTTACTGCATAACCTTGTATGAGTCTTTTAGATGCTCTGTGCCTGGGTTTCTCTGTCTGTATGTGAAGGATAGTCATGCTTAACTTTGTTTGCAGAGCCTGAAATAAATCTTCTGGCAAAGGGATGCCTGACTGTGCCAGTTACAGTGCCAGGATATTAAAGGTAGAGAGACAGAGAGATGGACTTACAAACATATCCAATGGAGTCCTAAAGCTGCTCGGTCCTTCACTCATTTTTTTCACTGCATGAGCTACCTAGAGGGATTTTGTCAGAGCTCCTTCCACCTTTCTATTTCAAATGCTCCTGAAAGCACAACTGCTGCCTAGACACCTAAGCAGCAGTCACAGTTACAGCCCTGAGCACCTCAGGGTCTTCAGAAGCTGCTGTATCCACAGCAGCTTTCTAAGGTATCATCTACTGTTCCCATCTGACAGGTTAGTTCTGCCTAAGGATTTAAAATTTCAGCTAAAAGTGATTGGAAGAGCCAGGCTTGACCAGTGGTGCCCTGCTAGTGCCCTGCTCACAGAAGAAACCTGCTTCCCTTCTCAGGAGGAGGCTGGAGGGGCAAGTCGTCCTCGTTCCTCAGTGTAGCTGGGACAAAGCAATTCACGGATCTCCAATGAATCTCTGTGCATTAATTTCATGAAATTGTTGTCACATTTTATATCACTGACTAATAGCAGCTTATGAAAACAAAGAATCTATATCAAATGCCTTGACCGAAGGTTATTTTCAGTTATACATTATTTAAACAAGTCATGTAGAATCATAAAGTTACCTATGACTAACCCTGAACAGCCCAACATCACAAGACTAATTATAAAGCCATGAGAACCAGCAACAGAAAACCAGCCCCATGAAAGTCAGACTGGATAAAGTAGGCAGCCTTTGTTTCTTCGTTATCAAATATGTGAGAAATAAACTAAAAGCAAACATTTGGTCCAAACTCAGGAGAGTGTGTGATCAGACAAGAATAGGCAGGAGTATATTTCTAATCCTGGATTAAAATAAATACAAACAGTTGTTCGCTTTTATGCAGCAGAATAAATGTTTTTGAGTGATGCTTGAGATGTGTTGAGCTGTGTTTGTCCTCACAGCCCAGTGTCAGAGGTCCACACATTGTGCTGAGGTATCTTCTGCTATTGCCAAAGTCTGATTATTTTGTCTTGTGACCTACTGGAGTTGGTTTCCCCCCTCCAGCAACGCTGAAAGTATTCCTACAAACACACCAGTGCACTGAGATGCTTTTTGATTTCGTTTTAGAAACTCGACTGGCTTGTGCAGCACCTGCGAGGAAGAGCGGGGTGGCTGGTCCCATCTTCTGGGGGGGAAAACGGAGCCTGAACGAGCGGTGTGCTGGAGGAAAGCAGTGGGCTGGGGTGGCTGGGGTGAGAGCCGCGTGCTAACCGCCAACCCTGTGTTCCCCCATGGGGCTGCCCTTCCTCTTTTCTGCCCAAAGAAGCATGGCATTATCAGCACCGAGGCCGACAGAGAAGCCGCAAGCATTGCCACAGCGTTGCTTCAGCTACGTTTGTTAACTGACAGAAAGCCACTTCCCTCAAGGTAAGCAGTTCAAGTCTGGTGGTGTTTGCAATGCTCACGATCAACCCCGTGGTAAGAGGCATTTGCACAGAGCCCCAGCCCTCACAAGAAGCAAAGGAGATGTATTTGGTGACAACATCTACTAGCAGAAAGATGCGACAGGGCCTGCTCTTGTCTCAACCTCATGCAAACCAGGCACAGCATGACAGGCTAAAGTGAAAGCCTCCAGGCCTCGGGGCTGCCACTGCCACCACTGCCGGCACTTGCCAGAGCTGTTCTGAGATTTGGCTTGCTAATGTCTGAGAAGTTGAGATGAAAACGATTATGGAGTCATGGAAATCAGAGACAGAAGTCTGGGACAAATGCTCCTGGATTCCCTCTTACTGTGCATGTTCTCATCTGTCCTTTTTAATTACAAGAACTGGTGCCTTGCAGATACCTTGAAGACACTGGAGACAGACAGATGTATCTCATCATCAGGAAGTCTGTCTTGATAGTCAGCCAACATCCAAGAGGAGTATGCATTATTTATTATTATGATGATCATCACTGCCACTAACCTCATTTCCCTAGAGATTTGACTCCAGTATAAATGTATGAGGCCATATCCTGGGCTTACTCCTTTTTTTGTTAACCATGCTGTCATACAAGCCCCCCTTCTCTTCTCTAGGAACTTTGCCTGCATAAAGAATAGGACACACACTGAGTAAACTCTTCTGGGCAGTTCTCTTTTTTATTACAAGCTTCATTTGAAAACCATATGACATGAAAGCAAAAAGCTGGATGTGCTGTGAAACGTGTGCAGAGAGTGACTCCCCATAGGGCTCCACTTTGTTGGAGAAAAGCAGAACAGCAGAAAACCAATAGCAACAAGCAAAAGCGGTTTGTGTGTTTGCCAACACCACTTTACGAACCCTCAGCTTTTTGCATACTGCATGTGCAGGAACATGATGTCAGTACCACTGTGCTGCAACAGGAAGCAAAAGATAAGAACTTGGTGAACCATCAGCTCTTCCTGAGCGCTAACTTGGCACAAAGTTTTTGTTTATGTTTTATGTAGTACAGGTCAGGGATACAAACCATCTCTCTGGCAACCTCAGCCTTTCTTTTTTGTTTCACAAAGTGATTAAGCTATTGCAAATACATCTTTACTTCCTAAACACTTGCCTCATTTTTAGCAAAGAGCATGTGTATAAGCACTGCACTATCTCTGATTTGCATCATATGGTCATATTGCAGAACTTCTCCCCCTTAATCAGATGATAGAGAGAAATAAATCAGAAGATGCAAACAATGTGTTAATCCTCACCAGAAGGCACTTCTGAACATATTTCTGGAGAAATTATTTGTCCTAAAGATTCATAGACCATCTTTATAAATGTCATATGACTATGCAAATATTAGCAATGACGTGAAAATATATTATATGACCCCACATATGGAAATAAAGCAAAATATAAATTTACAAACTCTGCATTATTCTTCTAAGCGTAATCAAAAACACTGAGAAACATCAATTTAAAATCCAGTGAGTGCCCAATTTGTTTTCTAAGCCTCAAAGAAAGAGGTTGTTTCCTTATTCTGACAGCATATTGAATTTAGCGCGTGCTGCTCAGGGTATTCTCTACTCCGTTGCAGCTGAACTGAAAAAAGTTTCTGGGGCACCGATGCTTGACAGCTCAGGAGGAGCGACCCCCCAGCACGAGCATGACGGGCTGGTGGCCACTGTTCATTGCAAGGGGCAGGAGCCAGCACATTGGAGCTCCTGATCATCGACAACAATCAGGGAGCATTTCCAACTATGCCAGCTTCGGAGGGAAACGGCAAATAACGCAAAGGAAATGAGTGCATTTGCTCACACTGAAAAGGTCACCCAGACACATAGTTTCAGCTTTGATATACACACAGCATTTTACCTCCCATTTTTATCATCAGTTCTATCTTCCCAAGGACTTCAGGAAGGTGAGAGAGAAATTGTGAGGTGGTGTGAGAACGGAACTAGCTGTGATTTACAAACTTGTCATTGCATATCCGCTTTTGTGTAATGAAGGAAAAAGCAACCACCCCAACAGCAACCCTTTTGCATCCCCAGCATGCAGGTTTAAACAACAGCTTCTGCAGGTAGCAAGAGGATTCAAGACTCTCCCTCCCCCCTAAAAAATAAATCCCCTGTAAAGCCAGCTGAACAGAGTACAACATAGCAACTGCTACTCTTCTGTGAATTGCAGATTATGTTGCAACTTTACAGTGAGAATTCTGCCAAATGCTCATTCACATTGACATGACTCAAAGTTAAATACTAGTGATTCTGAACAGAGCAGAATCTTTCACACAAAATATTGCTCCACTAAAAAAAAAGTGTTCAGGACTCCTGGGTTTCATCCGCAATAGTTCCATTGGTTCCCTATGACAAGTAACTTAAACTCCCCCAACCTCAACTCTCATCTTTATAAGGTATAAATAATAGCATTTATTTTCTTTCATGGGTCATTGTGAGATGTGAATCTTCAGTGAATGTTTGGAAGATAGCAAATTAGTATTGCATGAATAAAAGGACTAGGATTATTAATGACGCAGTACCAATGATTCTCATTATTTCAGTTATTTCCTAATCTCTTCAGCCTTCAAATAACTCTCAGAAACCACTGTAAAGCAGGCTATATTGCAGGTGTGAGGGAACTGAGTATTATTTTAGCTGGGTAAGCACACAGCACACAGTGTGAAACCACAGTGCTGCTAAAGTTAACAGCAATACTCATAGCGTATAACACAAAATAGCTATTTTGTATATTTTACAGCATCTATTGTATCTCACGGAGCCATAGTGAGACATAACTAAAATACCAAATTGAAAAGACTGCACAACACTAACTCAGGTCTAGACTGCTAGGACAAAATTTCAATCTATTGCACTTGAATGCATAATGAAAAATCCATTAGTGACTCACTCACTTCTAAGGATAGAAGGCAACATTCCTTATGAGTCAGCCTTCTGCTGAGAAAAAGTTCTACTTTCAGTGGACTCAGAGATAAACCATTGAGAAGACTGCAATTATCAACCATTACATTGTGAGACAGAGTAGAGAACAGACAATGAAAACAGCAAAATAGAAGAAAAAAAAAGAGCAAAAATATATGAAGGACTTAGCTCAGGAACTCAGCTCAGGAACACCTGGTCTAAGACTTACATTTAAACTCACGGAGAAATAAGAGTTGAATCAGTTCATCACTTTCCTGGGAAGTATGCAGATTAATTCAACAGGGATACTAGCAAAAGTAGGGTTAAAATAGATGGGACTGGTTGCCACATTTGGAGGTTTGTTCCAGTTAAGGAAGGAAAAAATGAAATAAAGATAAATGAACCAAATGTACTTAGCATTATCAAATTAGGGTTAATGTAAAGTATGATGTGTGCCTTCAGTGGAGCAGAAAAAAATGGTTATAGCATTTCAGTCAGATAATAACTACAGATAAGTGAATGGAATCACATATAAGAAGAAACAGGCCAAAAACAGAGAAACATTGGTATGGTCTCTGTAAGGATTTGAGGGAAGGGACTTGCATCTCTCTGAAAACAACTGCATAAAGTAATTAGATGGTGCCACTCTTCTGTGATCTCTTCGTAATGAAGATGATGTTTTGTCATCTCTAATTTCAACTCCTGAAGTCCCTACTCAAGCAAAACTTCAACTTGAGTCAATTAGATCTTCCTTCTGTTTTTAAACACTATACCCAGTGCAAGACAAATGCTTTCTAGTTTGTCAACATTTTAATATGTTTTGGCTCTCTGCAGTCATCTGCAGTAGCCAAGCTACGCTGCATCTGCGAGCAATACACATATTTATGAGTCACTGCACCCTAGAAATAATACAGCTAAGGGGGGAAAGATTTTGAAGTCTGCCTTTCAAGATTAATTCAGCTGTCTTTGTAAACTCTAGTTTGATTTTTATGTGGGTGAGTCATAGAGATGTTGGCCCTCCACCTGGAACAACATTTTTTGTGGCTCTGGGTAGACACACTTCAGCCATACTGCTTTTTTACACTTTTACTCCTCCCCATTGCTCTTACATAGGGTACACTGCCTACAGTGTGACAGGGCACACAATATTATGCCATGTAGCAGTGGACTTCTTATGCTTTGGATAAGCTAAATGAGCTTACTAGCTTTGTCAGAGATGACCCATAAATCTTACTAAAAGAGATTAATTCCCAGGGAGAGAACATTTCACTGAAATCCACAATTTCCCCTTTATCTGGCTACCCCTCAAAATTTTCAGTCACTGACAAAAGATTTGATCGCTTTTGCAATTGACAGCAAAAGGCCACAGCCAACTTTCTCCAGGCCTTGCTGCTGGGAGCGAATGACTGGCCTGATGTGCCAGGGCTTTCACATTCAGATTCCCTAGCAGCTTTGGCCTACTGCCCCTTCTAGGGGAATCACACCTACCTTACACTCTACCTTATGTCACGGACAGAGAAGACATGGGAACGCAACGTCACTGACGTGAACTTTACGTGGCCTTATTGGTACAACAGGAAGCAAGAGAAGATGTTCCTCATTTACATAAAGCTCCAGTCATGAGTCATCTCTATCTTCTACGGCTCCGCTTGTCACTCTGACGAGTCTCTGGACGGTAAGTGAATGTGCCGTTCGTCAGTCATATGCTCACAAACGTCGGCCTGGCTGTTTCAGCGCCTGCTTTAGGGAAATAGAAAAATGTAAAATGTGTGCATAAAATTTCCCTGCAGTCTGGGAAAGTTGGGTGTCTGGCTTCACCCACATTAGAAGGCAGATTCATTTATTGCTAGCCCATGCCATCACAAGCTAATGCTTTTGGAGTCATTTGATGTGCCCATCACATCTCTGCCTTCTCTCTGCCTTCTAGATAAAAGCCCTGCATCAACAAACATAATAACTTACATTATTTCCCACACAGAAAGCTAAGGCTGGGGAATCCCTGTACAGGACTGTTTGGAAATTCAGTTGCTGAGTTGGGAACAGAATTGAGAAATTTATTATACTGAACAATAGATCTCTGGCTACCCGATCAAGATCATCTTTCTCCACGTCAGCAGAAAAGACCAATATGTCTCTGACAGCATCACAAGAGATATATGGGCGAGTTGCACTTTTTCAGCTCAAGCAGTTAATCTCTCTGGATAAGCTCTGTAGTCCACAGAAGGAGGTTACTTAGAGTCCTGCTCTGAACTGCCCTGTGGCAGTGGCCCTGCAAACCTTTCTTGTACTTAGGCTAGAGAGGGAATCTAGAAAAATTAGCTTTAATATGCTAATGTTAGCCTCTGTGAATAACTTTGCAATGAAGTTGCTGTATTTCTGACACTGTTCACACTACTGTCCATAGAAAAAAACATCTACTGAAGTGGAAAAAGGCAGCAGAGAAATTCCATTGCAATAAGTGGAATTGGAAACTTCTCTCTTTTTTGTCTATAGGGTTGTTCAGACCATGATTTCAGAGAAGAGACTGCATGAGCAAGATGACACTGAAGAAGAGGTGGGGAGTCACCAAATACTTTGTGTGTGGACGCTCAAAGGGTGGATAAAATCTGAATATAATCATCACAGAATGGGAACATGCAAGAGCGAGAATGTAGAGAAGTGAAACACAAATAATGAGACTCATAGAATCACTGAATCATTATGGTTGGAAAAGACCTTCGAGATTATCAAGTTCAACCGTGTTTTAGTGTGTTAGGAGAAGCCTTAGTGAACAGAATAATCATCATTGTGTCTTTATTGTACTCACACTTCCAAGACAACTAAAAGGGAAGGAGCAACCAGTGAACCCAACCTAATATACCAAGATTTAATATCTTTGACCCACCATTGTGAAAAACAAAACCTATATACAGATTTTGAAGTCAGCACAGACCAAAGAATTGTCACAGACATTACTATTTTGGCAATCAACATCATAGAATGATAAAATGTGAACTTTGGGATTATTGTAGTAGAATTAAATATGGAATGTTTTCTACAGACCAATTTTTCTCACAGAATCTGGTCAAACGATGGCAGATTGAACATCAGATGATCAAAACTTGCCAATGTATCAAACTTACCCCCTTTAGCAGACTCTGAAAGTGGAGATGCAAGCATATCAACATCTTACCCTACACCATAGCATGCTGCACAGCCAAACTACATTAACGTACGGCAGCTAAGATTAATGTTTGGAAATAGCCCAGTCTCTGAGTCAGACTGATCCCTTCCGTTCATAAATTATAAAGGCCAGGAAAAAAAGTTTAAAAGTCCAATTAAAATAAAACTCAGCTACTTCCACTGCAGGCTTATCATCACTGAGAAGGGCAATGCTTGTCTTCTGCAAAACACATGAGCAAGAACCATGAAGCAGCATCACAGGGGGCAGGCTAAAAGGGGCGTCTCTGTGGCAGATAAAATGTGGAGACTCCTAGGCCTGGCTTCCTCCATAGGCTAAGAGAGTTTTCAGTATGTATGTGTTGCTCGTCCAAGTCAACTTGGTTTGCTAGTTTCTGTTTATACTCACTATCATTTGCAAAGGACTTTTGCTGTCTGCACTTGAATTTTGTTTCTAATGAGTCAGCTCCCCAGCTCCCCAGATATATCTCCTCTTTCCTTCTGCCACAAGCTGAAACTTCTCATCCTCCCCTCTAAGTCCCTGGAGAAGTCTGCCGATCTATCTGCTCTCATTTCTTCCCAATCCCTCTTTCCTAGATATTCACAACTTAAGCAGTTTCTTTCTTCACTGCTACATAATTTCCACTTTTTTTTTGGTGCTGTCTCTGTATTTACAGGACTCTCTCTCCATCTCTCTTAATATATGCTAAAGGATATGCTAAATAGTGCTAAATATATGCTAAAGCATATATTAAGATGCCAACCCTTCAAAAAAGACAAGTATCAGTTTGGAGTATCTGTTTGGACAAATGGCAACTCCAGCTGAAATCAGCAACAAGGGTAGATGGTAAATTGGGTCCCAGGTCATCTGAAGTCGGACATCCAAAATTAACCGCGGAGCCCAGATCCCCACAAATCAAACCCTAACAATGACATTTCAGGAGTGCTGAGTCCATAGCTCCAGGTGAAATCAATGGAAGGCCAGAGCCAATCCCTTCTGTCTTCATTAGAAGATTAAAAAAAACACTCTTTTTAAAACATCTTCCCTAGTCAGCCCCTGACTTCTGCAACACATGTGTTAGCACTGAGAAAACCTCAATCCATTGATCATCATAGGACTGGCAAAGGATCAAGCAAGAGTGATAAAAACTCACGGGTCAGTCACAGAAGAGGCTGTATGCTAACAACTCACAGAAGAAACAATTACAAATTCATGTCCTTCCTACAAGAAAGATAAGAAAAGGCTCAATCACTTGCCTGAAACATTCCGCTAGGCTTACTGAGCTTCCCAAACACAGCCCAATACCTAGAGGAAACCACTGAGAAAGCTGATAAAGCAGCAGGGACTAGCATGCCAAAAGTGAGGTGTTATTCAACATCTCACGTATGTGGCCAATTACAATGGCTTGAATGATGGGTGAGAACTTGCTAAGCTGCAATAACTTCACTGGATATCCACAAATTGCTGAAGTAGGATTTGGCAAGTTTTCCAACAAAGTTTCTAGCAACTTCTTTGAAAAATTCCTGCTTGACAAACGTTTGGGTTGTTTAACTTGTTTGCGGCCTATGCATCTTGTTGATGACCCAGTGCCACTGAATACTCAGACACTCATTCTGTTAAAAAATGCCCGTTGCCATGTCTTACTGCCATTCCCTCCTGCTAGACATAGACCTGAGCACAGATTGACCATGCACTCAAGAGGTCCAAGCTGGCTTCCACAGCTCATATCTAGGAAGAAGATGCTCATTCTCTGAGAAGGTCATTCTGAATGCAGTAAGCCAGGCACTTAGCATCACTAGTTCCTGCCTAGCTTTCCACACTGCCCCTCCACTGAGAGCATGCCAGTGCAAGATCTCTGGGAGAAATCCAAAATAGCACTCAGGCACTGAAGTGCAACTTATGCAGACTGCTGGCGCCTGTGCTCATGACAGACACGCAGGAAAGCTCTGCCTCCCCCACCCCAGTTATGTCAGATGCTGTAAGTGCCTATGGTTTCTGATGACAGCTTCTTCTGGCGCCTAAAGGTCTAGTGCTTCCTTGTGCCCAGTTCTGCTGCTCTGACCATGCTGAATTACGGCAGCTACTTCTTGTTTAGGCCTATCCGGAAAGCAGGTGTACTTTTTGGTGGCAAGGTCTTAAAGACTCATTTTCAGCATAGTGTGACTGAATTGGTCTCAGAGTATGGGGTGCTAGGGGATCTTGAGAGAGCTAACTCATCCAACCTTAGTTAATCATGGAACCCCTAGTATCTCAGCCCCAATGTCTTCCTGGTGCCCAGCTAAGACCCCTAAGCTGGCACAGAGCATTTCCCTTCCTTCTCTGTGTGCCCCAGAGCCTCTCACAGCACTCCCAAGCTCTTCAAATTCAAAGGTCCAAAACCCACTTCCGGGGCAGTGCTCTTAAGCACTTGGTGGTTATGTAAAACACAGGTTGTAGCTCATCTCCTGGGTATAGTTTCACTAAAAAGAGTGATTCAGGTGTTCATGCCAAATGTGTGACTTAAACTCTTAAGCAAATGCTTTTGGGTCTTGAATCAGGACTTCAGAGTAAGATAGAGATGCCTCTTTCTTCTCAGCATTTCCTACTGCCTGATGCAGGCATTTCGGCACTCAGTGCATTAGCTACAGGCGTTCCAGGTCCTTGGTTTCCTAACTCTTCTTTTCCAAAGTCCATGGAATTTAAGCACCTCAACACAGTGCATTCCTACTCTGTGGAGGAGGCACTAATCCCAAACTTTTTTTTTCATTGCTAATCCCAAATCACTTTGAGGTTTGACCCCCTCTTAGGCTCAAAGTCTGCTCTAGTTAACCATTAACTTGAATCTCCCTTTGGCCTTTTGCAGTTTCCTGAACTACAGTAAACACCTATCAACAGAGGGATGGCTACAAAAGCATGAGGTAAGCCTGTCCCAGCAGCTGAAACCTGTTCTTGGCATTCATTTCCACAGTGGAAAAGAAACCAAATAGAAAAATTCTCCACTCACTGTGACTTTCTCATAAGAAACTCCTGACACATCAAAAAGTAAAGCAAATGCAAAGTAAAAGAAGCCATATTAAAAACAAGGTAAATTTCCTAGGGACTTCAAGAGTTGCAGGTTCCCATTAGCACTGCCCTATACAGTGCTTGTGCAGAGTCCCAGGACAAGGAGGAGGCCACAGGGCCACACAGACCTCTTCCTCCATACATGAAAATACATTCGGCAGCTGTAGCCAGCCCTGTGATCTATCAGATAATCAGACTATTGTTTCCACGTATTGAACAGGAAGAAGAAAGGTTGTTATTACAGCTTCTTTAAAGAAACAGCTCAGATACTCAATGAAGAAGGTCCTCTTTAAGTCCTTATATGTGTAGATCCTAACTTATTTTGATGCCCATTTAGAGACCATCAGATTGACAACTATAACTTACATGATAATGATAATGATAATGATAATGATGAACACAGACTACTCTTCATCGTGGGTTAAAGCTTGCCTTTCTTTTCTCTGATGTTTCGAAAGTATTGTCAACACATAGCTTATCAAAATCCTAAGAGGAAGGGCTGAACTTCTGTTACTGATTATACTTAGCCCTGCCCTAGTATTCAAATTCTTCACCTACATGGGCATCCTGTCCTTTAAGAAAGATTTCCTCAGATGATGTTATTTATATTTTTTAATGCTTTATACCATTTTCTCTTCCTTTTCTAAAATGTTTCTTCCTTTTCCTGGACGGCAGTTCTGTTTATTACGCCATGCAGTCAGCGACACACCCTGTAGAAAACAACACATATTCCAGAAAACACACCCAGCAAAGCAATGTGCTCACTTTAAACCCAAACCCACCCTGACATGAGTGCTACAAGCACATCCTGTGAGTAAATGCACAGCGGCAAGATGTCATGGTGCATACCCTGTCACACGCTATCCCAAACTAAAAGCTACAGCTCAGCTGCAGGCAAACACACCTCTGTACCTGAAGGGGCAGAAGTGAATAAGCACTGCACCCTCCTCACAGTCACTGCGCATTCCCAGTGAGGAACAAAACCTAATTGACATAAACGATGACTGTATGTACCCAGCTTTACCTTTAGCAAATAGTGCTGCTCATGACCTAGTCACAGCACTCACAATACGTTCCCAAGGCAAGAGGCAGAGTCCAAGCCAGAGGCTAACAAAACCCAGCCATGTGGAAGGGCTCACAAACAAAACGAAAGAGGAAATCATGCATGAGCACTACAGATTTTTAAAATTATGCCAATTGGGTAAGGATCTAGGTCATACTTTTTTAGGAGGAAAAAAAAAAGGAAATTTTGATACAACAAAATAGTGATAATATTATCAAGAGTTAATGAATATTATATGAGCAAGATGTGAAAAGTAAAGAACAGCATATCATCTAAAAGTACTAGGGAACCTGGACAGACAACTTTACCTGTTTATAAGTTTATGGAGTAAATATTAAGGAGGATGATTCAAACAAAGTACTTTTTAGTCTTTTTTTTTTTTTTTTTAAGAAATGTAGCAGTTTTGTCTTATCTGCAAGACTGTCCTTTTGTTTTTCAACTCACTGTTAGTTAGGAATTCAGATACAGTCATCCATGATTTGATTTATATGTAAGAAAGTGAATTTAAATGAGGAAAACACTCTTTCAGAAGGAGAATTATTAACATAGAATTAGGAATTCTAATTCCTAGAATTAGGAGAGAAGGGGTTTGTTTGCTAATTTTAGAATTGAAGTTGACTTCATTTTGTACCCATTGGTGAGTTAGTTCATCTTTCAGTTTAATAATTCTGGTAATGTTTACTCACTGATTTCAGAGCAGTAGTTTGGCTCAATTAATGTTATTAATGCCCTTTCAAAAGAAATAGCAGTAGAAATAGTAGTAGAAATAGCAGTAATAGTTTTACTATTACTGTTATCAAAAATGTTAGTTTATTGCTTATACGAAAAAAAAGAAACTTTCGGGATCAGATGTCATCCTCAGTTAACTTATTCCAATTCTAATGAAGTGACAGTCACCTCGAGTAAACTCTTGCTTTTAATTCCTGCTCTAATGCACAATGTGATCTAAGCAGCCGCACCCAGCTGGACTGTAGACAAATTCCTGTTCTTATCTCAGGCACAGTAGAAGTCTTATGTAATTAAACAACATTGTGACGAGGGTCTTATCTCAGGGCATTAACTTCTTCTTTCCTTGGCAAGGATGCAAGTGAATTGGATCAAAATTGGAAAGCTGTCCTGGCGTTGCTCGGAGTCCATTAGTTTCTTCAGAGTTTGACCTTTTCATTGCAAATAAAATCCTCCCAATATGATCTCTTACTGAGCTGAGAGTATTCTTGAGGCTGCAAAACAAACGACTCCTCAAGGCTGCCTCAAGAATTTTCTACTGTACAAGTGATTTCATAATCACTTTTGTAACTCTCTTGGCTCTTGAGAGAGTTTATGTCTTTGCACAAGATGGTTAATAATAGCTAAATGGTATCAGGCTCTTGCCAGAAGCCTAGACTAGCTCTAAGTTGTGTAACTTAACTTGATAGGCACTGTCTTGATTTTTTTTCTTTTCAGCACAGATTGCACCTGCTAGCTATGCCTGTGTAATTGGTTTGACCTCATGAGAGATGAGAATTGCCTCATTAATTTCAGTGCATTGTTTTATTTTGGAGTACAATGCAAAGTGCAGCAGGATTTTGTTGCTGATCGGTTGGCAATCTGCTGAATATGCTTTTACAATAGAGCTGGATAATTTAGATGACTGAGATAAAAAAAAAAAAAAAAAAAACAATTAGACATTTTTATCTATTCCCTGAGGGCTTCTGAGGGATTGTGCTTTGCTATCTTATCCCTAGGATTCCTCCAGCTTTAAATATTTCCACCAAAGAACTGTTACCTCTTCATTTGAAAGACTATTTGAAAGATGCCTAACCGCTCTGACTCTTATGTAGCTTTTTCTCTGTTCCAATCTGCTGATTTTTTTTTTTTCAAGTATAGGTCACTTTCAAGTAAGAAGAAAGAATGGAAAGACATGGATCTCTGTGGATGGAGATGATGACAGCAGCAAGAAGGCAAAGAAGAAAGTTGTAGAACCAATCATGAAAGGAGCACATTTAGAATGCTGTAACCCTCTCTTTTCTTGTCTTGCTCAACTAAAAGACAAAAAATAGTCATATTTTGTTCCTGCACTATAATTTAATATGCTCTGTTGTGAGTGACACGACTTTATTCCGTAATACAGCCATGATCACAGTCTATATGCAAAAGAAAAGACCCTGACTGATGCCATTAGCTGGAGACATCATTAAGGGAACAACCTGCGGTGCAGGATGAAGTACGGAATAGTGTGGGATTAGCGAGGTGCATTGCATTAAACCCGGCAGGGATGAAGTCAGATGAAAGCATTAGAACTTCAAGCAAAGAGGCAAAACAGCACATCAAAGGGGCTCAAGTGATGGCGAAGCAACTTGCTTGTAGAACAGGGAGCTTTTTCTTATTTTAACTCTTTAGCCTCCAATAAAATTTCAAAGGGATTTTCAAATGAAAGTGAGAGAGTCAGATACTGAGACCCAAGGAGTTCGTCCTGCACCAGCAAGAGGAGCGCGCACGTGTGCGCGTGGGGAGGGCGGCACGGCAGGGTGCTCGTCCCTCGCTTACGGGCACTTTGAACCATGAGACTTTTCCCAGTCTTTTTGTGGCTTTACCAGGCTGTGCATTAGGAGCTGCGCAGGGCACGGCTTGGCCAGGCAGGATTAACGTGGGGGTCCCGGGAGGCCTGAGCCCCCCCTCGATCCAACCTGTGGGGGGCTGTGGGATGCTGGGGCTGCTCGGGGGACAGTCGGGGCTGTGGGGTGCTGAGGAAGATCCTCACAGCTCATAGCGGGATCCATGGGGTGCCAGGGAGATCCTCCAAGCTGTGGGGCACTGAGGGAACCCCTAGCGACACCAGGTACTGGGGGGTGGGGGCAGTTCCCATAGCTGTGGGACACTGAGGGCATCTTTGAAGCTACGGGGTGCTGAGGTGGGTGCTGAGGTGGCTCCTGGTGGCTGTGGGGGGCTGAGGGGTCCCTCGCAGCTCTGAGGCTCTGCAAGGGGCCCCGTGGCTGTGGGAAGCCCCGCGGCGCTGCAGGGACCCCCGGGGCGCTGCGGGGCCCTGGGGCCG
>VZSV01000015.1:4050772-4063013 GCA_013398735.1 Nothocercus julius
CCCCGCCGCGCTGCGAGGAGCCCGGGCCTGCGGCGCCGCACGGAGCTGGAGCGGCAGCCGCGCGGTTCATTCTGTTGACTTGGAGGCCGGTCCTGGCGTAGGGGTCTCTGACTCCCCAGGTGGCGAGGTGCCGCGTGGACAGCCTGCGGCACAGCCTCCTCCCGCGGGTTGCACTGGAGCGCTAGAATTACAGAAAGAAGAAGGAAACACACGGTGCATCTTGGGGCATCAAGAGCCACTCGTGTTGGCTGGTGGTTCTCGTGTGGGCCCTCGTGAGCCATTGCCCGGCCTCCCTTGAGGTGGCCAGGGGAGCAGAAACATCACCCCTGTGTTCTGGCCAAGTAAAAGTTTTGTTGTCTGTTTTTGCTGTAGTTCTAAACCTGGCCTCTCATTCA
Organism: Nothocercus julius; assembly: GCA_013398735.1. Classification (NCBI taxonomy): domain Eukaryota; kingdom Metazoa; phylum Chordata; class Aves; order Tinamiformes; family Tinamidae; genus Nothocercus; species Nothocercus julius. Next base: position 4,051,168 of record VZSV01000015.1, read on the forward strand.
CACAGGCTGACAGGATCTCGTATGGGATCCACAGGGCACTGCTGAACATGGGAACAGTTGCTCCTGAATGGAAGGACTTGCTGAGGCTGGAGCAGCATCCACTGGATCACGTGGGGTCCAGGGCCCTGGTTCTGCCCTTGTATGAAATTGGCTAGGAACAAAAAAATCGCAGCTTTGGAGATGTTTTGCCAGCTGCAAATCCTGTTACCATCTGTTTTCATACTCACAGAACATGCAAACAATAAGGGAGCCTGGTTGTAGCTGCCACGTTGTAACAGCAAACAAAATGTGTTTCAGTGGCTTTGAAAATGGCATATTTTTTTTTGTCAGGTCTCAAATCTCAATTTCTGAATGTGGAAACACAGGCTCACAAAGTGGTTCTCTTAAGATAAATAACCAGTGCCTCACTTGTAAGCGGAACAGAGGCATTAAGTTAAAGCTGAGTTACAGTTTGCACTGATTAGTTACAAAAGCATAGAGGTATTGGCTCAGATCTGCATTTTAAAGATTCATAGTTGCAAATAAGCTCTTTGTCATCAGGTTGGAAGTTTAGAATAGATATTTCAGAGCACTCTCTCTAATAGTGTGAACTTTAACTAAGTTCAGCTTTTCTGCAAAGACAAATTTTCAGAAGTGTGAAGTTAGTATAGCCAAGAACTTAATGTTTTTATAGTTATTGTCACATGCAAGGGTTAGAGATTGCATTTAAGCTGTTGTGATCTTTGCTTGTTTTGCAGTCACTGGAAGGAAATCTAGTGAGATTGGGAAATTTTTATGTGTTTTGTAAAGAATGATGCATGTCTAAAAAATTGTATTTGCTTCCTGACAATTGTACAATCTACAGCACAATAGTCCTGAAAAAATAAAGTTCCCATCTTCAGTATGTTTTTGAATTAGGATGTAGTGTTTTTCATCTTGCGAAATGCAACAATTTTCTTTCAGAGATTTGAACCTGATGTTCTTTTTATCAGATAGTTTTGGTCCCTGGCTTAAGCACACACTTTAAAGCTAGGTTAAAATTAGGTTGAATGGTTAGACACTTCTTAAATTGGCCTCATGTATCTTCTCTAGCCCAAAACGTAGAGCTACCAAATGGAAAAGTATTGGGATCTTCTGGAATGCTGGAGGCCGCATGTCCCTGTTGGGGACAGGACTTCACATGTCCCTGTTGCTAATTCATCCACAGAAATCCCTGTTGTCTTCAGCTGCTATCCTCAGGCATTCGGGAAGGCAAATTGTTTTTTTTCAGTATTCTCCCCTGATCTGAGCTTTTATTTTTGATATTGTTAGGAGCGGCACGTTCTTGACAGCTAGCAGTTGTTGTGGAAATGAGGATAGCATGGTTGAGCAGACCAGCCAGAAGTTTAGGACTCTTGTGCACTCTTCCTGCACAGAATAGCTCTAGGAAGAATAGGTGGCCACAGTCCCATCTGGAGAAAACAGAGGCACAAGTGACAAGTAAAGAAGGTAACCTGTGAACAAAAAATTCAGTGTTCTTCATCAACTGAAGTTCAGAGCATTTTTGACCACTTGACTAAGTCTCTTTCCTATCTCCTAGACTTGTGCGTTCAAATTTGGTGAGACTGAAGGAGCCGAAATGCTTGAATGTGTCTCAGCAGTTTCTTAGGAGCTGTCTCACTGGAAGTTGTCTGTTTGTACTGTACATTTTTTTTTTTTTTTTTTCCTGTAGAGCTTGTGTTTTCTTGGCTTATCAATGGTTCTTTTTTCTAGACTAAATGCATTTAAATTTTTAAAAAAGAATGCCTTCATGTAATCTGAGGTGAATAAACAATTGTTCTGTGCTAAGTATCTTTAATTTTAATAATACTTAGTACTTTTAGTGCTTTTCATTTTTGCAAGCATTTCATACACACTAATCTCTACAATCCTGTTGTGATGTTGGTAAGCAATTAAGTTTTTAGTTTCCCAGTGGGAATGTTGGGTACAGGTCTGCTCAAGGCGTGATGTGAGACACCTGCGCTTCTACAGAGCTACTAAATCAGTTTGTATTTACAGACGTCCTTATGCTTTCTTATTTTAAAACATATTTGGTCAAAAGGGAGCTATAGATTTCTGCCTCTTGCCTCTCCCCTTGGTTTTTTACGGTTGTGTCAGCAAAGTGGTGCTACATCTTGTTGATTGAGGATTTTTAGGTATGCAGCTGGAGCTGAAGGGTATTTCCCCCTCAGACCTTTAGGACTTAGTGTCACCTGTGTACTTGCAGCTTCTGTGGGTGTTAAAATCCTAATTAGATTAAACTGTAAGTCTGGGTCATCTTGAACAGAATGGCCCAAACATTTCTTAAGCATTGAGAGGCTTGACTTCAGTAGTGAATAACAGCACTGAAATTCAATTACTCTTTTTTTTGACTTCTCTAGCTCTCAAAATGAGAGAGCGTCTGTCCACTGCGCACACGTGGTAGAAACCTGGCTGCCAGTTGTGTTGCTCTTGAGCCATCTGTCTATTTGCATGAGATGGCTTTGGAGCAACTGCTGAAACTTGTGAACTATTTTGGTATCATTGACTGATTAGACTGAGAAAAAACAAAATTAGACTACTCTGTAATCAAGTTTTTGTTCTAATTGTGGGCTATTCTCAGTTGTGCCCTCACTGCTTTTGGGCATAGATTCATATCCGTGAGTCTCCATTATTATATTTAATTGAGCAGTTCAGAACTTATTTAGTTATGCATTTTTTTCAGGATTTTTTCATTCTTCCTTCTTGATAACCTCAATGAATTATTGTTGTTGCCTCTCTGTTATGCATGGATTTTTGAGGTCATGGGGAAGGCGCCAGGCTTACAAGGGATTTAGATGTAAATGCCAACTTAGGTTGGAAGTTCTTTTTCCATCTCCATCGTGTGCAGGACAGTGGGACGCCGTGTTCACCTGGTTCTTGGCACATCTTTAATAAATGATACCTTTTAAATAGCTGTTCTGATTCAAATCTGAAAAACTCTTTGTCTGGGGAGACAGGCAGGTCTTTGGTTGCTGTTTGTCTTTTCTAAGTTGATTTGTCCAATCTTAACCAAAGCTGACATACTCTTGGCATTATTGCTGCTAGGAGAGGGAGCGAGTGTGTGAATGCCCTTGGTTTAACTTAGGAGTTCATGTGATGGTTCATAGGCAAACAGCTGCTTGAGGCGTCTGGCCTGGTATAGTTGGGAAACTGGCAGTACAGAGAGCTTCAGCAACATCAGCAACATCTGATTTTCCTCCTTCGATTCCCTACCAGATTAGAAAGGTCAAACCAGCAGGTTGTGGGCGATTAGGAGTCTTAAAGAGAAAAATCTTTTCCAAACTAAACACCTTCTTGGACTACAGTTTCTTGTTCACTTGTGGGTCTAATGAAAATAGCTTTGTTTTAGTTTTGGGGCTTAAGAGGAGAAGGAGCAAAGCTCACTTTAATCATTTTCCTTTTTGACAAGTTTGTGAGGGTCATGACATAAAATCCTTCTCTAACCCCTCAATTCTTGCTTTGTTCCTCAGGGAGCTCTTCAGCTTGTGTGTGAACGTTTGCCAATCGTTAAGTGGAGATGGTGACCTAATGATGCTTTGGGACTGCCCAAGAAATAGCAAATATCCATGGAAAACTACATATTTGCTCAGGACTTTAATTTGGACTCCCTTTGTGAAGTCTCAAGCAACTCCATGTTTCTCATGAGACTGTGACATGCCGGGCCCCATCTGTCCATTTATTCTCTCTCAGCATGTTGTTTGACTAGCTGCATTAACACACAGTAGTTCATTTGGCAAAATTATTTACTCAGCTTGCTTTGCAAATGAGCTCGTGGTGCCTCTTATGTCGAGCATAGATGCTGCTGATGGTAGCCAGTAAGTGGTGTTAGCCGAAGCTGTGGGAGGACAAGAGAAGAACAAACAGCCAAGCACAGCCTGTGCAGTTTGGTCTGATTAGATGAGCTGGGCTTCGTTATTTGTGTGTGGCGATGTCGCTGCAAGAAGCTTTGCATTTGCCCTCTGCAGAGTTCTGTATGGTCATGCTGACTTCCACAGCCATGAATTTTGATGCTTACACAACAGTTTTGCTTAGAAGTCCTAAATCCTGGGTGTGATTTAGTTGGAAGTCGTCACTTCATAACCCAACTTAAATATCTATAATTAATGACTGCAGCTTTGTTGTGTGTTGGTTAGATAGTTGCCTCTTTACACTTGGCAGGCACCTATTCTTTCTCTATTAGGTACAGAAATCAAAGCTGACCAGGGGGGCCGGTAGCTGTGTGAGGTATTTTCATATTAAACTGCAGTCATGTCTGGCGAGTATGTTCCACTTCACGTTGTGCAATGTCCCTGGTAAACAGCGTTCCACATGGTATTGCTGCTCTCTTATGTAATTACCAACACTGATTTTGGTGCCAGGCAGTGCCATGACTAACCCTGCTTCAACAATAGCCTTTTGAGGGCACCTGAAAAATTATTCTGCTTCACAGTAGTCAGATGGTCATGCATAGCTGTATAGAGCGGGTCTGTTTACACCACAAATAAAGGATTACATGTAAAGGATTACATGTCTTTTCCTAATTCTTTCATTCCTCATTTCTCTTCAAATATAGTTGTAGTATAAAACTTTTTCTGAGTAAGTACAGCAGAATTAAAGTCTGACTTTATAAGTTTTGTTCTGTTCCTTCTTGAGCTTATCTGCCTTGCCCTGCTGGTTCGCTGGTGGCACATGCGCCTTTTTCATGGCATTGTAGTTTGTTGCTGTGAAAATAATTGAGTTGCACAGTAAGCAAAGAGTTGAAGTGCTACCATGAGCATGGATTGAGAAGCTGAAGAAGTTCTTGAGCATGCATGCTAATGTGTTTATGTAGATTTGCCTGTGTATTTTTTAGGTATGCACTTCAAGAAGTGGACTTGTGGAGGAAAGGACAGACTCACAGTGTAAGATGAGATAGTGCGTTAGAGACAGTGGAAGAGGGAGCAGAGCTTTACCCGTTTGCTCTGGAGAAATATTTTAATCGTGCAGTGGAGTATGGATGAGACTGTGAGCTTTTTGCATAAGCCTTGTGAAGATAGAGATATTTTCTACGTTGCTTATTTTTATTTTTTATTCTTCTGCCTCCCCTTTTCTTTGCAGGAGGTTATATTTGTTCATGCTGCTTTGGGAAATTGTGGAGAACAGATGCTGAATTTGTGCATTGTCCTAGTGTAGCTGGGACACAAACCTTTCAGAAAGCAGCTTCCCCAAATAAAAGTTACAAGTTAGTCTGATGCTAAATTAACCTTACAGGAAGGTGTTTCGAGGGGTTCTGCAGTACGGGGCAGCAACAGAGTGTTAATGTTTTGTGATTCCTAGAAGCTCTGGGAAAAACTATGTGGAAAATCTTGCCTAAGGCTATCTGGCATCCCTTTTATTCCCACAGAGGTATCCTGGTTTTGCTTTAAGTTCTGTGTAGGTGATTTCTTGGGAATTTCTCCAAGTTAGAGTTTTGTTATCATTTCTACTAGAGGTCAGGATTTTGCTGCTGTGGAGAGGACGCAAGGGATGTGTTGGGGGCACCGGTCAGTGAGACCAGCAGCACTGGCAGAATTTAGAGCCTGCAGGAGCCTTGTGTAGCAAGGTGGAGCTGGAGGAGCATGGCAGGAGGTAGAGAAACTGAGTTGGCAGGGCTGGAGTTGGGGAAGGGGAGAAATTCAGGACTGGAGGGCTCCCACTGAAGGTGGGGGACAGGCGCAGCAGAAGCGAGCGCGGCTGCTGTGGCAGGAGGTGCTGGGATGTGCTGGGGAGCTGCAAGGAGCGGAATCCCTGGGCTTAGGCAGGGTGAGAGCATCTGAGTAGGGTTGTGGTCTATGTAAAGCATTCAAGCATCTGGGTGATTTAATTGCTCTGGAGTGCAGCTGTATAGGCCTAATTTGGTTGCCCCTCCTCTCTTTCTCCGTCCTCTCCCGATCTCCAAAACATGGAGATCGGGAATACTGCTCAGAAGCAGATCTCTCCCTTTCAGACCAGTGAAGGGCTGGGCCCCTTTAAATACCAGTCCCCTTACTTGAACATTTTTTCTTCATGACACTTTTCTCCTGTTTGGATGAAGCGTATTATAGTTTGTTCACTTTATTAAAAATACATTTCTCTTCCATCCTTCATTTTGACACCTGCCTCGCTGCCTAAAAGGAAATAAAATGCTAATTGGCAAGAATCCACCATTGAGTATATGAGATTGTAAATACTTTCCTCTTCCTAATTACCTTTGAAATATGTTTGTACCTAACACTGTATTTTGAAGGGGAAAAAAAAAAAAAAGTATTGCATGGCTTCCTGTCTTCCATTTTGCAATGGCAACTGAAATAGTTTGCACTTCTGGCACATTTCAGAAATAGCTATGTATTCCCGGCTGATAGAGAACAAGCTTCTCACACACTGAAAGAGTAGGAGAACAGAATTTAGAACTTATTTGATTAAAAAGGAGTTGTGCTGGATGGTGTAACTGAATGAGGGAGGCTGGCAGAAGGTGCAAAAGAGAACCAGCTCCTTGGAAAGAAACAGGTGTAATTGACACTCAAAACTGTTCACCTTTTTGTGGCTCGTTTTCTGTAAGTGTTGTCTCATAGTCTTTTGTGCTAGAAGTAAATGGTTTTGCTGTTTTTCTATACCAAATCTTTCCCGTACAAACCTGAAGACCAGATGACATAACGCTACAGAAACTGCTGAGCAGCAGCAGCTTCTCTCAGCCCCTTTCCCTAAACGTCCAGTTACCCAAGGACCAAATTATATAATGAATGACAGTCCTCATAGCTAACCTTGTTTGCTTGTTCTCAGTACTCCTCCTTGTTTCAGAAACTTCCTCTCTCGGTTTCATTATGTTCTTGGAACTGGAATTAAGAGGGAGGAGCTGGCTGGCAAGGAAGCTTATTCCTGTGTTTCACTTCTGGGCCTAAAAGTATAGGGAGTCAGCAGGTTAGAGGAAAGGAAAAGCTATTGGCAGAGTATGCTGTGGAAAACGGTGAGATTTTAGAGTGAAATGTCCATCAGGCATAATTCGAAAATCCCAGTCCCCATCTTGCAATACAGATGAACTGGTTTAAAACTACATTAAATTCCTTGTTAATTCTCTTTTCTTATCAGATCTTGCTTAAAGTAGTTCAGGAATAACACTTTTCAATGAAACTTTGAAGCTTTAAGAAATCATCTGTTAAAAGTGGCCTCTGCAGTATGTATGTTAATACCCTATTGTATGTAAATGGAGACTGGCTGATTGCTTAATGGTGTTTGTGTGTTATCTGCTGTTACGCAGGTGTTTACCTTACAAAATGTGTTAATTACCAGTTGGTATTTATAAGTATCAGTTTTAGTCCTGCTTTGAATCTATATTTGCATCTTGAACTCACATTCAGGGCCAAGCTTTGATAGTTGCATATTCTGTGTTTACTTTCCATGTGTAAACTCACATTAGCAGGATCCCCTTTTTTTTTTTTTTTTTGGCCTTCTGCATGCTTCAAAGATTGGGTCCCACCTCAGGACACCCTTCCTGATAAAGATAGTTCTGAATATGCACTCTAGGCACAACCCTGTCATTGAACAAGGGCTCAACTCCTGCCATACACGTCTCATTTGTTTTCATGAACCCCTTTTCCTGGGGCTTTGCTTGTGGGGACCTTCAGAGAAGCTGGGGCTTTGGTTAGCAATGTAGACTTCAACGATGAAAAGCGGGCAAACACCATCAGGTGCCACTCTGCAAAATGAAGAAGCTTAGGAAGAAACATGTAATTGACTGGCACAGAAATTACACAGTGAGTCAGTGCTGGGAGCGGAACAGAACTCAGGTCTGTTGGCTCCCCCTTTGGCACTGCATCCATGGGCTCACAGTGTGTCTCTGTCCCAGGAGCTGTCCTGAGCTGCTCTCAGCACATTATGTTCTCATCTGCCGTCAGACAGGAAACATAGAAATTTCATTTAAACAAAGAATTGACAATTGCAGAATGAAGCAGTTGGAGTCAGTAGCGCCTACTTTGTTTCCCTCCCACCGATTTCCTCTCATTGTTTCTCACTCTATAAAACAGGGGTGAAAGATTTCACCTACTTTGTTGGAGGAATAATTACTTTTTATCTATGATGTGTTATGTAAGAGGTAGGTGTTCTTCCAGCGTTGTCAGAGCAGGCATTTGCCTTCCAATGGGAAGAAAAGGAGCATGCTCTAAAGAAAAGATTACAGAATGAAATCTTGAGCTAGAATTTCTCCCTAAAGAAGGAACAATGAATGCTTCCGAAGGATGCTAAAGGTATTAGGATAAGACATTTGTCAGTTGCTTGTGGAATGTGTTCTAGAGTGAATTTACGGGTGTTGAGAAATTCCTCTTTGACAGAATTGTGGAACAAGATTCCATGTTGATGTCCAGGACAGGTACAGCAGGGGCCATAAGAAGTTGAATAAGCATAGGCAGTTGGAAGTTGCTGCTTTTTTGAAGTCAGTACGAGAAGCTTTACTTAAAAAGACATGCTATTCCTGAAGTTTTCCCAATTAAAAACAATGTAATCCAAAAGAGAAGGAATTCTGACCAAAGTTTTACTCCATAAATCTGGTTGCTTTGCTTCAGTGCTCTTTCCCATGTTCCTGAAACAGACCCTCTCGTATCATGACATTATTTTGGAGGTTTTCTTCCTTCGTCTCTTCCCTTTTCTCCTGAAGGAAATTCTGGGTAGTCTAGAGGCTGGGAACAGTATTTTCGTCCTCCAGGCTATGCCTTACTTGCTCTGTTTTATCAGTGCACTTTCTCTTTACTCCTTGAGTCTGTCCATACAAGCGCTTCATGTAGATTCCCTGTTTTTGTTTAGGAGTCTCTAGTGCTCAGACTCAGAGATTGTCTCTTCTGTCAAGCTGATGCTTTGTTAATGGAGAGATTTACTCTAAACTGCTGTTCAGCCCAGTTGTGCCTTTTCGTAGCAGCTCTCAGACATCTGGGTTATCCAATCCTGCCTGTAAAAATTGCAGGGAAGTCTCCTTGGGTGTCAGCAGTCCAGCTGTGCACTCATTCCTCTCCTTTCTCCCAGGATTTCTGATAATGTCTAGCCCATCTCTGGGTCACAGGTCACTGTGTCTTGTCCCACTTGTTTCTTTATCACCTTTGTCCCAGAAACTGCCCCTTCTCCAGGACCATCCTCTTACTGTTTGATTATTTCACACGTTCTGTCTTATGCACCTGGAATGGGGTAATTGGCCTTTCAGACCATCTCTGCAAACCCTAGGAATCAGCTTGCTGTTACACTGTTAAAATCAAATTAACAAGTGGAGAGAATAACTTTTTTTTTTTTTCTTTTCCCCTCATCTTGGTCACTTTGGTTCTGGATACTGTTTTAAGAACTGTGAACGAAAACAGCTTTCCCTCTTAAAGTTCAAAGAAAAGACTGGCATTTTATTTGCATTTTTAAAACTAGATGGTCTTTTATTAATTGAGAGAGCACAATGTGTGCAAACCTGACTCAGCTGCGCTGTTTATTCTACCTTTTGCATTTCACTCAGCTTGAACAATCGCACTGAAAAGTAAATTGCTGTTCTTAAATTTGTCCATTATGCGAAAAGAACAGCTTTGCTTTTAAAGATATTACTGTGAGTGTCTAATGTGCTTCGTGGAAGAGAACAAAGCCGGGGAGACGAGCGCCGTGATGGAGGTACCTGTGTGTATTTGGTGAAGGGATGGTGTCTGCATAAGCCTGCTTGTTTTTATTTAGAATTAAATGTCCTCTGAAGAGGCTAAAAGCTGCCACGGTGCCTGGCCACAATTGGATGCACAGCAGCTCGTGCTCTTTGGCTGGCATTTGCGGGGCCTGCTCTGACTGCTGCTGCTCACAGGCTGCTAAGGCAGTCCTGTTGACAAAGCAGGGATGAATTGTCCCAAAGTCATTATTTGAGAGCAGTGACCCAAGGAAACAGAGGAACTGTTGCTACTGCCCATTAAACAATGTTTTTTTTTTTTTTAAAGCTCTTAACCAAGTGTTCTTTTTTCTCCTATCCATGCACTTTTGCTCTCCTAATACCACTATAGGATTTTCTGTATATTTTTCTATTTTTCCTTTTTTTTTTCTAGTACTTTTTAATCTCTCTCTTTAATGCCTGTCTCAATTAAAGAAGTACTGAGCTTTAAAGATCTAGGGCAGCAATTTCTTTCTTTCTCAGTGGTAGTAGTTACAGCCTGAGAATCCATTTTATTTCCTAGTGCTGATGTGGAGAACAGGGAGGCGGCGAGGGAGCGCAGTTGGGGTGTTTCAGTGAGCACTTTGGTAGTGTGGCCTGCTGGCCGTGCTGCTTCGTGCAGCTTTCAAAGCCCTTGTGTGAGCAGAGATCCCACAGCAGCCCCGGCTGCTGCGGACGCCGGTTGTCTCTTACACATGCTGTACTTCCGACTGTTACGCCTTGCCTAGGTCATGGATGTCTCTTTATCCAAGCACCCAGAGTGTCACCAAGCTGTAAATGCAGTAGCATTTACAAACAGCACCACATGCCTTCCGTGGGAAGGTTGCTCTGCAAATACCCTGGGGGCTAAAAGAAGGGTTTGCTCCTTATGTCGTTAGCCTGCAGCCTTACTGATATTTTTCTGACAACAATCTCTTCCTAGCTTGGCTTTCATTCCGTGAATTCACATAGAGGATAGCAGACGGGCTGTCTTTCCTACTTTTTTTTTTTCCCTCCTGCCTCAGTTCCATAGATTTTGGCAGGGACAGAAAAAAGCTTCTGAGAGAAACACAGGGACTGAATTCTGATCTTGCTTCTGTAACACCAACTTCTACTAAAACTTTCTTGGAGAGAGAAAATGGAGTCTATTCACACTTTTTTTTTAATGTTAGATGGACTTCATCCAGCTTGTATTTGTGATGACCAAGTTTCTTTCTGCTTCCCATGTCCTACTTATAAATAGTGAAGCATTTTATGCGAACTGAATTGCTGGAGTCTGTTATAAGTGTCATCTTGGTTAAGAATCTTAATAGCAGCGAGTATTTAATGACTCATAGTCCACAACCTCTGATGACTCTTGGGATGCCTCTTCCCAAGGTGGTAGGTAGCAGTAATTTGAGGAAAGTAAGTTGTGTGGCAGCCTGTATTATGGACCAGTTAATCTACAGGACCGCTGTTCCAGCTCCCTTCACGTGCGTACGAACATGTTTCCTAAAGTAGGATTGAGAGGAAAATTGCTCATTTTCCACTCCCTACTTTATCCCCACCTTGATTTCCTAAACTGCTAATGTGACTCTTCTGTCATGAAACGGAAAGGTTAAAAATAGCTAAAATTACAGAAGTCTCGTGGGAAAGAGTTGGTTGTCCCTGTGCCATCAGATCTATTGCTCCTATGGGGAACTAAGCAGAAGTGGTTGAACCAACCATCTCTACCTTCTGAATCATGCCTATAATGCAACAGTAAAACAGAAGTGTTTGAGGAGGCAGATAAGTAACAATAAAGCGTAGAATAAGAGTGTGTAGAGTGACAAATCCCAAGGTTATGTCTCTGTCTCAAAGGTAAATTAATGCTCCTCAAAGTTAAAGATGATTTTTCTTCTGTGACAGCTGAATAGAAATTGTTAGTTGTCTCTATTCACCAGTGCCTACATGGAGCAATTAAAGAGGCTGCATGGAGTGATTAAAGAGCATGATGTTATTCAGAAGGATGTAGCCTAAAATGAATTTGTTTTAAAAGTTAAATGATAGATGCTCGTAAAGAAGAGAAGGCATTAGATGCTTTCTAACCTGTTATCAGCCAGAGCTGCCTGAATCTGACTGTCACCAAAGATAACATGAGTGATGGCCTAGGTTTGGCTGCCAAGGGCTGTGGCTTGTTCATATTGAGTGAATATCTGCTCCTAGAAATGCGCTATGCCACAGTCAACTAAGATAAATAAGAAAA
>VZSV01000015.1:4063061-4107166 GCA_013398735.1 Nothocercus julius
TTGATCTTAAAGATGTTTTCCAGCCATAATGATTCTATGATTCTCCTACCCATCTGGAAAGAAAAGGAAAGTTTAGTCAACAGATGAACTACTTGATTTTATTGTGACATGAAACACCTTTCTTTTTCCCCCAAAGAAAGAGTTTTCTAAAAGTAAATGTAGCTAATCTGCACGTGCTACTTGAACATAGCAAGTACAGTGAGTACTGGTAGAAATTCTCCCTTCTGCATTAGAATTGCCCAGTACTGAGCAGTATTTCCAGTGCTTGCAATGTGGAAGAGCAAGAGTGTCACTGCCTACTGAGAATGGATGATCCTTCTCCAGCAGATCCTTATCCAGTCTGTGCTTGATAATACTAGTCCAATTTAGTCAAATCTTCTGAGGAATTTTCAATTCTTTGGTTAACTTCACAGAAAAAAAAAAAAACCTTCACTATTAAAATCACTTGCTGTATGTGCAAGTCATTTCAAGTAGATCTGTTTGTAAGAGGAGCAGATTTAGTTTAGTAGGACTCATTCAATTCTTTATTTGAACAGTTCTCAAAGCTATTGATGTGTAGTGAGATTGAAGTATTTTTTTTCAGTGTGCACTGGACTGGGTACTGAGACTAAGTAATGTCACCCGGAATTAGTGACCTCAACTTCAAATGTGGCATCCATTGAAAAAGAGGTGCCTCTTCTAAAAGCTAGTTAACACAGGAGGTGGAGAATTGAGTGTTATTTCAACAGCCACGTTCTTCTGTGTGAATCACAGCCATGGACCTTTATTGCTAAGACAAGCTGACATGATGTATTTACACTGTCATTGACCTGCCGAAGGTGGAATGTCAGCCCTGATTCCATTTTTTAAGTCATTTTTGGCATCAGAAATGTGATTTGCTGTAATTGAATGATCACGTTCTCTAGGCACCTTCCTCCTCCTGTACAAGCTACAGAACTACCCACTGGAGGGTCAGTGCCCTTCAGAAAGGGAGCTTATGCTTCAGTATTCATTTCTTCTTGGGACTAGTAGAGTCTGCTTAAAGAACAAAAAAGTTTCTTCTCCTTTTGTAAGCATTAAAGATACATTTTTGAATAATTTGAAGAGAGGAAAGGGCAGAAAAATAACCTGTTAGCAGATGTCAACATTACTGCCCACTTTAAATGCTTTACAGTGCCTAAATTCTGCTCTGTTGCACTTTTACTGGGTTAACTAGATTCGAATACGTACAGCCCCAGAGTTACAATCTCCTGCCCCTTGGAAGGAGAGCAGACCTTGCACAAAGTCCATGGAAATGATCAGCTGCTGCTCACCCCAGAGGGAAATCTCAGCGCTATAAAGCAGCTGATTTGATACAGTGGCTCAGCAGTATAGGGAGATTTATAAGCTGCTGTGCTGAGCTCTGAAAGCCCTGGCTTGGGTAACCTCACTAATGCCTTGCCCTTCCTGTCCTCCTTCCTTCTGCGCCAGTGAGGGCTCTGCATGCTCGACCGTTCCTATGTGTAATTAATCAAGGAGGACTCTGTGTTCCTCCTTCTCTGACATGAGCTCCTCGAGATGTCAAGGCTCCCCTTTGCTATAAAGCTTGAATTTAAGCACTGTCTAGTTAGTGCTGCTTGCAAGAACCGCTTTCTTGCATTGTCTCAAGTTCTTTGCTTCTAGCAGGTATAGAGGTAACGGGATCTTACAGAGATGTTGCTGTAGCACTTTATGACTTTATGAGCCTTTCTTGAGACAGAATAATGCTCAGAGTGATGTCTGCCTTGTGCATGCATTTAAATTCACACGCTCTGCCTGTCAGCACACTGGTTGCTTGGATCTCGTGAATGCGAAGAAGTGGCTGTGAAAAACAGAGTCTCTCTCAAAGTGCAGTCTAGTCTCCTGGTGTGTTTCTCTCCAAGAATTAGATGCATATGGATCTTCTCTGAACAAGAAACTTTTCAAGTTAGATTAAATGTTGGCAAGCCCCTTGTCCGCTGAAAAGTTCCTCCCCCACCCCCATCTTACAAGGGATTTCCTACAGCAGGTAGCACTAGAATGTCTTTGAAATGCTTCTTCTGTTTATCTAACTTGCCGTGATAAGCTACCTCATTTTCCATCCCTTGAAATTATTCCACTAATCTCCTATGACATATTATGGAATCTCTGATTTTTTTTCTAATGGTTTCACACTCATGTAAGTAGTAAGTGGAAACTCAGTAGTAAGTGGAAAACTAAACTCTAGAGGACACGTTCCCAAAGGTAAGGATCCTGTCAATGTTGTCATCTGAGGTGTAGAGGCCACCTTGTGCCAGTGGCAAGCCCTGTTGGCATAATCTGCTACCACATAGGGAAGAGGATCCTTACTTTCTAAGAGAGGAATAGTTTCCTGGAAGAACTGCTGAGGAGCAGGTGGACAGGCTGCCCTGGGTGCTTCGGCCTGAGCTACAAAACATGCAGTGGTTCCTGTGGCCGTGAGGTGGACTCCTCGTTCAGGCTCCAAGGATATCGGACAGGATTTATCTGTTTGGGAAGGTAGTAGCTCTTCAGTGAAATAACATATTTAGTACTTCACTTCCGGAAATATTTCTGCGAAATGCTGATGCTTGAAACTTTTTAGGTGTTTATGAAGCATGCCCTAGCAGGAAGCGCTACCTGTGGCCGCTCCTGCTGAGGGGGTGAACTCGTATTTGGGTAGACATCATCTGCCCTCTTTGTCACCCATGTTGCACTGACTATCAGATAGATGTGAAAGGAAAGTCAGGAATCACCCCAGGGCTGATGATGTCAACTTGCTTCATTCTGCTGGATTTGACCTGGCGCTGCCCCTGCTTAGCCAGCCTCACACATAATTGTTTGTGGCTGTCCCATGCAGACGAGCACCACTGCACTGGCTGTGCCTTGGAAGCACTTGAGTGCTTTCTGACAATTTGAAAACTGAACAGGAAGAACATATATCTCTGTAGAAAGAAAGAACATTGAAAAGCAGCTGCCCATCTTAGTCTGGATATAGTTCAGACTTGCAGTGTGGAAGTCTGTCTGCTAGTTAATAACACTTTAAATAAGCCCTCCTTACGTTTGGCTCCATTGAGTCATGCCAGCCTGCAATTTCAGCATGTCATCCACTTGTGCAACTGCAAGAAGATGAGATGAAACATGTAATTCTTTTGCTTCTGAGAGCTGTTGCACCCTTGTCCGTCATACAGCTCTGTTTCTGCCTCAGACCTCACTTAATGATTTGTAATGTTTGTGGATTCTCTGCTTGGGCCTTTTTAAAGAATCATCCTAGTGTTGCTGCTCTTCAAAATGCTGTCTGACAAGTTGGTTGACGTTTCAGTCAAGAAGGTGAGTTTCTGGTTATGTCCTTTCAACGCTGAGTGTGAAAAAGAGTATTGTAGCAGTCCCTGATGGTAATTATGAATGTTGGTTCCAATGAAAGTCAGATGTTTAAACAACTTTTTTTTTTTTTTTTTCCCCCTCTTTCCCCTCCATGGTTGCAACTGGGCTCTTCCTGAAGAAAGGAGACAGTAGATACACTGGATGCGTCTAGAATTTGCTTTGTTTTATTTATGACAGTCTGTTTCTATCTTTAGCCTGGTATTCTGGTATTCCAAGGTCCAGCCCTCCCTCTACAAGGGTACGCATGATCTAAAGGAAGAACTTTCCTATTGAAAGGCTTGTTGTTCTCACCCTCCAACTATGTCGGTTGGTTTGACTCAAAGATACTACTTTTCCTTACAAGCCTTTTCTTCCTCTACTCAGAATAGCAGTTTCCAAAAGCTAAATATTACAAATAACATGCAAGTCATCCTATGGAAACTGCCCGTGTGCCTGCTTTCTAAGTGCAAAGTAATGTAGCTCTCAGTGAAGGTGGAAAATTGCTACAAATAGTGCAAGTGAAGAGAGTTCATTTAGCAATTACTGTGAAATAGTGAACATGCTGTAAATCTGCAACCTAATTTATCTCATGGTCATTTAGGATATGACTGCAAGAATACTAAAACGGATATTTTCAGGGTAACACAGTGTGCTTCAGTGTGTTATGAGCTGTATTAGTTTCCTTTCTGAACATCCAATCGTGCTCCAGTGTTAGTAATATCTTCCACTGCTTTAAATGCAGCAGTATCAGAAATCTGCAAAGCAGCTTTTAGGACACAGAGCCCAACGTTCCTCTCTGTTCCTGGAGCAGAGAGGTTCTTCTGAAGGAGCAGTGCTGCGGGAAGGTGAGGCTCGCTGGGGTTTTACTGCAGGTGCTTGCAGGAATACCTGACCTGAGGGCAGGTAAAACCTGTTCCCCTTTCCATGCTTACAGCTCCACAGCCTCCTCTCTTGCACATTACAAATCATCCGTGCTGCCTAACCTGTGCTGCCTAACCTACGTAGTTCCCTCTTCCCAGGAGAGTTTAAGCAATGCCCCGAAATTGCTTGGAGCCCTGTGATGCAGGCAAGAAGCTAGTGGCAGAGGAGAAAAGTTTGCCTGGTGGAGCCCGGAAGTTAATCAGATTGTAACCCTTCAGTCCATTAGGAGCTGTGGCTTTCACAGGTCTTGAATCTCCTGGGGCTTAAGGTTTCCTGTTACCATAACTCTTGTCAACCTTGCAGATTTGTATGAGAAATTGTTTGATTTAGTTATTGATTAGAATTATTTGTAGTTGATTAGGGATTTTGGGGGATTCCATCCTCTACTCCCTGCTGGCACCTCATCCCTCTGATGTCTCACAAACCTACCCTCCAAGTTGTCATTAAATCATATGGAGTTTGCACCTTCCTTGAACTCTGAGCTTACCCTGTGCCTTGACCACGTGGCATAGCCATCATTCCCTTTAAAGTGTAACATCTTGCTATCCATATAGGCTCTTAGCTTTCTCTTCTCTGAACATGGAGTCCAGCTGCTGTTTTCATTAAATAAACCTTCTCAGGCTGTAGCCCGTTCCAGGTCCTCAATGGGAAGATACCCAGCATCCTGCCGAGTATTGAAACATAAACCCCCTTAATATCGAGCATGTCTCTTCCAAGGCTCGCAGCACAGATGAGTGCTGCTGCAGGATGCTTGTGAAGATCCAGTCCTTTTTTTCTTAATACCTGTTCTCTTGGACTTCGTAGTGTTATATGTCAGTCAGCAGATGGTAGCTGTGTATTTCCTATGTCAAACCAATCTTCATTTGTTCCCTTACTGTTAGTGTTGTTTTCTTTTGATTTTTATTTTTTTCCACTCTTCTCTAAGCTTAAATGCAGTTTTCTTGGTCACCTCCTCTGCTGCTTGAGGCATGTGCTTGTCCTCATCCTTCAAGTATCTGCATTCATCCATAAGATCTCCTCCAAGCTTTCCTTCTACCTCCCTACCACCCACTCTGCTGTCATTACCTCTCTTGCATCCTTTGCCTACTCTTGATTCTGAGTTGCTCTTTAGTGTCTGCCCTTATCAAAAGAATACTTTAATTCAATGAAAATTCATATTATAGTTTCATGTTGTTCTCCTGAGTTGTTCTGTACTGTTCTTGTATGTGATCCCAAACTATAAGTTCAAGGCTGGGATGCTATTTGTCTTATGTCCTCTACTTAGCAAGCTGTGTACACTCAGTGCGCTCGGATATTGACTGTTATTTAAAGTGCTTTAAGGAGCTCATGTGACAAACATTGCAAACATGCTCTACTGTGCCCACCGAAAGGCTTGAGCCTTGAAGTATAGACCCAAGCTTTGCCAAAACTTGGTCAAATTAGACCCAGTGGCTTGCTTAAGTCTCTTTCCAGGTGTGCATAACTGTAATAAGAGAGGGAATGTAAAGTTGTAGTAGAAGAGATGGGAAGCAGAAGAGCAGACAGAAGCGATGAGCTAGCTTTTAAGCTCTTAAACCCTGGAGGTAAATGTTGCTAGGAGCCCTTGGTCAGCTTCCTATAGTGTCTTGGTCTGGTGAAGAGTTTGATGTTGCTTCCTAGGTTATTTTCACAATGTAAAATTCTCTTTTTTGGTGTCACCTGTTGAAAATAGCAGTCTAAGAGACTCCTGCTGTGACATCAACTTTCCACTGAGTTATTTAAAAAGGTAGGTATTTTTACTGATTCCTGTGATGGGTCATCATTTTTCAAACTAGTAAATACTTCTTGGTATAAGAACAGACTTCCTTTTATAGTATCCACTGGCTGTTATTTTTACCAAATCCAGTGTAGAGCTATTTCCTATTTCTAAACACTCAAAAGCTCTTGCGTGTTCATGTGTGCACTGTCTCTCTCAGCTTTTTAGCCTTGTTGATCCCTTGCTGGGACTTTAGCAAGATGACAGCAGCTTTCAGCATTTAATGGGCTGTGAGCAGGAAGATCAGCTACTTCCTCCCCTGTGAGACCATGAAGTCATCAGCCACCCTGGCTTGCTTTATCATCTGCTGCTGCTTTGGTGTATGTGGAAAGAATGTAAACAGCGCTTTCCAGATGTTGGCTGGGAAGCTGCAGCTCCATAAATGGACTGTTTCGTTCAGAAATATTACTAAGCTGTTTTGGGCATGGCAGTGGCTGGAGTCACACAAACATCCAGCTCCATGCAGATGCTGTGCAGCATGCCCTGCCAGTTGTATTGCAGGAACAAGAGCTCTTTGCCATTGGCAAGTGTGTTGGCTTGCTCTGTTGGCTTATATGGCCTCCTCAGCGCTGGATCTGAAAATGCTGCAAATCCCGAATTTGTCCTCATGAGACCCTAGAGATGTATTCTTCCCATTCCATGACAGAGGTAGTAGTTTGTTGGAACAATTAAGTGATTTCATAACATGTTCAGGTGTTGAATAGGGCAGGTGATGTCTCATTCTACCATCTTTCCTTCTCATCGCCTTCTCTTCATCCCTCTTCAGCTGCTGACCAAAACCTAGCAGCAGAGCCCTTCTGCTCCCATGCTTGGCAAGTGCTGCTTTGATTACCTTGCGTGCCTCCAAGTTGTATCAATGACCTAATCAGAGACAGAGTAAAGGAAAGAAAGCTGATCTAGTTTTTGGACTCTCAGTCCAGCATTTGGTAGAGTAGGAAGTGCTGAACAAACATGGAGGTGTTTCATCTTGCTGCTGTTCAGAGTGGGAACTGGGAACGCAGTGTCTCTCATAACCCTCCTGGGCTGGAAAAAGCATCAAATTTCACTACTAGCAGTATACCCAAAAAAAAAGTCTATTTTGGGGGAGAACCAGTCACTTCCCACTTCAGGGTGTGTTTGTTTTTTAATGCATTAATTTTTATTGAGTGGTGGAAAAACTTATGTCAGGGCTGCATTGCGACTGGCCATGGAGGAACACAAGGTGGTAGGAAATAATACATCTAACATCAAAAGGGCAATGAAAGTTTAACTGTGGAGGGTTTAAAATAGAAAAGCTGAGCCAGATGGATATTAAAAGACATGACTGAATCAAAACAACAGTCTAATATTAAATGCGATTTTGCGAAGGGAATAGCAAACTTTCTGTTAATTTATCTTGCTTATATAGTGTCCAAAGGTAGATTTCTTATCTCAACACCTTGATTTCTGACTTTGGTATTGGCAATCCCTGGCTGCCCAGGATACAGACCGCAAGCTGCAGTGTAGGTCTAGGGGTTGTCTCTGTGTGTGTCTCTCCCTGTGGAGTATCCTTTTCCTTTTACGGTGGTCTGTAAACTTGTCCAGCATGACTTATCCCTTGGCATCACTAGCAGTTCAGATTGCAAAGATCCATGAAAACAAGGCAGAGTGAGGTAGAGGGAAGAGCTTTTGAAACTGGAGCCAAAAAGCAGCATGGTTACATAATTGTATAAAAGAAAATGTGTTTGTTTTGTTTTCTGTCTCATAACCTTCTGAGAACTGAAAAATGCTATTGGAAAGCTGAACGGAAAAACTTCAGTATCATTCATGGCTGTGGGGACATGAGATGTATTCAAATATTCTGCCTGTTTTATGGCTGTTGCTTTTCTTTTTTCAGGTTTGACATCTACAGGAAGGTGCCAAAAGATCTTACACAGCCAACCTACACAGGGGCTATTAGTAAGTAGCACTTCTCTCTGTTATCCTTGCCTACCCCCGGTCTAAAATTAAATTTCTTCTGGCCTCTCTGACTTAGAGGATATTTTTAAAGAGATATTAAACACTGGATAGGGTATCCTTTATTGCTGAGACAGCTCATTTTGCCCAATCTTTTAAGCTGTACTAAATGGTGGAGTAGTCCACCTGGATTCAGAATCTTAACATATCCATACCACTTTTTGTTATTGTTATGAAAGGGAACTCTTGAGAGCTAAGGCTAAAATACCCCCTGTGCTAACTACCAAAGTAGCTAGAGAACTTTTTGTGAGTGTCTTCTGTGAACAGGAGCTATAAGTCTCTTCCAAACACTGGGCAGAGAGGGAAGAACTGCAGACCTTTTAATACTCTCTAATTGCTGGGCATCCCCTCAGGGTGGAAAAAAGCTGAAAACAGCTGCATTTATGTCTTGCTGGCCAAAGAGACTTTACATTCTGGTGTCTGAGGCCTGGATCAGGAGGTAGCAGGATGAATGGCAACACGTAAGTGGCCAAAGGTCAATATGAATTGGGAGACAGATATCTGTCACAACATACTCAGGAGATTCATCTGGCATTGCAGCTGGGATAAATGAGCAGAGGTTTTATTTATTTATGGCACATTTTTCAAGAAGAAAAATTACTTTATCAGAAACCACCAACAGTGATCCACTCTCACTCCCATGTATCAATCCATAGACTCTGGCTGATACAAATCTCTTGCCTTGGGCCTCTTTTCCTTCCTTCCTCTGCCTGAGGTGAGAGACTATAGGCTGAGTAATGCAATTTCACACAAACTGGCCAATGAGTGCACTGTGCAGAGTGGTAAACATTGATCAGTTGGTCCTGCCAAGTCTGTAATTAGATGCCTAATGGAGCTTTCCTGTTCCATTGAACAGTGACTTCCTTTGATCATGTAGCTTTGCTCCATTCAACCATTCTCATAGATGGGTCAGTAGCCTTGTATGTCATTGCTGATGTGAGTGATGTCATATCCCTTGGTGACAACAGACGTCAAATAGAACTGAGTCAGTAACAGCAAATCAATGGGACACAGAGCAAAGCCTTTTGTAAGCTAAGGAAACTCCTCGCTGAGCATGGTGTGTGACTCTAAGTGTTTATTTTCAGAGAGCCTTTGTCCTCCATGTTTTCCTCATCCCGGACTGTGTTACTTGCATATTGACTCCCATTTAGTTTTGCTGAAAGTGTGAATAAAGGGCTTGAAACAGTTTACTAATTTAGAGGCATATGAGATTTAGTGTTCTGAAAGAACGCTTTGAACTTGTTAATGTTCCTACCTTCCCTTCTGTTTTGGAAACTAAGAATTCCCACGCTGTATCTGGGCTCCCTTTGAGAATTTGTCTTGTTATGAATCACCTGCAAAGGAGCATGTTTTAAAAACAAAACAAAAACCATCAAAGGCCATCCAGTGTTTGGCGCTCTGATCTACAGTAAACAGCTCAAGTGATAAGTTTGTTGTGGGAAGGCTTGGAGGCTGTGACTCTTAAAATTATTAACTGACTTATTTCTCTCTATTGTTATTTGCAGCTTCTCAGACTTTGATTTTCTTCTCTAACTGGTTCTCCTGCTTTTGGTCAGAATGCTTGTAGACAGCCTGATAGAGGCTTTTGAACTGCACAGGCAGCTGGCAGACTTTGACGGCTCCTTATACAGTTTTCATAATGGCCTGTCTGACCAAGCCTGTGCCTTGTCATTTGAAAGCCAGTAATCTTGAGCGTTGTAGGAGGCTGTGAATAAGACTAGCCCATTGCCTCGCCAGTTTGAAGGCAGGGAAGGTGGCATGATTTTGTGACAAATGCTTCAAGGAATTCAGATTGTAATAATAATATTAGCAGCTTATTTGTAGGGGAAAGTACTACCTCACAAAAACTCTTTTAGGGCTGTAAATCTGTGAAATGGCTGTGGCTGCAGCTGTGCTTGGACTTCCTTGAAGTGTTCCAAGGTTTACAACATAGACATAAAGTAGTTTGTAGTAGCTGGCTATTAACTTGTACTTTTCCCATAATTTCTGCTGAGGCTTTGAGTCCTGTATTGCTTCTGTTTCTGAAGGCTCTGTGGAATAGAAATGTGTGGGATTTCTACAGGCTGTTTTGAGTTCTAGAGAAACTTCTTTCCAAAAGTTCAATTCATCTGTGCTGCTTGCATTGTGGAAGAAAGAATAGCTCAAATTATAGAAAACAGAAAAACAGAAAACAGGAAGGTACCAGCTCTGTTTCTAACCACTGGGAGCAAGATAGCCATCTTTCCCGGAAAGAAGCAGCTCAAGGAGAAGGGAGGTAGCTCAATGAACATCACTTTTTCTAGCTAGAGAAGAGCAAGCAATCTCAAATGCTAGCAAGTTCAGAAGCCAACTGGAGAGCTCTGGAGAGTCATTGTGCTACATAAGAATTTGTCTTTTGTTGTGCTGCATGCTTGGCTGCTGCCAAGTTGTGCTGCATGCTACATACAAGGTATTTGAGATCTGCTTGGCAACCCTTCCAGCCACAGTACATGACTAGGAATGAGGAGCAGGAGATGTGATTTGGTGGACTGAGGTTTGCCTAGAACAACATATCCACTGCGTGGACTTGCCTGATGTGTGCAGTAGTTGGGCATTCTTTTTTTCTCCGTAGAAATCTCTTGTTTTAGCTAGTACTGAGCTATGTACACCATTCAGCCAGTCGTGCTGCTATTGTCTCTGTTCTACCAGGTGCTTGTGCCCCTGTTCAGCAGTGTCTCTGACTTTGCCTTACAGCCGTTCAAGCAGAGCTGACTAGC
Source organism: Nothocercus julius (assembly GCA_013398735.1). NCBI lineage: Eukaryota > Metazoa > Chordata > Aves > Tinamiformes > Tinamidae > Nothocercus > Nothocercus julius. Next base: position 4,073,802 of record VZSV01000015.1, read on the forward strand.
CTGGTGACAGATTGGCCAGGTTTGGGTGTGCAGACAGCCGTGCACGTGCCCTGGGTGTCTGACAGCTGGCATCTGCTGCAGGAGCAGCCTGGCCTCTTGAGAAAGGGTCTGCAGCTCAGGCAGCTGCTGTAGCCATCCTGCCACCAGTCAGCATGGCTGCATAGTTTGCATGCACATGTTGAATGCACACATGGTAATGTTATCCAGAAATACTCTATGCTGTGTGGAGGCTGGAGTTTTAAATACACATCAGGAAATATCAAAGTTATGATTCACATGGCATCTGTAACAAGACCCACTCCTCGCACTTCATAACAGTTTGCTTCATTGAACAATGAATTCTATTAATTTTATGCCTTAATATAGAAATGGGCTCACATTCTCATTCTGTGTACTGTGCTAAACACTTTGCTTTGCATTTTTTTCATTTCTTGGGCTGGGGGAAGGGGAGGAGCCGTCAGGCAACTGTATAGACGGAGTTACGTGTCAGAAGAGATACGTACTGAGCATTAGGTTGTAGAAGCCAGTGTTGATAAGTTGCATGGACAGTATCCCCAATATCCTCATCATTTGGAGGTTTGTCATTAATCAAGAGCAGTGTATTCCAGTGTGTCAAACACCAGCGACCTTCAATGTATCAATAAGGTTTTAAGAAAGCTCTACTATGGAGTTTTACTGGAGCATTGCAATGCTCTGGCAGTTGAATTAAGCTTCATATGTTAATTGCTTTATTTTATCTGATTCCATCCTTTAATCTGCTTTTCCAAATATAATACACTTGTCAAGCATGGGCTGTGAGAACTGTGTATTTTCATGGAAGCAAATATAGGCCTTCGCTATGAAGTAAGAAGCTGAAGCACTGTGTGTGTGACTGCTTACACTGGGAACGTCTCATGTGCCTGCAGCTTCACTCTTAACTGGAGGAGCCCATGTTCTCCATCTGGAAAATCTTCCATCTTACTTTTGGCAGAAGAGACAGTTTGGTTTGTAACACTTGCATATAAGTCTTACGCCAGCCTCCCCTCACACTCAAAAAATGGGTGTACAGAGAGACTTTAATATAAGGGCTGCCAACCTGGGTCAGTCCAAAGGTCCATTTAGGCCAGTATCTTGTCTCTGGTAGCAGTCAGTAAGAAAGAGCCCAGAGCGGTTAAACACCTTCCCAGCCTTCAGTCACTTGGCAGTTCTGCAGCTTCCTGACCTAGAGGTGGTTCCTCTGTGTTTAATAACCCTCAGTGGATTTCTTCTTTAGGGAACTTCTGATTCTTTATGAAATCTTGTAGACTTTTACAATCTACAACATCCATAGTTAAGGGGAGACAGAAATAGTTGTGTTGTGTAGACGAAAATCTCTTGTTTTTAGCGTTCCCTTCTCTCCCCTTCTTGTGCTGGAAGAGGCAGTGAGCAGTAGTTCCCCATTCAGCTCCTCCAGGCTGATCACAATTTTGTAGAGATCTAGCATGTTTTCTGTAGTCTCTTTTCCAGGTTGAAAACTGACCATGCAGTTTGAAGACTGGCAAAAATATTGAAGAACTTTGAAAGTCAGTCCTTGCCAGGTGTATCAGGGTACTCTTGCTCACCTGTAGGTATTTCTAAATACAGGTTAGTATAATATTATTGTACTGTATTTGGTAAGTATTGTCACAAGTCTTCATTGGAAGAGCTGAAATGAAATATGAACTTGAGGGCGTAGATACTTGATACACTGGGAGAGGAGAAGGTACTCAATCAAAAGAAAAATGATGGAGAAGAAAGCAAAATGTAGGAAGAGAAAGAGAGCTTCAGAAGAGAATTTGCAGTTATCAGTACCAGACTTCCATAGAAGTGGTGAAGAGCTGAGACATTTGGCTGATGCTGCAGAAAGCCTTTATAGAACAATAACAAGGCACAGAGGAACGTGACCAAAGACGAAACAGTTTCTATGTGAATTTCCCTCTCCATATTGCCAAAGATGAGTGATCTTGTGTCTCTGTTGATTGATGATTAGCAGTAAGAAACACTAGATCAACTTGTCTTGTGACTGGCTGCTTGCTGCTTTTGCGCTCCCACGTAGGTGTGTGTGTTCTCATAAGAATTTGTCGTTTGTCACTTTAGGCCCACCTTTCTCCTCCCTCCATGCTGCCTCCTGCACACCGCTAGCAGCGTAGCTGGGTTACAGCAGGGTGTCCTTCTGAGTCTTGACAGCCAAGACTTGGAAGTAACTGTGTGACTGTCTGAGAGGGTTTCTCTTTGGAAAGTAACATCTCCTCTCAGTTCCCATTTTCCTACTGTTCTTTGGCTTTTTTGTTCCTTTTTTTTTTTTGTCTTTCTTAATTCTTGTTAATTAATTTTTGGCACCTCTTTTAATTCCTCACACTTTTAAGAGAGTTGGTAAATGAATCCACCCTTGCAACAACTCTGATGAGGAAGGGGAAGCAATGCGTTTCTCTTTCCTCAGAACCAGAGTGTGACTAATCTGCAGAATGAGGCACAAGGCCTTGGGTCACTTACGGGTCTGTCTCGGTATTTGCCTTAATTACCTCCTCTTTCCTTCCCTTGCTTCTCATACTCCCTACCGAGGGTGTTTGGACAAGCACAGAAGTATGATGCAGTTGCTCTCCAGCCAGTTGTTTCTTGTGTCTCCCAAAGGAATGGGTATTCAGGCTGTGTTGGTCGTGTGGAATAAAGTTGAGGCACAGGCTTTTCTTATGGATTTCTCAATCTTAATTTGGAGCTATAGTAAGGCACTCATTTCCAAAGAGTGCTTGGTCATTATTACTCTGCTGGGATTGAAAGGTAAGCCAGATTGTATGTCTGTTGTCACAATGCTGGAATAACATGCCATTTCTGGGTTTACTCTTTCGTACAGTGATTCATTGTGAACTTCAAAGTTTTATTTATTTATTATATAAATACAGATATACACTGCAGCCCTGTCTCCTTGTGTTGGCACATCCTTGTCTACTCCAATCATCCCTGCTTAGTAGGGTTCACAGCTGTCCATCCTTCCAACTCCTGCTCTGCAAGTCTGCTGTGTGAACCTCACTGTGCAGTGTCTTGTATAGTTTTCTGATGAAGAGTAACCAGTAATAAACAGTTCATTGAGCTACCTCTTCTAACCCTACGTTAGCTTTCTTAGAGAAGACTTGGGAATTACTCTCTGGGTTTTTAGCATTTTCTTTACTGGGAATTTTCCCTCGATGAAGAGCCAGTCTGCAGATGGAGAAACTAGGAAGGCTTTGGGCATTAGCTGAATTGTTCAGTTATCCCCACATCTCTGCTCTGCTGGCTCTGTCCGTTGGGTCCACTGGACTGGGAACCCAGCTTACGTATGGTTTTAGGAGTTGACGAAGAAGCAAAATGTCTCGTTATCCACAACATGCTACATAACTGACTGCGTACCTGTGAAACAAGGTGATGTTGATTCTTGTTCCTTTTGGAGGCTTTAATAGCAATAAAATGTCATAGACAATGGCTCAGAAGATGTCGAGAAGCCTGGCAAGAGGGAGAGAGGTTTGGCTGACCAGCACTGTGCTGGAGATGGAGAAAACAGGAAACCTGGGAAGATGGAAATTGCACTTTAGGTTTGAAGGTAGACCAAGTATTAGATACCCAGCAGGATGTTGGATATTTTGGTATAAGACTTGTGAGATTCCAGTTGTATCACCTGGAAGTCTCCTGAGGGGCCCTGTCTCTAATTGAATTCTCAAGTGTGTCGTGCGTGACGCATTCATTGGGGGAATCATCTGTCTGCATGAAAATAATTTGTTTATTTATCAGAGATAAAAGACTAACCTATTCCTCCATCTTTGTCTTTTCCAGTCTCTGTCTGCTGCTGTCTCTTCATACTGTTTCTCTTCCTGTCTGAGCTCACCGGATTCATAGCCACTGAAATGTAAGTAAAAATGATGTTCTTTGTATGAATGCATGTGTATATATGGTTCTTTATTGCTTCATTCTGTTATCTTGCATTAATGTATCTAATTTCACTAGTCCAAATAATTATTTAATGTTTTTTGGATTCTCTTTGGTTGAGTTGAAGTTCTGAACGATTTGTTCAGCTTTTTAATTTACTAATGTATCATAGGCAAATTTAGTTCTAAAATACCTTTGTTAGAGAAAGCTTGGAACAGCTTTCTCTTGACGTTTTGTCAGCTGCATGCAAGATTTATGTACTGAGCATGGGGAGTGTTCTTGATGTGACCACAGATTATACCTGGCTTCTGACCTTTTCCAGTTTCTGTGGTGATCAGATGTAAGGTAGCGTAAATGCTAGAGAGATCAGTGGCTCTTCCCCTTCAAGCTGTTGATTTATTGCCCTCATCTGGGAACATTTCTTCTCATCTCCTGAATAAGTACTTTCTTTTGTGCTTGTTTCATTCAAAGTGATTCTGGGAAAATAGCATTTTTTTTTTTTATTTATTTATCAGTGACACCGTATTTTAAATGTGTGGTGCCTATTGGTGGAATCCATGTGGTCTGTGCCCTGAGACTTCAGGATTTCATTGCTGATAGAGTGGGATGCCTGGCAAGATTACTTTTTTTCCATGAGACACCTTTTTTTTTTTTTTTTCCCATCACTTTCCTGTGGACTAAGTGGAGATTCCATTTTGACAGTCTTTACTGGACGTTTTTGGTGATGGTTTTTAGAATAAAGAGTTGCATTTAAATAAACTTCTAGTTTAATGAATGTCAGTTAAGTGTTTTTTTTTTTTTTTTTTTTTTTTTTTTTTTTTTTTTTTTTTTTTTTTAATTTGAGATAGAATGACTTGCCTGATCCATGCAGATAGGGTTATTCACAGTGTGGATGTTATCTTCTTTTCATTGTGCCTGTTGAGCCTTGCTTGGAAATTTACTTGACAGGCCTCTGTGCCTGAAGAGGAGTTGTCCCTAGGTAACCTCTTCAGGATCTCACTCTGAGCAAAATGAAAATTTCCCTTTTAAAAAAATCACTCATAGATCAAATATTTTAGTTAGATTTTTTTTTTCCCTCGTGCTCCTCCTGCTTTAACAGAAACTTTCCTTAGTAACTCTTAACATAAGCACTTTTGTTTTGGGTTCCAGGACTCATTCTCCATCACCCTCCTGATGTAGCAGTGAGCTCACTAGTGTGATGCATGATTCCTGGAGAGTTAGGAAGGGTGGAGCTTCCTTCAGACGTACAGGGTGGTCCAGAGAGCAGCAGCCAGCCCTGCCGGGCAAAGCAGCCCTTGAGTGCACTGGAGTCACTGGAGTGCCAGGTTTTGACCTACAATGCTTGGTGTTGGGTCTCGTAACCACGCGAGTCTTTCATTGCTTTCGTGTGACTATGACTTGGAACAAGAGTATCATCTCAGGAGTAACTGTAACTTTGAGTAATGCTTAACCTTAAGACAGCATTAGTATCTAGGTCCGACTGTTTGTTTGTTTCTATTACTCATTTACTTCACAGTTGGTGTCTTCTGTTTCTTACTCCTTTCCTCTGTCTTTGAATTCAGCCCTATGCGTTTGCTTTTAAAATAGGTGGGATCCCCTTCTCAATACTTCTCTCTAGAGCTGAATTAAAAAAAAAAAAGTAACGCTTTATTTATAAGTAAAGATTATAGCATTCTTTGATCTCATCTTAGATCTCATTCTCTGATTTGATTTTTTTTTTTTAATGTTTTACTGGGGAAATTAATAACACTAAAATCTGATCAAATTAATAAATTATGTGCCTTTGTGTAGTGATTGTGTAAGCATTTCTTTTTGACTAGTAAAATTATGATTCTTTGAGCCATCTTCATCCTTTTTTTACATTGTAACTTTGTTAACAGTATGATGCATTTCCCACAAAGACACTGAAGGTGCTGTAAGTTCCTGAACGCTCAGCTGACAGGATTCTCGTTAAAACCTCAGAGAGATGGTAAACTGCCTTTCCCAGCAGGGACTGCTTGAGGAAGAGGTGGTTATAAGTGTTCAAGCAGTAAAATTTTAGTGAGGATGTCATGGAAGAGGCTGAGGCAAATGAATGCCAGAAACAGATTCGTCATAGACCTTCCAACACAATAACTTGCAAAATATGAAAAACTCCTGATGAGTTAGAGGTCATCAAAATCTTTCCTGCTGGGAACAGATCACCCACAATATTTGAGAAGAGGCTCCCTCTCTAATGATGGAAATGCTTCAGAATGTAACAGTAACAAAGTACTTGCTAGTTCAGTAACTTTAAAAGATGAAGTAAACTTTTTTTTTCCATTTCTTGCTCATGGCTATCTCTTCTGGGAAGCTACATTTGGAGGTGTTCAAAGATGCTGCCAACCTCCCATGCTTTCCTTCCAAAGGTGTATTTTGGGCAGTAGATTAGAGGCATTCCAGCAGCATAGTCCAGTGGTTTGGAATAGGGCTGTGGGAGTGTGGAGCTGTGTGGAATTTTAGACCTCTGTGCTGCCAGTATGAAGGGGTGGTGGCAGATAGCAGCGGGGGGAATATTACCTCCCCAAAATGTTTTGAGGCTTGTTTGCCCCTGTATGATATACTTTTGAAGATACAGAAGATTGCATAACTGCAAATTGCGGAATTCTGATCAGCTTCTATTGCAAGCTTCAAGACTCTTCTATATCAAGAGCTTTCCGCAACAGATATCCCTGCAAGCTTGAAGTTTCCTGCAGTCAGCCAAGATCTGAATGATTAACCAGAGTAGACTTACTTGTGCTAATTTACACGAGGTGAGCTCTCCTGCTTTGCCAGTGATGCCCACATTCTGAAACTGCATCAGTGTTTCTCCTCTTGTGCAATATTTCCCTTAAAGCAGTCATGCACTTGACAAAGCAAGATTGCATGGAGATAACTGAACATTTTCGATGGCAAGGAAAATTGGCAGTGTTTTCTTTGTTTTGTTTTTATTTATCTGTTTTCAAATGAAGTGGCTGTGGCCATGTACCTTACATCAGAGATGTACCAGGTTGCCTGCTGCGGGCTCCGTGTGTACATCATAACCCTGTTACGCCAAGTAACTGTGCAGGGTATGTGTGCACACGACAGCCTGCTGCAAGGCGAGCCCAGCAGCAGCCTTCACAGCGGTTAACTATCTAATTCTCACCAGTGGGAGATTTCTTTGGTGTCTGCATCTGAAGTGAGAGGCTAATATGGTTGGTTGTGCTGTAACATGAGCAAAGATCTGCTCTGCGCTACATGAACCCTTTGCTATTGCTGGCTTCTACGCACTGCTGGCTTTTCTTTAACATTCATATGACCACAGCAACATCAATTCCTGTTGTTACTGGAATCCCGGTTTGGTCACTCTTACCTGAGTTGAAAGCCCGTTGTCCGAGTGCTTGTAGTCTCGGCTGCCCAAGATTTGTCTAGGCAGCAGAGGCCAAGAAATGGCACCCTCGTCTTGAGAGTACCAGCCGTAACGCGAAGACCAGCAGATTATCTACGTGTGGAAGGCGGTGCGCGGTAGCTGTGTGGTAACCTGGCGTGTGGGAATGTCTGTGGGCGGCGGGGTGGCGGCGCCGCGGGGCAGCCCCGCTCCCTCGGCGGGGAGGCCAAGCGAGCGACTGCGCGGTGCAGCGGAAGCTCACGCGGCGCAAGTGCGCGTCCCGCCCTGCCCCTGCCCCTTGCTGGCTTCTGCAAGCCCCGAGTCGGCTAGAAAGCTCAGTTTCTCATTTTCTATGTGTCTTGCATGATGCTAACAGGCAGTCTTTTGAGCAGCCAGGGAGGAAATCGAGGCTTACATCATAGGTGGGACTGCCTTTTTTCTTTTCCTCTCTTTAGGTAACACACAGCAAAGTGGTGATGGGGAGAGAGATTCTGTTATTTTGCTCAGCTACAAGCCATCGTTGCAGTTAAGAGGAGGATGGGATTAGTGCTGGAAGTCAGACCCAGCGTAAGTGTGACTGAAGCCCTCAGAAGAGTACGAAAAATGGCAAACTCCTCAGTTCTGTAAAAGAGAAAAGAAGGAAGGTTCATGCTCCAAACTTGGACTTGTGCACAATTGGCAGTATCAGTGGGGCATTTCCCCACTTGGCAAAAGATTCAAATGGCTGGAGCAATAAAGCTGAAGTGTTAAATATGGGTGGTGTTTCCTGGGCAGGATCAGTCTTAGGTTGAGAGTGGACTGAGAGCTAGAAGTTGCTTGGAATACCTTTAACAGCCTTCCTTCCTCACTCATCTTGATGTTATGTTGCAAATCAAGAACCTAGAATCATCTATCTCTTTTTCTAATTAACCCAGATCAATTCTAGAATTAAATAGTTGGCAAGAAGATAATCCTGCATTTTATGACCTTAATTAGGTCATGAATTATGTTCTGTAGGTTTGATAAGAGTTTTCCAAGTATTCCATTGCTAAGGAGGCAAGATCAATTAACTTATTTAGATTGTCATGCATGGCAGCCTGGGGAAGGGATAGGAAGGTATGAACTTGACACTCATGGTATAAATGATGCAGCTCAATTACAGTTGACTAGATACAGCACATTAAGTAGAAGCAATGCACCATTCCTGGCAGTGTGTGTTTGTTTGTTTGTCTGTTTGTTTTTTAATGAAGTAGCTGGCACTGAACAGGCTGAAGTGGCAAGTCTGCAACTTGAAAGCATCCCCCTGCATGGCAGTTAATTACTCAGGTAGAATATCTGCAACAAATATACTATATTTGTGTAAGAGGACAAAGCAGCAGTGTTGGCATCATTTGTTCGTTTGAGCTGACTGGGGACACCTGCTTGCTTTTATTTTTCTGAAGAATACCTTGGCCAATCTGTGAACATCACACAGCCCAGCTCTGTGTCAGGAGGCATCACATGTACCCTGTTTGCGAAGGCTGTCAGGTATCACAAACACAGGAAGAAGCAAAAAGCCAGGAGCTTTCAAGACCAATATTGCTTGTTCATCCTGGACTTACTTGCATGCCTAAGATTGATCCTGCAATGAAACAGGAGATTAGTTATCATACCTGCCTTCGGAGAAATTGGAGAGCTCCTCTGTCCCTTAGCTCCCCAAGGGACGTGGAATGTGCTTTGTGGCTCTTGGCCTGTGAAAGTTCTCATAGCAGCTTGCAAGATCAAACTGCACCTGCTCTGAACAACAGTGTGAGCCTGGTGCTTCAGGTGTTCCTCCTGCCAGCTTCTGTAACCTCGGAGCATTTGCTGTTGGTGGAGGGGTCATAGTGCTAGAGTGCCTGTGTTCACATCCAGCTCCCAGACCTAAGATAAGGTGGACAACTCCATTTCCATTCCCTCATCTGGTTGAGGGCGATGCAGTGCTGGAGCAAGCCAGACAAGAGGATAGACAGTCCTCCAGCAGCCAGAGGGGAATGGGAGTTGTCAGTCTTGCCAATGCCTGACCTTGAGACAGGCACTTGGCTTTTCTGTAGGACGGTAGTACTTAGCTGCCTACATCTCAGGGGTGTTAAGAAGCTTAATTAATGTTTGCCTAGTACCTTGGAGATTACCTAACACAAGGTGTTGCATGGCTGTGAAGCGTTGTTACGCGTCTGTCCTAGTGTACCTGTGTGGGTTAGCAGGAAGCGGAAGGTCACGTCGTGATGTCATTTGTAATCTCTGACTCAAATATACATCGATGTCTTTGGAACCCTTCTTTTTTCCTTCCTGCCTCCTGGAGATTTGTAATTCCTTCCTTTGTAGGACAGTTGCTGAACTGAGACCATATGTGGGACAAAGACTTTGTAAGTGAAGTTTTGACTGTGATTCAGGGCTTAAAGAAGCTTATACATGGCAAAGCAATACAGTACCTGCAGAACTTGCTACACGGTAGAAAATTTGTTGTCCTGCTTACTGTTCCTGAGCACAAACTCAGAAGGCGGCTTCATTTGTCTGAAGTTGTCTCTTTTCTGGTTTGGAACAAACAAAGAGGTAGGGCAGGTGTCTCAGCTTGGGCTGTTGTTATCCTGGAGGCTGTTGGTTGATTAGAGCTTACCTAAGAGAGTCTCTTGGGAAGCTTTGGGCTTCATTGACAAAGAATAATTATTTTTCCCTTTAGTTTTTGGGTGCTGGAGGCCAAAAAGTACTTCCTGGGAGTTGGAGAACAAGGTAAATTGCAAAGTGACTTGTTGGAGTCAGTGCCTATATTTTCTGTCTATGGCAGATAATTGGAGAGGAGAGGGTCTGTCTGGTTGTTTGCTGTAAAAGAGGGAGCAAAAAGGTTAGAATTTCTCTGAAGTAAAGACTAGGCCACAGAAGACAGAGGACAAGGAAAGACTGTATTGGGCAGAGTTGGAAGTTCAGAAAGGTCGATGCTGTTTGTCTCCCCTTGTATTCAAAGGGCTGCAGGCTCTTCAGCTGTTGAAGTGCTGAAGTGTCTAGAGCTCATGGTCAAAGTTGCTGAGAGAAAATAACATCTGGAGAAGTTTGTTTCTGGGGAAACAGAGCTGTTGTATCATAAATCTGAATCTTAAAGCATGGATAACAGGGCTGTCTTTCTCAGGATAAGATAATTAAGAAATATTAAGTCCCTTTGCTGCTGCTTCCCCCTTTCATTCTCCTTCTCTTGCGTGCCATTTGCACAATCTTCAGTCTTAGCCAAAGAATCCCTCCAATTTTTATTTCTTGTAATGTTGCAAGTTTGTAAGCAAACAGGATGAGCCACAGAGAAGCCCAGCAGCCGAGGAATGTGAAGCATTTCAGAGCGGCTCTTTCTAGAAGTGAACCAGATTCTTTCTGTGTGGATCATGGCTCCTGCTGCGTCGAGAAACTTTCCTCCCTTTTTCCTTGAAGCAGCGGAGGGAGGCTCTGCAGTGGGACACCTCTCACCTGGCCTACTGCCCGCGCTGCGCTTGCGTGGCCTTGTGCCTCACCACTGCGTTATTGTGCCACTTGACTTACGCAGTCCTTCCAGCAACCAGTAAAATACCAAATCCTACTTCCCTAGGGTCTTTGGAGGAGGTATGTGCCATCTTTGAGTCACAGTACAACCTTGGATGCTCTTCTCTCTGAAGAGCCATTTGAACCATCTGTCCTTACGGCCTCCTTCTGCCTGACCTCAGATTTTTTCCTTTATTTCCCAGATTCATGATTAATTCCTCTTGCTCAAGTTTTGGGATACTTTAGATTCCAGGAGGGTTATCTAGCCTTCTTTCTTCCACTGGAGACATTATCCCTCCTGGAAGAATAGCTAGGGGTGGCAAACATTGCTTCTCCCAGCATCCCAGGGCAGGTTGATTAGATAGGGAGGCTGTGTGCCACTTGGATTCCTGCCCTTGGGGATAGCAACTGGCATGAGTGCCAGTTCTCTGGCAGCTCCGTCTAGCTTGCTCCCAGAGGAGGAAGATGTGAACAAGGACAAGATGTTGCAAGCTGTTGGGTATCTGAGAAGTGATTTTAGGGCTATAAAGTTGGGAGTATGAGTAGGGGAGGAGCAGGGGTCTACCAGGGAATGAGGAGGACGAAGTGGCCTTGCCCAAGGGACAAGTTGGGAACCGTTGGTCTAGTGACTGGAGCTCAGGACAGGAAGCAAGTTGCCTTTGTCCGCACGATTAGCGGGGTGTGTAACGTGGACAAACTGGCCTACTTCTTGTGCCTCAGTGATCCAGTCTGTGCCTGAGTGACTTCATTGCGTTGTTTTCCCATGTAGAACATTTGGCTCTGAGTGCATAGTGAATCCTTTGACTTTTACCAGCAGCCATGTCTCCCTGTTATCACGGGGAGGCTTGTGTGCATTTGCATGCTCACAGACCACACCTGACTGTGCTTCTGACTAGCTCAGAGCTAGAGATTGCTGAATGCAAATACTAACGTTCCTAGAGTCTCAGTCCAGAGAAGTGGGATCCGAGCTGGTTAACCCAATGTGCTTCTTCACAAATACACATGTTCCTTTTGACGAGTACTGTTGAGCTGCCTGCAGCTCTGGCTGGGCATGGTCCACATCTCCGACGGCAGAGAGCTGGGAAGAAGCCAGGTGCTCTTATGAAACAGGTTTGCTGGCAACTGGGAGGACTCTGTTGGTGGGAGGACTCCAAGTGCAGAAAGGTACATGGCTTTGGGGAATTCGCCCTCCTGGCTGGAGCTGCTCCTCACAACCATGTTTGGAAGTATGACCTAATCCTGCACACTAGCTAATCCGTCTGTAATGAATACGTAGATTTAATGCATTCCACCTGGAAGGAGAGGGCTCAGCTAAGGAGCTTCTAACTAGGTCAGTGATGAGCAATCTTGCCCTTCCCTCTGTGTCATTTTTATTAATCACTTGAAAAATACGTTGAGTAAGGATTGCAAGCAACTTGTCAGGCCAATTAGAACCAGGGAAAGGTAGGGCGGTGATGCCGAAGACACATGCTATCCTGGTTTTAAATGACTGTCTATAAACCCCACTGACCTGTGAATAATTATCTTAGCAAAATAAAGTTGGCAGCTGTGTGCTTCTCCATCTGAAAACTTGTTTCTTCTGAACACACAGGGTAAACAGTTCGTTATTGTCCAGAGATGTATCACCAAAAGCAAATCACTTTGTCTTATAGCTGCCCTTAATCTGGTTTGTCCATTAGCATATATACTTTTCAGCAAGGGCCTGTCCAAGTGTTGCACACACTCTGAGCGTTAAATAAAAGTAATGCAAAGCTCTTTACTTGCAAAGGCAGTTTTATGGAGCTTGCCTGAACAGAAGTTCCCATCGCTTTACAATCCCTCTTACAGGGAAATAAATTGCCAAATTTTCTCACTTGATGAAGCTGAACAGTGCTAGACTGAGAGAGAACAACTGTTGGGTAATGTTGCAGTCTTCTTGGTTAAGTGTGGTACTTTTCCCTAAAATGTATTTTCTAGGACCACTTTGCTAATTTAAGTATCAAATGGATAGTGTGTGCCAGCAATAAATATTTATAATCTTGTATTCCTTTTACTTTTTATCTGTATTTTGTCTTCTGTGAAATATGTGCCAGCCCTCTGGGTGCTATGAACAGTATTACTCTTTGGGAGATGATTGCCTAATGTATTAGATCCTACTGTCCAGGATGTTTCATCCCATCTGTTTCCTGGCTCAAATCCTTTTCTCCTTGGTTTTATTTGTTGGCTTTAGTTACATATTGTGGACTGAAATGAGATGTGAAGGAGAGAGATATAAGTAGAGGAAAGGGCAGGAGGGAGGCCATGGCACCCAAAAAGGGAGTGCCAGCCATGGCAAGCAGAGAGAAGGAAGAAGCTCAGGCAGCTTTCCAGCTTGCTAGGGTTAATGAGAAGTGTTAATGCTCCGCAGCCGGCCACAGAGCTACCCTTGCTGCCGCTGTGGCAACGGGCTGGCAAAAACATATGATAGGTAGTTACACATCGGCTTTTCCTGTAGGATAGCTGAGAAGAGCCTTTCTCCAAACCTATTTATGCCATAGAAGAGCACACACTTTCCTCCTTCCTGAAAGGAGTTAACAGCCCAGGTATGCAGCACTAGCCTGTTGCTTCTTAAACATTAGGTTCTTGTTTTGTGTCACTATGGAGACTCGAGTTGGAGGGTCAGTAAATCAGGAGGATTTATTTTTCTTTTGTTCTAGTAGAGGACATGTTTAGAGCTTCTATATACCACAGTTGTCAAGCAAGGAGTAAAAGTAACTTATGGTTTGTTCCCAAGCAATGGAGGGCAAAATTCCTACCCTCATCTCAATCTGTAACTCTGGTAGCAAGTGTCACACAATCAAACCCTATGCTTTAAAGACTCATTTTCCCCTTTCTGTGCAAGTTCTTTCAGTGGAAACTAGCTGTGTTCATGAACCCACCTGTGCTCTTCTGTCCTCCAGAGTTAACGAGCTCTACGTGGATGACCCAGACAAAGACAGTGGAGGGAAAATAGAAGTGAATTTGAACATCAGTTTACCAAACCTGCATTGTGAACGTGAGTACCTCCTTTCACTCCTCATTTTCTTTTTCACTGTATTTTAAGCGATAAGTGAAATAGACCTGAACTGGCAGTAGGGCAGTAGCCCTTCTATATCAGGATGGAGATGAAGTAGCTGCAGCCTTTACCAATACCCCCTTGTTTTGTGCTCTAGGATAGAACATGTGTTTTCCCTTTCTTGAACTCTCTCTGCATCTCTGGTTAGTAGTTGACCTTCCTCACTGGCTTCTTTCTAAGCCTTGTTCCCCTTTTTTAGTGACCTTTTGTGTCTGACAGCAAGAAATCTCCCTAGTTATATTTATAACTCTGAATGGACCATCTGCTTGTTAGCTTTTACACATTACCTTCCTTGATTACCTTGATTTTCTAAAGTCAAGGTTGAATTCACATAGCAAGATAAAGGAGTTAAATCAGCGTCAAATAAGCAGTCTGAAAACTTTGGTTATAAAATCGTTTTGAAGATTTGGTATGACAGTATTTGACAGGTGAATTTACTCACTGCCAGGAAAAGATGTGGGTTTTTTTTGGTTTGTTTTGGTTTTGTTTATTTCTTTGTTTGTTTGTTTTCTTCAGTAAAAGGCAGTACATACCTTTTCTATACAATCTGTTTTTTGTTTTGTTTTCTCTTCCTCTTCCACCCATGCAGTAGTTGGACTAGACATCCAGGATGAAATGGGAAGGCATGAAGTGGGTCATATTGACAACTCTATGAAAATACCTCTCAACAATGGGGATGGCTGCAGGTTTGAGGGCCATTTCAGCATCAACAAGGTGAGTAGGAATGAGGAATGGCAGTGGATGAGCATTCTGGCTAGGGAGGTGTGAGCAAGATCCATTTGTAAAATGTTCATGAAAATCTGGGTGTTGATGTCTTGGCTTGCAGAGAATAGATGATGTCCCTAATCACTAGGTGAGCTCGAGTCTCTCAGTGCTGCAGAACAACATGTGGAAAGGAGGCTTCATGGATAGACCCACAGAGAGCGTATTAGCTCAGGCTCATCCTTACCATTCTGCAGACCAGGTAGTCCAAGCAGCATTGCTCTAACAGCACTGAGTAGCCCTGTGGCCAGTGCTCTCACTTTCGGTGAAGCTGCCCTAAGGTTTAGGGGACTGCTTAATCTCCTTGTGAATACAAACTGTCTTCTGTGTTTATTCGTCACGACTTCTGCACCTCCAAAATGTGACTCACTACATAGAGGTCTTTGGCAATGTCTCTGTCCAAACCTCTTTTGTTCCAAGAGCCACAGAATGACAGGAATGTTCCCTGCTGGAGGATGCCAGGCCAACAGAAACGGCTCCGCATTGAGGTGTTTGGAATACACATACAAGGCCTTTGCGCATGCTTTATAGGGGTGCTCTGCTTCTGCCTCAAAATCCAGGCCTGGAGGAGGCTCCTCTCTGGGATGGGTGTGCTTAGATTGGATAATCTTGCTATGTAATGCTAGAGATGACTAGCTGGGGTGGGGGAGGCAGAGGTGGGGCTCACTGATGTGCTAAGCACGGCGCACCCTTTACTCACGCCTCCTCATGTACCACAGGCTACAAAATCCTCCTTCCTTCTTTTCCTCCCAGGTCATGCTAAATCACATCTAAAAATAAGAGTCAGAACCCCTTGCCGATGCTGTGGCTTGGAAAGAATTAGAGACTTAAAAAAGAGGACATTTCTTTCCTCACCTTATTGCCACCCGAACTATTGGCAGCTGATGGTTCACAAATCCGGGCAAGTGTTCATTGGAAGGTAGTTCTTGTTCTGCTAATCTCCAAAGCACAGAGCTAAAATACTTAGAGTTTTTGTTTGCTTGCTTGTTTTGTTTTCCCAGGTTTATGTGGTGCTTTTTGCTCAGCAAGGCAACTCAACAGGGGGTTGCTGTATGTGACAGTGAGAAGTTTCCTTTGCTGCTTGTTTGTGCAAGCCACTATTTATATTGTGCCATGTGCTTGTTGTGGCCAGTATCAGAGGGAAGAGGCTTCTGGCTCTGAAAGCCTGAACCTCTCATGTCTCAGGTGAAAGTCTTCAGTCTCCTGGTAGAAAATTTACAGATTCTGTATAACCTAGGGTGGGACAAGGCCCTGCCTTAAAACTTGGCTGTGGACAGTGGTCAGGCCCTCTTCTGCAAGGCTCTGTAGACACATAGAGACAGTCCCTTCGTTGAAGAGCTTATGTTGGAAGACACTGATCTTGCAAGGAGCTTCACAGCTGCTGAGCTTCCTGCTGGCTTCAGTGGCTGAATTAAGTTAGTGATAGGAGCAATGATTAGAGCCTGAGTATGTGACAGTACCCAGCAAGGTATCCAGCCTGGAGAAAAGGTGCAAGGCAACAGTGAGATGACTTTGTGTTGTTTTTGTAGAGTTTGATACCCTGTTCCCTTGGTCTGCATATGTCATAGCTTACATCCACACCTGAAAGTGTTTCCTAAAGTACCCAGCTGTTTCTCAAGTGATTTAAATTAGCTTTTGTGGAAGCAGCATTCAGCTCCTGGCAGTTCTGCTGGTGAAATGTCTGCAGAGAGGACAGTGGCCACCAGTTGTATAACAGTCCTCCCACTGTTGTCTTAGACTGTGTCAGATTGCTTTCCAGGGTTATCAAAGGGATTGCCAGTCAAACCTGTTTAATTTTTTGCCCTTTTCCAGATAGGAAAAGTTTTTTGCACCCACCATAACCATGACCAAGCTGAATCTGCTGAAAGTCTTCATGGCTTAGGGCTGATGACCTGAAAGTGTGTGCATGCCAGAGTGATCCTCTCAAAATGACATCATGGCTTATTTGCTGTCTTGGCAACTGTAGTCCTGAAATGAAATCCTTGTTTTCAGGACTTTGTGTTTTTTTCTGTCAAAAAAGAAGAAAAAAATCTCTACTCAAAAGAGTTATTGCCAGGGTTGGAACCTGAAGATATGGCTTAGTTTGTATATGAAGCCTATAGATTGAAAAAAAAAAAAAAAAAAAAAAAACCCTGCTTCTTACCCAAAGTCTTCTCAGCTGCAAGGTTTCTTGTAACTAGTCCTACAACAAGAACGAATCAACGTATCCACAGCTTTTGAAGGTTGTTCTGCAATAGTGGGCCCATTTACAAGTCTGAGATGTGGGAGGAAAATGTTAAGCAACCATTGCCTGCCAAAGGCATGAATCTTATTTTAATGGGGATGAAAGATATAGCCTTAAGCACTAGGAATCCCTGAGGCTGGGAGTGGTCCACTCACCAGCCCAGAGTCAGCAGTAGTAGCGATGTGAGGACACCTGGGATGTGACTGCTCCCTGTGCCGTGTGTGGAATGGTGAAGTTGGACAAGTGCAGAAGGGTATTGCGGTGTCTCTTGCTGATGTGCCAGGGCTTATCCCCTGTTAAATCCATACAGCATGCCAGGCTGTATGGATCTAGGAATTTCTGCTGCATATCACAGAGCTTAGCAATGCCTTGAGGGATGAAATATGAAATTCTGTCCTCCTTATCTTGATTAATTTTAGGTCCCTGGTAACTTTCACGTGTCAACACACAGTGCCACTGCACAGCCTCAGAATCCTGATATGACTCACATCATCCACAAGCTCTCCTTTGGGGACAAGCTGCAGGTGAGTTCTCTTCCCTGAAAACCCCTTGTCTGTAGGGGACGAAATGCAACTGGAGCAACTCTGGTACTAGACTGTCTGATCAGTTTTATGGAAGGGCCATGTGCAGTGTAGGAAGACATAGGAAAGAACTGCCTGCATAACCAGATCCATCCTTTGCGTTTGTGCATTGTATGCTCATGTGTCTTTTCACATGCCACCACATCAGAAAGGAACAGTGTTCAGTCATAGACTAACTAGCTATTTTCATCTGAAATAGAAAGTGTCTGTGTTCATGCTGGGAATAGAAATGAGGATTCCTGGGCCTGTGAAATACTACACAGTAGTGCTTTTAGTATTAATGTTTCAAGCACTTCTTAAGAGAGTGCTTGCTGAGGAACAGTAATTATACTAAGTGAAAATGCATTCTCTACTGTATTTACTATGGCACCAGTCAAGTTCTTTATAATTCACTTCATCATACTTCTAAAGCAGGTGTCTATTAGCCAAATCTGTTCTGTGAGACACAAGTTAGACTTAGAACTGCCAGCTCCCTGCTGGGAAGAAGTTCAACATGTGCACTTGCCCTGTGGATAGAGTTACACCTGGTGTTGCAAGTTATGTAATAATTCCTGATTTCTCAATAAGGACAGATTACAGCGCTTCTTTAGCCTACTTCCAAGGAACTGGCATCTCATAGGTGGGAGTTGCATATGTGCACACCCAGTTTGCGACTCGCCCTAAACACTTACCCATAGTCTCTGTAATCTTCGCTTCTCAGTGCAGACGTCTCATTAGTCTGCTGCTTGTACACCTACTTCCAAAAACCTTTTCTCATGCTAACAAGTCTGAGCATTCCTTTGTAGTCTTCTGACTCTGCTCCCGGCTTCTTTTAGGAAATATCTTGTGTGGGAACACTGGAATATTAGCATATAAATAAGCTTGGCTTAATGTCTGTAAAGCACACCGAGATTATGAGAAACATCAGGTAAGTTCTAATAGGGAGTTCTGTAGTTTGCATGGGAAATCACTGCTGTAGGGTAGTGTTCCTTGTGCTTTATCGTGGAGTCTTTGAGTAATGTAGATGAAGTGCAAATCAGCAGGAATGAGATGAGGAGCTCGGGCAGTTCAGGGCAAAGGAGCAGGTTTCTGATAGCAGGTGTCTTCCATGCTGGTGGTGAGAAACCTGCCTAGTGCACACATATTTGACTCATGATTTGGACAAGTTCTCTTAGTGCTTTCAGAGCCGAAAATAGCTACTCATCTTCACACACAAGAGTGCAGTAGAGCTGCCTATCCAGCAGGCAGATGAACACAAAGGCTCAAGTTAAAGAAGGATATATTTACTATACAGGTGTTATTGAAACTCGGCAAGCAGTGGAGAGAGCCAGCATTATGGAAAGCTCTAAATCTGTCTCTTACACCTATGAATATTTTGTTTTGACTCCACCTGCTCTGATGTAATATATGCTCACATTTCATAAATGGGTTGAGGAGCTTGTCTCATTCACTTGTGTCATGTGCTGGGACTCTATTCTTTTGTAGGTTGCTACTCGCTCTGCCGGAATGATCCGCTAAGGTACATGCTGTTGTCTCCAGGAAAAAAAAAAAGTTCATTTGAAACAGAAGATTAAATCTGATCTGGCTTCATTTAAGCTTCAGTTCTTCAACAGTCATTCATGCACACTAGTGGCAAACTTTTTGTAGATCTTCCCTAATGCAGACAGGACCAAAATTCAAACCTGAGTAGGGTTATGCACTAAAACAAGTGCAGAAAGTAGGATATAACTTTTTTTTTTTTTTAATTGTAGAATTCTCTTGAGTGATCTCATTGAATATCCCAGATCTTCATGTTGAATAGTCTTAATTTAAACTTTTATAAGAAGGCTTGTGTTCCCTTTATAGGTGCAAGGTTGCAAGTTATGTTAGCCTGTTCTTGGGCTTTACCTGATCAGTCCAGCAGCTTTTCAGTTATATACTCCTGTATGCTTTTGTAGAGGTTGAAGTCCAGAGTGCTCGAGGCCCTGACAAGCATCTTTTTGAGCATCCATCTAGCAGGAGCATTAAGCATTGGCGCTCTAGACTTCTGATTAGCTTGGTTTTCACTTGAGTTCCACTGCTGAAGCACTGGATTTGGCCTTGGTACTGTAGCACAGTCCTGAGAATGTCTGGCTGAACAAGCTCAATTAAGTTCTCTGTTGCAAAGTAATTTGCCACTGTGGCCAAAATTGTCTGGCTTGATGAGGTCTCCCCAGACACTTAACAAGGTGCAAGTATGTTCCCTCAAGAACATACCTGTGCTGTTCATGGCACAGAGATTAATTAGCAGTTTTGGGACAGCAGGTATCATAATGTCCAAAAGAATCCACAAGGAAAATAAGAGTCGAGTATCAAGCTGGGAGTTAGAAATGCCATCCACACTGCAAAGACCACAGAGGTAGATGTACCAAGTGATCTGCTGACATACAAGCAGGCAGTTGTGGAGATCTGTGGTGGCTTTGTTTGGAAGCCCTGTGATTTACAACCCATTTTGAGCGGAGAGATAAAGACAATCTTTGCATATAAGCAGAGTCTGAAATAAGATTGCACTTTCCCAGGCGAGTGTGGATGCTGGAGAGCAAAGGGCAAGATACTGAACAGAACAGATGCAGCAGTTGTTTGCTGAGTAGTTCCTTAAATATTCACAGTAGCATATTTTTGAGTGAATCTTAAAATTTTGGTCACAGGTATGTGATAAGGGGCTAACTTCTGAGCTTCATCCAGAATGGAGCACAGTACTGTAGCCTGGTCCAGTGGCTTCTCTCAGTTTTGCCACAGTCCTCATCTGTATGTATATGATAGCTGAGTAGAGAACATGTACAGCCTGCATGGATAGTTCTGACATGGTTGCTATTCTGTAAAATCCTTGAGATGCTAGCAGTGTGAAAAGCCCTGCAGAAAGCTCAGCTGGTGCTTTTGCACCATGTCTGTAACCAGCATCTTGCTAGATGAGCTTGCTGTTTTTTTGTTTTTTTTTTTCTCTCCCCTCTCTCTTTAGAATTTCCCTTCTCAGGTGAGAAACTGGCTCAGTTGCTTTTTTCTCCAGACTATCATCTGCTCTGTGGCATTCTGAATGGGGAAACAGCAATTAGGATCAGACAAATAAATCCACATGTTATCAGTTGTTGAGAGGGTCTGGGAAACAGCTACTTGTGCAGCGCCCTGTTAATGAGGTGAAAGTCAGAACACACCCTGTGGTCTGGCTTAAGGTCAGGAATTTTTAAGTTATTGAGTTATTTGTCCCTTCCGTATATTATGTGAATGATGCAACCCTAAATCTGCAGCTCTTGCTGTGTAATTTTCCCTGTCTGTAGGACTCACAAATAGGTTAGTCTATTGGTGGACACCAGGCTCTAGAAGAAAATAGTGTGCGTAAGGTATGGATCAAATCCTGTTGATCTGGGCAAAAAGATACTTGCGTGCCTGGGACTGGCTGCAGGGAACACTGAGTGAGTGGCAGAGTTGGCTTGTAGTCTTTCTGTCTTCAAGGACATAGTGTGTGTGTGGTGTAAGGGATGGGATGAGATGAAATTGTAGAAATTCAGCAGTTCTGACATGAGCTGCTTTTGCAGGAGGACTTTGAGTTTTAACCTGCTTCTGGCTCCCATTTATTTTTGTTTGAGCCTGATAAAGAATTTTCACAGTAAACTATGCAAAGCTCTTGTGAAATTTCTTTGTGATTTATTTTGTAACTGACATCTTTCAACTGCAACTCCTTTAACTTTAGAGTGGTTTCAGAGTTTCCTTGTGTAAAACATTGGGAAATCAACTTTTTCACTTGGAATCAACCCCAGTGTTGATGGTCACTGAAAGATATTTCAAGCTGTCTTTTGTTGTATTGAGAGGTTGTTTTTGGGAAGGTTGAATCAGGCTGAACTCTTTGTTACAGGAGAGAATAGGGAAGCAAAAGTCAAGATTGAGGAGTCAGAGCATAGCTTGTTTAAGTACTTTCTGTGCTTTCCAGGTCCAGAACATTCATGGAGCATTCAATGCCTTGGAGGGAGCAGACAAACTCACCTCAAATCGTACGTATTCTTGTTGATTACAGGTTTTAGCCAACTTGCTGCAGTAGGGAAAACAGTGTTATTAATGCAACACTGGTGTATCCAGTAGTCTTTAATTTTCCCCATTAATCAAAGCAAACCAGACGTTGCTGACTGACACCTCCATTCTGTCCGCTACCAAGGAGAATTCTTACTCCCAAATATCCTTGCAGTCTTTCTGCAACCTGGGCATTGTCTCCAGCTCTTTTATGATTCTCTGGTATGAAATTACTGAGTGTTTTATCCATATCCTACTCCTATAGCTTCCTTTGCTGCTGCCACCACCATGAGAGCTTTTCCTTTTCTCATTAGTTAATTTTTTCCTTTTCTTGTTAATGCAAGTTAGATATTACCTTATCTCCTACCCTATGGCTGGAAGGATCAACTTTTTCACCACATTTCTCTACAACCAGCTGCACAAAAAGAAACTTTCAATGCATGCTGCAACTCAGCTAAGTGTTTTGCTTTCAAATATTGAAGTTCCTAAGGGATCTCCATTTTGTCCATTTCTTGGAATAAAATAGTCATGGTGGTTCCTGATGCTGGATAGTTGTGGCATTTTTTCCTGTTTATCTTTCCAAAGGTCAAGAGAAGAACTTTACAACCATTTCCACAGATAGAAAAATGCCAAAACAGTTATAATCGTGGAGAGAAAAAAAAAAAAAAAAAAAAGAGTAGTTGTTAAGCAGCAGAAAGAGAAGGGAATGAAGCAGAGTGCGCAGAGGAGATGGCACTGCACAGGTTGTGGTGTTTCGCCTCTTTGTCAGAAGCAGCACAATGAGCTGCAGCTGTACCGCAGCTATTGCTTGATTTGAACAGGACAGTTTTTCTAGTATTGTGGGGCTCATCATTTATAGATAGAAGCAGTTAGGAAATTCGAAATGACTCGAATGCCTATTGTTCTGGTACTACAGAAGTCTTAGAACGATAGACAAGTTCTGGTGGTGTCCAAGTGCCTTGCAAAGTTTTGTATAAATGCCATATAAATAGGATGCAAAATTGCCACTACATCACAGAACCTGAGGTAAGGAAGGAGAAGGTACTTTTTCTGTGAGCTTACTTTTTTTTTCTTTGATTCCTGACATTTACTTAGAAACATAAAGGCTGCTATTCCTTTCTCTAAATTGTAACTTATATTTTTCTTTTCTTTTCTGATTCCAGCTCTTGCATCTCACGATTACATATTGAAGATAGTCCCTACAGTGTACGAAGACATGAGCGGCAAGCAGCGATACTCGTACCAATATACTGTAGCAAACAAGGTAAAGTATATGGTTCTCAAAGAAGCTCCTTGTTGCAGCCCAGCAAGTGCATGGAGGCTCCCCCATCACTCTTCCCCCTCTCTCTGGCTCCTGTGCTCCACAGCCATGTGTGTGTGCCCGTTTGTAGGTGAGCAGTAGCCTCTGCTGGGAGAAGGAGGAATTGAAGCCCTTCAGAGCCCTTCCTGCTGCCATCCTAACTAGGGTTGGGTTTGGGCAAGGGCTTTTCAGAGCCAATGGCAATGTTAGTTTTTCTCCTAGATACGATATTTTTGTATTGTCGTATGTCAATTTAGCTGATCTAGGTCTCTATAAATTGTAAGGAAGACTTTATAGGGGCTGCTGAAGCTCCTGTGATTTCTGTCAAGGTGCATTTGAATGGAAATTGGATTCCAACTTAGTGTACCAAATACTCTCACATGGTTTTATTAATAAAACAGTCTTAAGTGTCATGTGTGAGTAAGAAGAAAGAATTAAGTTATCAAAATATGTCATGTAGAAGTTAGCTAATGAAATTAAGGAAGCTGACTGGGGAGAACGGTGGTTTGTGATCTTGTATTCTTTAAGATTTTAGAATGAGTAGATTTCACCTTCTCTCTTCACCATTTCAGATGTGTGTCAGAAGAGCAGGTAGATTTTCTGGGGCATTTTTTTTTTTTTTTTTTTCCCCTCCCCATTTCTCACTGTATTTTTAATGAGAAACTAGCCGGTACTAAACTGAGCTAGTAAAATAAATAGAAATGAAGAAGATAATATTCTCTGATTTAGCAGAAAAAGATACCGCTTTTGACATTTCTGGCATTTTGGCATTTTATAAGTGTCGGTTTCAGATACTAAGTCATTTGACTGCCATTGAACTCACAGCATCAAATATGTACTAGCTGACTATTTCACATGCCTAGTTCATGACAGTAAATTCTGATAGTTGTTTGAATGTGTAGATATTTATATTTTAATAATGTAATCCAGCTTTTTTTTAAAAAAAATGCTTCTTAAGGTAAAGCCCCTGTTTCAGTTTAAGATAATTTGTTACTCAGATTCTAGCTGAAAACCCAGAGTCTGTTTGTAATATGTAATACCTGCTAGTTTGCCATAACTGAGAATCAGGCAGGCACACTCAAGGACTAGTTCTCAGATTAGTATTTCTGTCTAGTGACTTTTGGGCTTACTTGTACAGTGTGTCCCAATGATTTGGATTTCAGATTACAAAGTGTGTGTTCTGTTTATTGTCACAACTCCTGGTAAGTTTCTTGTGACAAAAGTTCTGAAAGTAATTTGGAAAATAGGCAGCAGGAGCTACTGCTTTTGACACTTCTGTGAACATGGTTGTAAATTGGGGCATTCAACCAAGACAGGCTCATTAAACCAGAACCGATGGTGATGGAAAAGGGGAAAGGAAGGAAAAATTGAGGTCAGGTCTATCAAAAGGGCAGCAGTGCTGCCTCGGCATTTTCTTCTTGTTAGAAATAAAAATGTTCATGTTGCTGCTTTGGTTCTTGCCTGCAATACTGATTAGTGGGAAATAGAAATTGGAAGCCATTGGTATAGACTGGCACAGGTTGCCTAGTGTGAGGAGCTGAAGAGAGTGTTAAGTGTGAACAGGTTGACTCCTCTCCTCCTTTATCTCCCAGATCCTCTGTTTCCTCCCTTTCCCAGATAGCCGCTGTCCGCAGATGTACTGCAGGTTTCCCCAGGGAGAGCCCTGAAAACATCCGGACCAGGCATGGCAGCCCCATCCTGCCGCTTTTGCCAGGCACTGTGGGAGGCTGAGTTAGTATATGCTTTATATTGGCATTTGGCAGTACCTCCCTTACTGGGATGCTATTCTGTCACTCATGCATTGCGATGTATTTGCTCAGGATGTAGGTTAAAGGAGATTATTGCAGACAGTTTAAAAATGTCTCTCCTGAACCAGCTTGGAATGACTTTCTGTGATATCTTTTTCTGCATGCAGTCCCCTTCAGCTTTCAGTGTGAGTTTTAAATTTGTCTGTACATTATTCAAACCACGTGGGCAAGGTATTTGCATTGCTGGTACCTGTGTGAGCGAGGAGGGTTGCGCACAGGAAATGTTACTTGCTATTCCAAGTGCATGGACAAGCAGAGATTCTCGGGTTCTTGCAGACTAAATCCTGTTTGTTTTGATGAGTTTCCCAGTGTATGATTTACATGCAAACAGGACAAAAGCTTCACCTGCAACCACTTAGAAAGTCTTTGTATTCAAATAAAGCAGATCTACAGTGGAGAAATCAATGACAGTCTATCTGTTTACACTTGTGACTTTGGATAAGATGAGAGAAAGCAATATAACTTGTTGTTCCAGGCTGTGTCATTATCAGACTGCAGTGATTCTATTTTCCTATTTGTTGAGGATGGAATGAGATTGTTCATGTTTTTTGCCATTTTTCCCTCACTTTCTGTTCCAGGAGTATGTAGCCTACAGTCACACTGGCCGCATTATCCCAGCTATCTGGTTCCGTTACGATTTGAGCCCCATCACAGTGAAATACACAGAGAGGCGACAGCCCTTGTACAGGTTTATCACATCGGTGAGTTACTCGGAGCCTCCAACTCTCCCTTCTCCTGCCTGCCTTCCATATCTTTCCTGGACCTTGCTTGCTCTGAAGTAAATTTCTGCTTCAGAGCTTTGGGATCATGG
The DNA here is from genome assembly GCA_013398735.1 of Nothocercus julius. Taxonomy (NCBI): domain Eukaryota; kingdom Metazoa; phylum Chordata; class Aves; order Tinamiformes; family Tinamidae; genus Nothocercus; species Nothocercus julius. Next base: position 4,099,119 of record VZSV01000015.1, read on the forward strand.
GCTGGAAATAAGTCAGTACATCTCCTCACTTGTACTGAAATGTAAATGAGGTAGATGTTAAGCCTTACACTGTTTAATGTTGGGCACTAGAAGAAGGAAAAGCAATGCATTCTGTAGGTGCCATGTGTAGTGGGCATTATTGCAGAATGCCAGAAATTTAGAATTCAAAATGATGTGGTATGTAATAAAACAGGCTGCAGTAGGCTATCTTTAATGATGAGTTCTCTCTTACAGGGCAGTTATTTAACTCAGTTTAATGTGATTTTTGCCAGTTGCCAGCCTTTACACCTGTATAGAAAAGAAGGGTTGCATTATCAAATTCTATAGGTGTGTTTTTTTTACTTTTCTGACGAGCTATGTTTTGATCCATCAAGCCCAAACTGCTAGTAAGTCAAAGAGCTTAAAAAAAAAAAAAAAGTGTGTTGAGGGAACTGGCTTAAATTTTAAGCTGCAGTCTAGTCTGTTGTCCCTTTGAGGTATTGTAGAATGTGTGGTAGTTGAAAAAAATGGCTGTCAAGAAGACGTTGGATTTTGATTTTTAAACTATTTTATTTGGAAGTGACATAAACAGTGTGACTATGCTGCACTTAAGGATTTTGATTTTGCAGCTTCTGATAAAGTTCCTTTCACTTGACTTCAGAGATATGTAGGGTCTCTAGGATACACAGATACTAAGAGGGGGTTTAAATTAAAATCAGAATATTGTGGCTTAAGCTCTCCTCTTGTTAGCCTGTCCCTCTGGTTTAAAAAACATGATTATAAAAAAGCTCCGACACCATCATTTTATGATTTGGCATATTGTGCTGCCTGTCCTATGGCTTTCTTAGAGGCAGGTCCCTCATAGAGACACTGTCACTGTCAGTGCAAATGCCCTGACCCTGATGCAGGTGACCTGCTCACGTTGCATTTACTCAGGCTGAGAATATTTTAGCTGTACATGTGCCACGCTTTAATCTTTACAGCTTTCAAGGTAGCGTTGGAGAGGAAAGGAGTAGGGCTGTTGCAGATTAAAACACCTTATGCCCTAGGTTTTCTTGCCCTGCTTTGCTGACATGATCTGCTCTGTTGTCCTTTCTGCTGCTCTAACCCCCTCCTGTATCTGCAGTTTGGCCTTTTGCATCACTGTTGCTCTGGAGACCTGTGAGTGATCGTCACCCCTGTGCTGAGACTGCGGCTTTCTGCCCTAGTTTGAGATTATCTGCGTGGGGCCGCTGCAGCCGCTGGGAATGGGACAGGCCTCGAAAGCCCAGGAGCTTTTCTGAACGGGAGCTGCTTATTTGAAAAGCTGCAAGTCGAGGGGGTCCCCCTGCCACTTCTTTAACTGAGCAGCTTGTTTACCAGGGTGCCGTGTGGCGGTCAGGAAAACGTCGCAGTATTTGTGTGTGTCCACGGAGGCTTGCACGTTGTTGGGGGAAAGATCCTGTGGATTTGAAAGACTTGGGCAGGGTCAGAGATGGAAATCAGTGTGGGGCTGAGCAGGACTGTCTGTCAGGAGAAGCAGTGCCCGTATCGAAGAGCAGCATGGAACAGTACCCTGAGGAGGGACAATCCCATGTGGAGCGATCAGGTGGGAGAGCATATGAGGCTGCTCAGCAGAGAGCCAAAGAGATCTATTCTGCTGCTGGAAAGGTTGTCTGATGTTCTTTAGTATTGGGTTTGCCCTCCCAATGTCAGCACTGCTGCGGGCGGCAGCCCTGGCGCTGCTGCATGGGCTTCCGCTGCCCTGGGAAGCACCGCGCTCCAGCACTGCCCGTCCTGCCTGCTTCTTGGCTCTTTGTAGTATGAAAAATTACCCTCGCTTTCTGTGCCACACTAGGACAGAAGGAATTAGTTTGAGATAGATTTTACTTTACATGTCATGTTTGTTTCTTTTTCCATGAGACTGCATCCTGCATCACAGCCACTACAATCATATCCTATTAAAAACCCTCCTGCGTACCCCCGTCATGCCATCTCTCACGCCTGTGATTCTTACTCTTCTGCACTCCTTTTCCTTTCTTCTTTGACGGTTAGGCCCAAGTCAAACCTTAACTTCTCAGGCTAAGCCTAGATGATTCCCGGAATAAAACACCATGAAATACAAGTGCCTGATGCCTAATTTCCCTCAGCACTGCTAGGGAACAACACTCCACACGCATGGGTGACACAGAAATGTCACGGTGCAGCTTCTGCCCTGACCCAGAGCCCGGGGCTGCCGTTTTTGTGGCGACAGAGCGGAGGCCGTGTGCACGGGGAGGCAGGCGCCACGCGGACCCTGCTGCATCTGAGTCACCGGTACTCGGCAGCACAGAGCTGCGCAGGCCAATGTATGTTTTTCTATCTCCCCCTCCTTCCACTGCTGCACTGAAATCACATTTTCCTACCATATGATGCAAAGTCTTAGTGTTGGATGGTTTTCTGCTGTTTGTGGTGTAAAATCCTCGGTCAGCTGAGCTGCTGCGAACTGAAATGACCCAGCTCTGTTGCTGTCATTTTCCCTGAAAAGTCCCTGTGCGTCATGTGCTGGGGGGTAGCAGGGTGGGGATGGGGAGGAGGAGGACGGGAGCTGGACCTGCTCCCTAAAAATACCAGCTTCGCGTCAGGCGGGTGCGCTGGTTTCTGAAGCTTTTGTCTACTGAAACACCAACTGTCCGGCCACGGCAACCTTGCCTTGCCATCCCTGCTGCATCTGTTCATTCTGACTGAGCTCAGTGAGCACAAATATCCCACTCAACCACATGTGTGTAGATGAGGGATTCACCCCTCACCAGTAATGAGCTGTTTGTTCTTTTGCTGCTGCGAATTCCCTGCGTAGCCAACGCGGCTGCTCCTGTGCCGCTCTTTCCTCTGTAACTTTGCCCAGGGGGGTTAATTTTGACCGGAAGAGGGGATGGGCACAGCAGATCTAGGGTGACCCTGGTTCCCTTCCGACACAGTGAGTGACATTTAACGCAGTTGTTTACAAGAACATCACAGTTACAAGGTCAAAAATGCGGGAGTTGGGCAATGCAAGGTCCTGCGGAGCTGCAACTTGGCTGCTAAACATTATGAGGTTACTCGACAGCAGGTCATACTTTCCATCCGAGCCCAGCGTTGTTGCTCAGTGCCCAGGGTGGGACCGCAGAGCCCCGCGTCCCCCCCGCACAGTATGTGACTCTTGCCTTGCTGCCGTCGCATGGCTGGAGTTCACCCGCCTGCAGCCCCCAGCGCTTCTGCCGTGCTATTCTCCCGTCTGCTCAGAGGTAAGGTAGCTACCGTCCCCAATTCGAAGCGATGTGATGCAAAGTCACATTGCCCCTAATTTTGGGTGCTCCAAGCCAAGGGACCTCTGATTTGACCTGTCCGATTACTTTCGTGTTTGACTAGCACTGGAGAACCAAAAGAAGTTATTCTGCTAATTAAGAGGTTGCATTTTTCCCTTTGTTCTAGCAAATGACTACTTTTTTTTTTTGCCGGTATTTAAATAATTCTACCTGAAACATGTGGCATGGAAACGTTCAGCCCACGAACAGTTAAAGGTTGACAGTGGTTTTGTAACAGCTGCACATAGTCCTTGTAATGGAAAGTGTTAGACTTAGCTGTAGGTGTCACTGGTAGCTACGTTTCTGGCTTCTCCGTTAGTCACTATCCTTAACGTGCTTTTTAAGTGTCATTTGCCTGTTAGCAAATGCTGTATCTTGTGAAATGGGGAAAAGACTACAAGGCTATGATATTTATAATAGAAAACAGCAGTAGGAAGACGCAAGCAACCCAGAGCTTTTAGGTTTTAGTGTGTGGGATTTAGCCCTGAGAAAAAGGACATTTATGCCGGAGACTCTTAGTAAGAGTTGGGTTTCATGATAGGACAGATCTTTTCCACCCTTAGGCATTGTGTCCATAGAGGTTTTGAGGGCAACAAGCTTTTGCTACAGTAATGTAAACAGAGAGCTTCAACCTGTGTGGTTTTCTATCCAGATTCTCACCTCTTCTCGGCACTCCTTCCCCACAACACATAAATGAGGAAGAAGTTGCTCGAGTAACCAAACTCTGCTCTGTTTGCTCAGCAGGGCTGGGCTGCAGCAAGGAGGTGCTGCCTTTCCCCTACAGCAAATGAATTTACCAGGTGCGGTAGCAGAAGATTTGCTTTGCCCCAACCCTTCCTATCCTTAAAGTAACAGCCCTGTTTCCCCTGGCAAGCGTAGAAGAGTGAATTAAACGTCATCCTGGAGCTTCACAATACCTTCCTAAGGCGGAAGGGAAAGGAATGGGCTCAGGGTAGCACTAAGGTGTCCTGCTATACAGGGAATAGTTTTCCCAAATGTGGTTTTCATGGAATTGCCTCTCCAGTACCATTGCTCAGCTCTTACTCCGCTTCCGGAAGACATCCTAGCAGTAGGCATTACCTTCCATCTCCACTTCAAGCTGTGTAACAGTCTGTCTCATCAGTGACAAATTTGTTTTCTCTTTCTGCAACTTTCAGATATGTGCCATTATTGGAGGAACATTTACAGTAGCCGGGATCCTTGACTCCTGCATTTTCACAGCATCAGAAGCCTGGAAGAAGATCCAGTTGGGAAAAATGCAGTAGCAGCAAAACTCTACCCAAGTCTCCAAGGACAGGAGCAAAGATTGAGAAATCTACCACTACCTGTCTGTTTTTTCTCCTTTTCTATTTGATTGAATCAGTAAATTTTTCTCTAATCAGGCTGTTCAGTGAAGACCTCTTCAACAAATCAGAGAAATCTCCATGCATTTCAGAACTCTGAGAGCCAAAAATCAGTGGAACCGGGGCTTGGATTTCAATTCTCTCTTCCAGAAAGAGAGGTTGAAATTGCTTATATGAAACACACTATGGAATCTAAGGGTTAATGGTCTGTTTTTCAGGAGGTTCCTGTGGCAGTGTTGTACAAACTAGCTAGAAGATTGCAAAGACTTGAGTTGTCTTGTGGCACTTTCTGGAATTCTGTTGGAATTGAATAATTAGACAATCGACTTTTGTATAAGGCAAAATTATACATTAGGAAGACATTCTATCCATGGTGTCAAAAAGGTGATGTATCTGTTGGTGAGGAATGGAAAGTGTTAGTCCCCATAGCACACTTGAGAGAGAGAGAGAGGACAGAAGAAACATCAAGAAATGTGTTGTGCTTTTTTTGAAAGCTCTTTTGTTCACATACGACCTTTCTAATGAAATGAGCATTAGGAGAGGGAGCCTTCCCCCAGCTACCTTTCCCTGGATAATGTGTAATCCAGGCAGGAGAGGGCCTTTCTTTTACTCTGTATGTAAAAATTGCTTCATTTCATCCCAGAAACTGAATATCCAGTCTTGTGTTTACAGGTGGCATGAAGTAAAAACCAAACTGAACAACACAGTTTTATGTGGCCTTTGCTTTGAAGGGGAGTAGTAGTCTTTACAGTGTTAGTGTTAGCTTTTTTTCTTTCTTTCTTTTTTTTTTTTTAAAAACACGAACTACCCGGCAGTCTGGAATCTGCTCTTCTGTTTTATTTCTTTAATTATTATTAATGCTGTTGTTTTGGAAAGGGGTTGTCCATTCTATGTGTCGAGAAAATGCTGCAGTCTTCTGGGTGGATGAGCACAACTTACTGTCTTGTTTTGTGTGTGTATATTGAACACACCTGTAAAACACAGCATGTCTGTCTTTTCAGGGTGTAAGGTGCCTACCTTTTTCCTTTAAAATGCAGTCAGGCCTCATTTCTGAGCCCTAGGCTGACACTGTTCACCCACAGGTACATCTGGAGCAGGGCAGGCGTTCCCACAAACTGAGCCCTGTTAGCAGCTCTTCTGTTTTGTTTTGTTTTACTTAAAATGGTACCTGAGCCTCCATGCTCATTCATTCAAGCCTTGTTTTCTGAGGTTTCCACTAAGTGGAGGTGGAGGGGAGAACTACTGCCAGATGTGGCTCGTGTGGCAGACAGAGGTTCACTAAAACTTGCACCAAGACCCACCAGCACATTTTCCGCAGCCTAAATGTTCCTTGAGTAGTAAGAGTGTCTGCATGCTTTGTAAATATCTGAGCTGAGGATGCACAAATTAAGTGTTCCAGGATGGATGAAAATCGTAAGATAAAAATCCTTAACTCGATGCCAGAAATTCAAAGATGGGTGCAGGATTTCTCTTGGATAATACCTACTGTCCCTAGCCCTTTTTTGGAGGCAGAAGCATCCAAGCATTATATTGTAATGAAATGAATCTTTGAATATTCAGTGTTATGCTAGAGTCAGATGCATTTCAAAAGTATTCCTAATACATGTCTGTTGAAATTGTCTCATTGCTTTCAAAGTAGGGAAGGTAGCCAGTTTTACATATGTGCACACACAGGGAAAAAAGAGGGCCAACAAGCCTCCCCTCTGCCTGTTCTCTGCCCTACAGCGACATCCGACAAATTACAGCATTGGAATTTTTCCCTGTTCTTATTATGGACTGATTGCTATTACTTTAGGTGTAAACTGGATTGTGTAACTTCCTGTATCTGTTAATGTATGGATAGATTTTATACCTTTTTCCATTTACAAAAATCAACTTGAAAATGATGCGCTTGTCTTCATTTTGGTCCGTGCGTCCGTGTGTCCGTGAGCATTAGATGGCGGCTTCCTGCTGGTGGGAGCTGGGGGGTTTCCTTGCTTGCTGAAGGATTTCCTCTAATCCACTTTTACCAAGTGAAGCTTAAAGCAAAAATGTCCCAGATTTTCCTTTGGATTCTGTTGAGTCTTTGCTCAGAGTCTGTAAACCTAGTGGATTAAAAGGATCAATTTAATACCTTAGGCGTACGTGCTTCTGCTGAGCTGCGCAAGAGAAATTTTTGACCCTCATACACTGGATTGTACCAGCAGTTTTCTAAGGTTTCTTCCCTGTTACAATTCCTCGGTGGCAAAGCTGGTTTGAGGTGCTGCCTGCCTCTTGCCCCCAGCAGCAGCCTGCGCAAAGCAGTTCTTCCAGCCCTCTCTTCGGTCAGGGCAGTCTGGCGCTGTTCTCTAAATCAAATCAGTGAAGTTGTTTGGCTTTTTTTGGAAACAGCAGGCACATACTTCAGCGTAATAAATCACATTTTTTTGCTCAATGTAGAAACAAAGTGGTGCTCAAGTATGGCCGAACTCTGCTGAAGGAGCAGTCCGTGCATGGATTCTCCCAGCCAGGCCTAACCCTTTGAGTACAGAGTGAGGGAAGCTCCTGGGTCTGCTTGTAACGTGCTCATCCCTTGAGTTTGACTGACCTGGATCAGATGCTCCTTAATGTGTTTGCAGAAGAATTTGCTCTTTATCTTTCCAAACATGAGACTGAGCTGGCTACAGCTACCGCAGTTCTTCCCCATGTGTACGTGTAGCATCCGCTTTCGCTTTTTAAAGCGCTTTCTAGAGATAAAATCAAAAGGAGCTTCGTTCTACCTTTAAACATCAATGCAAATAAAAATAACTTAAAGCTGTAATGGAAGGAAAACCACAGATCATGGATGTTCAGCCAGTGTCATGGCTTTGCTCTTTCAAATCAGTCGTTGAACAGAAGTGTTGGTGGTTTACTAAGGTAAGTGTCCCTATGGGAAGTAAAATAGTTAGAGCTTGTGTGTGTTCTGGTTTAAATAATCCTCCCTGCAGCTGCCCCGGCCCCATCGTGCAGGGAGGGAGTGGGGCATAGGATGATGCTTCAGAAGGACCGAGTTGGAATTTTTAGCTCTAGGGAAAGCTGTAAATTGGTATATTCTAGCTAGTATGTGGATTGGTGAAGATTTTTTTTCCTCCCTAAAGAAAAACAAAGAAATAAATGAGACACGAATTTGGAAAGAGGATAAGGGAAAAAAATAATCGGAAGAGAGGCGTTTGCCAATGATTTTAATTGAAGCAAGCGCGTTCGGCTAGAGGTTTCACTGTGAAAAAGTGAAAACTGCAGCGTCGATTGTTATGTTTATAGTGTGATACACACACTAAATTGTCAGTAAAATTGACGGTTGCGTTGGAAGTGACAGTGATGAGTATCTGTGTTAGAATGGTTATGTGAAGTTTCAAGCGAGCAACGTCATCGTAGTATTTCTTAATACCCTCGAGGGAGGGGGAGAGGGGCCCTTTGGGCCCCTCTC
>VZSV01000015.1:4112467-4123040 GCA_013398735.1 Nothocercus julius
GCCTCGGCGCGGCCTTGCGGCTCCCCCTGCGCGGCCCGCGGGCGCAGCGGCTCCCCGGGGCCGCAGGCCGCTCCTTCCTCTTTTCCGTGGCCTGGGCTGCAGCTCATGGACTGCTGGTGTTGGGGGCGGGCGAGCGGGAGGGTTCTCTGTGTTGCAGGAAGATTGGAAGTGCCCTCTCCTGAGGTTTTTAATTGCTGCTCTTCAGATAAACATATACATTTTGGTCTCTAACTAAACAAGAAAAAGAAAAAGTCGTTACCAAGTTCCTTCAATTGCACAGATCGCTCCTTGCTAGAGAATCTAATTTCCTTTCATTCCATTTAAAAAAATACTTTGTATAAAGCTGCAGTTTTACATTTTCAATTTGAAGAGCATAGTGTTAGAATGATACGTGAATATCCAGCCTGGTAGTTCACTAACTTGCAGACAACAACGTTTTTGAAATGCAGAGAGGGTGCTTGTTACATAAGGTTTTTGCTCAGATGGAGTAAGTTAAAACATTCATCTTGAGTCACCTTGCACATGACTGAAGTCGAATGTGTTCTTGGAATTTTTTTTCTGTGTACCTTGTGGTCAGTCATAACATGACATCTAATCATCTGTCTCTTCTTGCAGTGTTATCAACACAATGCTGGTGACATGTGCTGTTTGTTGCTACTTGTTGTAAGTATAAATATAATCTTTACCTGTTAATCAAGGCATATCCAGTTTTGTTGTAATCAAAAGGTCCTTTTTTTATATCCTCAAGACTTGGAGGAGGAAGCTTTTCAAAAGTGTCAGAGATTTAGAGAAGTGGTGTACTTTGACAACCCTTAATTTTTGCTTCCAAAAAAAGCCCTCAACCCACTGTAGAAGACGTTTTCTACAGTGGATAGTGCATTTAGGTAGAGCTGAGTTCCTCTGAAATATATTCCTGAATACTGCTCTGTATTGACCTTTCATTATTACTTTCCAGTTCACAGCTGATTCAAGTATAATAATGGTTTATTGATCCTAAAATTTTGCTGATTCACAGTCAGGCAATGACTTCTTTTTTTTTTTTTTCCCCTTAATTCTTCATGCTCTTGCGCTTGCTTCTAAGGTAATAATAGTTTAAGGCTACTGATGGCCGCTGCTTTCTTGGTTTGGTCCTTTTCAATGCAGTCTTTAAATCTATTAAAGTAGAAAATGGAAATGTTTTATATGAAAGGTGTACATATGTGTACCAGATAATGTCTGTGACAGACTGGTGATTCCTTGACATAGTAAGGCTATTCCTGTTTAGATGTGCACAATATGCTTTGATGCTGCCTTTATTAGGAGAATTAGTAGGAAGGAAGAAAAAAAAAAAAAAAACTTGTTGAGGCATTTATTTCTCATACTGTGTGTTTTTTAGGAAGAGGTGAGCCAGCCATAGCCGGAGTCTGCACCAGAATTCAGACTTATTTCTTTAGTTTTCCCCCCCTCGTCCCCGCCTCAGTCTTCTGAGGGGAGAAGACGACAAGAGAAAAAGAAAAAAAAAAAAAAAAAAAGGAGGCTGATATTATCAAAGTGCTATGCAGAAATAACTTAAAAGATGTTCAGAATGATTTTGCTATGGGGAGTAAATTGATGAAAGTCTGGGTAGCACTTTTGTGGTAAATTATCAAATCATCTTTTTTGGAATAAAGTTATCATCCATATTACCCCTTAAATAGTAGCAGATACTTAATACAATAGTAAAAATGCCTTAATATTTAGGCATTATTCATACCACCTCAAAGAGTTTAATATGAATGCTTAGAGAGATATACCTCAAATATTGAGACACGTATTCTTAGGAACTGGCAGCTAAAGAACAGGTTTCCAGTGTTCTCCTGTTTCAGGAAAAGCCTGTGTGGTTTGCACTTGGGTTGGCCTTGGCTTGGGTGGCACAGGCTTATGCAGGTTTGATTCAGTTTAATAATGTGATATTTGGGTTCTATAAACCTTGAGACATACTTCTAGTTTAGGGTGTCTGACACCTGAAGTCTTGAAGTCATCCGCTGGATAACTGCATAGCAAACTTGGTTCTGTGTTTTGTGTTGTTTTTTTTTTTTTTTTTTTTTTTAACTTAGATATAAAAGATATGTTAAAAAAAATTCTTAGATGTGAATTTGGGATTGAAATGCAGAAATTCAGTGCTGTGAAGGCATTTCCCCCTGCAAATAAACTAGGTAGCAGGCCAAACTCATGCTGAGTTTAAAACGGTTGGGTAGTAGAGGTCAAATGGCTGCCCAATTTCACTAAGTTACTGCATTTAGGTTACAGTTAGGGGATGTGTTGGGGGTGGAGGAGTGTTAAGTTTAAAGGAATTCTTACTATTTTCTTTTAAAACAGGGTTTAAAAGAGCTTTAGTGTTCTACTCTTCCAGTGTACCTTAAGCTTAGGGAGTTTTTTTTATAATGTTTGAAGATGGATAGTTTCCTTGATGTCAAGGCCATGTAGCATCTTCAGAATTCTCTGGATTAAAACGTGGAGTGTATTTATTACAGAATTCCTTAAGTTTTACTTAGTGCTTTGAACTCTTCAAATGCATAGTGTGATTTTACCTGTGAATTGCAATCTTTGCACTGAAACAAATCTATTATAATTCTAGTGGATTGCACCATGATTTTTTTTTTTTTTCTTTTTTTTTGCATGACCAGTGAGTAGATTTCTCTCATTCTTAATCACGTGGGCTGTAGCTCATTTTCATTATTGCCTTTGGCTTGTCCAATTACATGTTGAAAAAATAGAGGAAGCAGACTCTTAAAATCTTGAGCCATCGAGAATTATATTGAACCATGCAAATTATATGTATAAGCTTTTCTTTCCAGAATATGACAAAGAGCAGGTTTTTGTCCAGTATTCAAAGATAGAACTTGCTTCATCATACACTGATTGCATCTTTGAAGCCCAAAACCATGGATTCTGGGGGGTTCTTTGGTGGATGCATTGTTAGGGTTAAAATAATCCGTTTTGTTGTCATGGTGTGATCTTAGCACTCGTGTATCCTTGGTAGTGGCTGGTGCTGCCCATCCACCTCTTTGTAGAGTTATGCAGAACTCTGGTGGTTGGACATACTTTTGTGCTTTCTGTGCCAGCCTTATGGTGGAAACAAAACAAAAAATCCTGTTTTTCTTAAAAACTTGGTTGCAAAATCAGTTTGCATCAAACTGAGTTTATGCCAATTAATTCAAATATAAATGGTCAGTGACATTAGAACTTAAGTTGGTTTCTTCTGCGTTTACATTTAATAGTGTTCACTTTGAATAACCGTATTGATTACATAATGTTAATTTGGTTGTGGTAAACTTTTGCGTAGGTAAATGCATCATTTTTGCACAAAAAATTGCAAGGAGAAGCCTTTTCAAGGAGATTATGGAGCCTCGGAAAGGGACCAGGCTAGAAGGCAGTGTTTGTGGAGTTACGGCTTCTGCTGAAATTCTAGGTTATACCATTTTTGTCAGGTACTATCAAAATCTAGTTTTATTTTGCTGTTTACAAAGCAGGTCATGAAACAGTACCATGTTATTTTTAACAGAAAACAGGATGCTTGAAAAGTTGTATAATTTGCCACTAATTCTAAATGGATTAAAGTATAGTTGCCCGAATTGACATTTAAACAGATATCAGGACCTTAATTTGCAACATGCAGCATAGAGACAGATGGCGGTTATGGCAGAAAGACCTTTTAAAATCTTCCTGGTAGAACATAAGGGACTTTAATTTCCTTGTGTGAGCTGGATAATTAACACTAACTATTGCAACTGGTATCCGGGAGAATTTAAGGATCCGTGGGTGGCTTGAATGCCAAACCTGATTTTAGCAGCTCTGCAGAAGTACCCATGGGATGTGGAGGCTTGCTTTGTTTTACTTTGTGTCCCACTTTGTTTCACATTTTCATGATGGATTATTGTATCAAGTGGCACTGGTTAAGCAAAACGTGTGGGAGAAGCTTTTTCATGACTTATCTCGAGGGCCAGGGAGCCACAGAGTTCAGTGCCTAGCGACAGCTTTAATTATTAGGCCCGAGTGTGGGGAGGAGGTTGCGCTGGGCTACATGTCGAGCTGGCGCAGCTCCGAAGTTGGGCATCCCACGGGGTCCCGACAAAGAGCTTTCGAAAGCAGCATTTTCCTGAAGGCTGGCTGTGCCGCAGGGCCGCGCGTGGCGCTCATCCGCTGCTCGTCCGCCTCACGGACGCGCTGGGGCTGATCCAGGGAAGCAGGATACTCGTGCACATCACCCCCTCCTTCCGCGCAGTGGGAAGGCAAGTGCTGGGCTCCAGCAGGCGTTTGGTGTTCCCGTCCTCCGCCGGCTCTGCTTGCTTCAGGATGTTAAGGGCAGATGGTGCAGTGCTCTGGTACCCTTTGGGTCTGAAAACTGAACCTTGCAAAATAGATTTCTTGGGATTTAAGGCCTACTTTGCTTCTACCTTATGTAAATTAACATAAAAGTGAACATATGATTTCAAATTAGTTTGTCCTCACTTTAGATAGCAAAATAAAGCATAGCAACTCTGGGGTTACTGGCTGTTCTAGTTGGTGACCTTGTTTTAGTTGCTCTGTGGCATCTAATGCATGTTTCAGAGGGAGTGACTGGTTTCATTTGTTGGTGCACACCAAATTTTGGAGTTCAAGGCTCGCGTGGTTGACAGATTGCTATGGGCAGAACGCTTGGTTCTAATGGAGTCTGACTTTGAGCAAAACTGAAAGTAGGCTGGAAAATAGGGTTTGTAAATTTAAAGAGGATTGATTGACCTTGTTAAGTCTGACCCACATCTTTTGCCTATAGCTGTTGTAGCCTTTTCTCAGTTGACCTGTGCCACGTTTGCTGATCAGAGTCTCTAGGTTCATGTGGAATTTTCCATGACTCTCTAAGCACTCTGATATATTTGTGGCAGCTCCCATTACAAAGCTGCTCTGCTTTTCCTCCTCCTTACAAAGCATTCTGGAAATAGCAGGCGGATGAGCCAGTCTGTTCACTAAATATGTTTATATTGTTAGCGTTTTTACATAGATTTAAATTCATGGAAGCACCCTCGTTATTCTTCTGTCTCTTATAACAGTGGAATATTCATTTCTGTTTAGCTTTCCCGGATATTTTCCACAAACTACATTCCTCTTGTTCTGGCTGTGGCTTCTGCAGGGTTAGTTTGTCAACTGCTTGGATGAGGAGACCGATGATGATGATGATGGTCTGGGGTTTGTTGTCATATCAATGTTGTTGTTGTTTAGTGCCCTTTTGCTTCACGCCCTTCTTTCTCTGACCTCTGTTTCAGGTTTAAACCTGTTTTTGTTCAAGCTCTTATGAAAATCATACTTGGTCTGCAAGGGGAGGCTCTCAGACACTGAAAATGACAGCAGATAAGAGATACTCTGTCTTGGAAACCTTTCCATTGTTTAAAGGACGCTTGGTAGGCATTAAGGACCTTCTCATTGATGTTTCTTGTGAAACCACAATTACCTGAGTTTCATATGTTTCACAAACACGTCCCTTCCAATGGAAAAATGTGCAGAAGAAAATATTGGGTGTTTGTGACAGTGCTGGTTTGAATCAAGTAGGACAAATTATGATTCCAGCTGCAGAATGAAGTACCAGAACATCTCTGCTGGTTTGCAGGCCTGATGTATGAGCTTGAGCAAGATTTGGATTTGATAGTAGAACTTCCTGGATATGCTCCTTCCCTTTTCAATAGTACCTGTGTCCTAGACAGGCTTTCCCTGTATAATAAACTGTGTGATTTGGCTGATATTCTCTCTTTTGGGCTGGGGGGTTGTCTTGCAGTTGGCTGATTGCGATTCTGGCTCAACTCAACCCTCTCTTTGGGCCGCAGTTAAGCAATGAAACAATCTGGTATCTAAAATCTCACTGGCCTTAAAGATGTCTGTCCTCTACTGCAATTTTAGGTGAGTATAATCTGATTTATCAATATATTTGGTATGCTCAGGGTTCAGCAGAGCTTGAACTATGATGTAAGTAGGAGAAATTTGGGAAGTTTGGAAATTAAAGCTATCTTCCTATAGGCTGCAACAAAAAAAAAAAATTTCTGGGTGTTCAGCTTGATTGGATACCATGAAGATTTGGACTGAGTTGTTGTAGAGTTAGTTCCTTTGGTTGTCATGTGCTACTGTGTTTCAGTAAACAAGTATTTGCAAGGAAAAAAGAGCTTCTTCCTAGTTGAGGGATAGGGGATTTGATTTGATTTTTTTTTTCTCTTCTTTTAACAGCTAGCGTAAGTGCGTATTCTAATCTACTTGTTGAGCCTCTTTTTTTCCAGCCTTACAATATTTTATTCAAGAGTTGTCCAGATGTCCAAGGCAATGCATGTTGCCTTCATTCATCTGGGGAATGAGTGTAAGGACTAGACTTAGTGATACTCATTTCCTGTCAGTGTATAGCACTAATACCTAACTTCCTTTTTTTTTTTTTTTCTAATAGTCTATGTGTAACTTTAAGCGGGGGGTCTGTGCAAGGGCTGAATTTGGAGCTGCAGGTTCAAATGAAGGGTAGATGTGTGAAACCCTGAGATTTTTGCCCGTTTTCAATCTTTTGGGTTAAATCATGTCATCCTTTGCTCTTATTACTGTAAAATAGGACTGATTTATGACTAACAAATGAACTATATGCTGCTAGTAGCAAGAACAAACTGTAGATGAGAAGTGGCTCTCACTCTCTAGGAAGCTGCTAAAAGAATCGGAGAAGGGATTTCTGGGGGACTTGCAGTAAATGTGAACTGAGGATGAGAGGGACCGAGGGACCTGAGGCTTTCTGGGATGGCCAGGAATTTTATGTGAGGTGATACTGTTTAATGGAGAATTCAGGTTGTATATATCACACATCATTGTTATACAAGCAATTTATTTTAATCTTTAATCTCATTTTGTTGACTTAATTTTTGAACAAAATTAAAGTTCTCATTTTTCAGGAAAGGTTGTTTGTTGTTGTTGTTGTTTGCTTGTTTTAAAAGACCAAATATCATCGTCAGATATTACATTTTTTCTTGCGTTTAGATGGAATATGCTGTTAGAGGGCATAAGATTCTGCACTGTGTTGTTGGAAAAACTCTTGCAATGCTGAGTGAGCCTTGCTGCAGGAATCTGCCTGCTTGAAAGAGGCTCTCGTGCCCTTCCTTTCACTGCTACGCCCCTATCCCCCGAGAGCCTCCTGCTGAATTTCTTACTAGCTATGAGTTAGGTTCCACCTCAGAGAGTCGGGATACATCTCTCTGGCCTTGCACAGAAATACAGCTACTGTTCCTTGTTTGCCTGAGTATTTCCTGCTCTTAAGACATGCTTTTCCAGAGTTCAGGGTGTCCTGTGTTTTGCTTGGGTGTTTTTCCTCCAACTTCTCTTTAAGTTGAGGTTCAGGTGGATTGTCATAGACAGAATGCAAAGGGTTACAGAATGAAATACTCCCAGAGCTGAGAAAGATTATTTTAAAATGAAGATAGTCTAAGCAAACTGATGTTACTTTACCAGTGGAACAGGCTGAAAATGCACCCAGATGCTTATTGTGTTTTAGTTGACAGGAGAGGAGCTTCTGGAGGTGCTGGGTTGATTAATCTATGCACAGTTAGAAATGTTTGGCCTTTCTGCTTGGATACTGTTTGGTGTGCCTCTAATTCGAATAATAACTTGTCTATATAACCAAGTTAATGACTTGGAGAGCAGTATGGATATACACAGACATCCTAGTTCTCAGAACATGGACATATCTGTAGCTGTGGTAAATAGGGGTTGTAGCCTCTTTTAAGCAATGGGATCTAACTCCAGAAGTTACTCTTAAAGCTCCATGTAGATGAATTCTCTACAATTCTTCAACACTTCTCATCATGTTTGTGGAGTGGAAATAGTTGTGGTTGACTCAGCAACCAACTGTTTAACTAATGATTTGTGTCCATGGAAAGGAATAATTAAATTGCTTCTTGCTTTACAGGTAAAGAAGAGATTTCTTCCAGATGAAAAGCTCCACTGACCCAAAGATGCCCTTAACATAGCTGGTTGGATACCAAGCTGCTTTAATGCCTTAATGTTTATATTGTGCTTCAAAATGGCTTGTTTAAAGCCCTATATTTTTTCCTATTTTCCTACTATAACATTTAACACTGTGCCTAATACACTTTATAATTCCTCGTCTTAGGTTTTTTTTTTTTTTTTTTTTTTTTTTTTTTTGTCTTTTAATGAACTGCCGATGAGAAGGAAATCTCTAAAATTTTTATGGATACGTGGAGTCATCTTTGTTCACTTTGCACAGTCTATATGAGTACTGTAGATCTCAGAGATCCTGGGTTGTCTGTTGCTGGGCTGTTACACCCCTGTTCTGTTTGACTGCACTTGAAAAAAATGTGTGCAATGAAACTGTACAAGGAGAGGAAAAACAGTGATGCCACATCTTGATGACATTTATTTTTTAAAATGAGATGTATCCTTGGGAAACTTAGTCTTAAATTTTGCATACCTGGAAATAAAACTAATCCTCTGCTTCATACAAAATGTTCTCGTGCCATATGTAACAGTTTCGATGGTCCCTTCTGCGGTTTTAATCAATCGGTAGCTAGCCAGGGCTGAGCTGAAGAATCTTAGCTGGTGCAGATGAACTGTGATAGAGTCCAGTGGTGTAATGAGATGAGACCAGCTGCTGCCCATATCAAGATCTCTCAGGTTGTTCTAGAATAGTAACAGCGTTGCTGGAAGGGCTGTGAGTGGAAGTGAGTGCTAAACTGGAGAATCTCTTCTCTGTGAGGGTAGCACAGATGACGCGACTGGTTTGAGTGAGGCGTACATAGTGATCCTGAAAGACTGATTTACCACCTGGCTGTTTTGAAGGATACAGACAGTAAGAAGCAATTTGATGAGAAAACAGCAACTATTCTGTACTGTTTGATGCTTCATGGAGTCACGGAGCATAAAGCACAAGACGGTGTAGGCAGAGATGAAAACTAGGTGAGGCTCCTCAGTATCAGCGGAGTCTCTAGGGGCAGGAATCTAGTAGCAGTTTGGGAAAAAGAAACAATTGTTTAAGAAATAACTTCAAAGATCATTCCTTACATGAAGCTCATGTAATGAATACACATGAGTCATGTTTATTTTCTTACCTTGTTAAATCATGTCCACATAAACCACAATTACTTCTCTAAAACTGTATGACTGTGCCTCATTGTTATCTACAGAGCTCTGAAGGAGCACTTCATGTTCCCTTTTTCCTTTTGGACAGTACTGCTAAGTCATTTACTGGAATAGTATTTGGTGCTGCTGAAGAAACTCAGCTCCTGACAAAAAGCTAAAACTTGCAGTAGTCAAAAAAGGATAGTGTGAACTGCAGAAGGAATAAGAACACTTCTGCTACTGTAAATAAGAAGGATGAAAATTGGGACTGGAAATTCTGTTTTTTCTTTTTTTTTTTTTTTTTCCTTTTTTTTCCCCCAAGTTATCTACTACTAACAGTAGTGTTTCACATGTAAATCTTGTACCGCATAGTGCTGTGTAGACTATGTGGCAAATAATTCACAAGAAAAATGCAATTCACATAAACTTCTGTATTTTAAATGGGTGCAGGGACAAGGTAAGTACCTCACATAATATGAGGAGGATAAATGCTTCTTTTATCCTTGGGAATAGCAACTCTGCAACTGTTTTTAAAATTAGGTTAACAAGATAGATGATCTAAACTGGAAAGGAAACAGGAAAAGAAAATATCCCGTGCCAGAGAAATTGCTACGAGTATATTGGTTATGAAATTTTCTAACAAGCTTTCTCTTTTAGGTTGTGAGTTATTGCCCATAGAAGATACGGGGAGAAATAAAACAAAGTTCAAAGGGCTTGTTTCACCTGGGGTGAACTTGATGCAAACAGGTATTGAAAGCCTGGCCAAACAAGTCACTGGCACGTGCAGTTTTGTGCTTTCCAGATCAAGGGATTTTTCCTTATCTGAATGCTTAATATTTTCTTTGACACTGATGTCAGGTGATAATATAATTGGAGGAGATAAAGGATGATAATGTTTTGTTTCAGTTTTGCTGAATGCTTCATGGCAGACTGTCTGCATCACGATTGTGGAACGAGCTGCTACACAGGAGCCAGGAATTAGCACTGCTCCAGGTTGTGGGTTGTTTTTATTATTATTTATTTTATATGATGGCAGGAATAGGAGCAGACAGATTCAGTCACTGGTGCCTAACGGACGTGCAGATATTGAACCTTTAGCAGCGTCTTCTTAAGAGAAGAGAACAAAACTATGTTTTAGAAGTGGTTCTTGAGGTTCGAAACTGCAGGAGGGACTGGAAGTGAAGGGAAGCGGTCTCACTGCATGCATGGCGGTATTGGGTATTTATTTCAAGATGGAAATGGAGAAGACTAAGGAACTCCCTCCGCACGGTAAGTTTTTGAAGACATAAAATTTTAAACACAATTTGTCAAGTCGAGCGCTTTCAACTTCTTACGGTAATATTGTTTGGGGAAGGCGAATGTTTGGATTTGCGGCTGTGCGGGGGAATCGCTGCGGCGCTTTTGCCCCGTCCGCCGGGGAGGCCGCGCGGGCGGGCGGCGCCGCCGCTGCCTTTTACCTCACAGCGAGGAGCGGCACGAGCCGCCC
>VZSV01000015.1:4124580-4145933 GCA_013398735.1 Nothocercus julius
CCGGCCTCTGCTGAACTTGGCGTTCCAACATTCTAAAATAAAGAGCATAATAAAAAGTTGCCTAATCTGAAAGCTAAGGTTGCCTGACCAAGTGGCTTCTAAGCATTTTTTTTTTTTTAATATTATTACATTTATGTTTTTATATATAAGAATTCTACAGGGATAAATACAGCTGTTTTAGAAACTTGCTTGCTCTTTTTTGTGGTTGACAGATGAGGAGTCAGAATTTGTATATGGAAAATATTTCCCGTTACTGTTTCTGCAGGAAGGCTATGGTGTAGAAATACCAGTGCTCAGCGATAGTGCTCAGCATGAGGCCTGAAAAGTCAGAGAGCTCAAACAGATGTTCAGCCTTGAGTTTACCTGAGCAAGGAAAGATTTGCTCTGCTTTCATGGAGGGTGTTACCTGCTGATCAGCAATCTGCTGCAGAAGCATCAAGCCCTTGAATATCCTCTTTTTTTTTTTTTTTTTTTCTAAATAACGAGAGAGGGGGAAAAGGCTGTTTGAAGGGGCTCCCTGTGTTTGCTCTTCAATGTTAACAGGAATTTCCCAGGTATAGAAGATTCTGTCCAACTAATAAGCTGATAGTTGGGTATAAATAAGTGAATGTGCAGGCTTAGATTCCCATAATTTGCCCGTCCATGATAAACGGGTTGCAAAACCTAATTGAATGATGTTTTAGGCTAAAAGCATCCTTTGCAATTCATAAGCAAAGTTTGAAAGTTGGCCTTGTTCTGTCAGGCAAAGAAGTTTGGAAAGTCTTAGATTTTATAGGTTAGTTGTAATCATTTACATTGTTATGTAAGAAAAAAAAAATCATCTGATTTTGAACTCTTGCATTTGTTTCTGACTTTCTGTCTTTTTTTGCCTGATGCTGTTTATGACTTTCTTCTGACTTTTCTAAACTAGTAAGAGAGGCTATCATGAGTAAGTGGAATGATCTGCTTGTCTGGCTTGAAGCATCTCATACTGATAACCTGTTTCTAACAAAAGAGCAACAAAATGTATTTCTGCACTACAAAAAGTAGAATAGATTGTGCCATTCCTTCATCTTAAGATTTTTTTCAGAGCGCTATGGAATTAGTTAAGTTTTCTTATCATGAAAGAATGGTACCATTAGGAAAAAAAAGCTTCCAGAAACAGCCATCATTTAGGGCTCTTCCTGGATTTCACAAGCTAAATTCTTGTTTTGTTTTACTTTTGTTTTTAGTCTCTGATTTGACTCTACTCCAATTCATATATTAGGGTAGTAATTTAAGAGAAAAAAAAAAAAAAGTAGTGCCATGTTCTTTTGGATAGAATGTTAGTGCCTGGAGTTCTGTATCTGCTTCCAGAGCGGACGTCCTGTTCAGTGGTGGCACTTACAGATGTTGAAGCCTGTCTGCACTGTGCAGATAGAATTAAGAACAGACGTTGGGGGAGAAACAAATCATTAGAGGAACAGGAGCAAAGTCAGTGAAAGAGCTGTTTGCCTTCTGTGAGGGGAAGAGAATAAGAGAAGTGAAACAGTATTCAAATCCTTAGTTCTTTTTAAAGGCAATCGAACCTGGGGTCTGGATGTCCTAAGCTGTGTGCCCCTGGGATAGAGAAGGCGTAGTCCTGGGTGCTTATGCTGGCGTTTTTATACACGTGTTGCTGCGAAGGAAAAGGGACTTGTTTTCTTTGCACAGGTGGTGAAAGAGTCTATTGTAGGTGAAAGCAGAGAAAGACCTACCAGAGTCTTCCTCTGGAAGATCTACTGGAGCCAAAGACACCAAAGTATCTTTGCCTACTGGCAACACAAATAAATAAATAAATATGAGCAACTTTGTGGTGGGGACGAAGAAGTAAACTTTTTTTTTTTTTTAAACTGCGTAACAATTGAAGAGTAATGTAGAAAGAAGGGAAAAACAAAAACACTGAGCTCAGAAACAATAAGAAAAACATGTTCTGCACTTGAAAACAGCACTGAGCAGAGCATGTTCTGTAATAGGAAACAAATTGGCACAAACTGTGGAAGGAAAAAAGTTCCAGCAGAAGCAGAGGAGCTGCTCTCACATCTCTCGCTGTGCTGCTTCATCAAATACCCGTGCGTGGCAAGGAGCGCGCAGGGCGCACTTGCTCTGGTAGAGCAGGCCGTGTGCTTTCGGGCCACCTCCAAACCGGGCACGGCGTTTTGAGCCTCTCCACCTGAGGTTATAGGTTTAGCGTTGGCGGAAGCTCGCAGTGGTGCTTTTTCTTTCTCTGTGTCGAAAATGTAGCTTGGCAGAATTCCGCTGTATGATGCAGAGTCACCGTCACGACAGTGTAATTGCTCGTGAAATGTTCTTTAGCTGTAACGAGCACTTAGCTGCTGTGCTGATAGCTACTGTGCAATCACTGAAATGGTGTAGCTACACTCTCCGTGCTTTTCAGGTTGTCCAAACTATACATCTAAACTGAGACAGAAATAGCAACTTTAGTTATAGCAACAATACAAGTGATTCATACAGGTGAGTGAGAAAAGTGTTTCAGAATGGTCACCCCAAAGCTGGCGCCTCCTGTTCCTCTCTCCTGGGGGCTTCTGTGGAGGTGCCAACTTATTGCAGAGGGCTGTTTTAGTGGCCTCGGGAGCGGCTCGTGTGTGATAACTGCCACCTGTCCCTCCTCGCACGCTGCACGTTGAGTGGAGCTCCTGGCTGGGTTTAAATGTGCGGCTGCCCTTCTCGTGTTGGGTAACTCGCTGGCCGGCCGCGTGTTTGAAGGTCAGACTTCCTGCGTTGCCTGGAACCTTGATTAAACTGTTTTAAAAGTGTGCTTTCCAAATGCCGGGAATATTTTTGTAGGATTTGGTCTTAGATTAATGAATTATTGACTCTGTTGAACAGTTTTTGGTTACTTATTGATGGCTCCTTGCGATTTTAGCAAAACATGAACAATATATTTATGTATTCTGTCATCAGTGCTGTAAATTCTTAAAGGTTCAGTGAAAGGGCTAGTTCCTGAGATGTCTCATGCTCCTGGTGAGCCAGCTTCTCTCACAAATAGGGATACAGCTGTGCATTGCTTTGGCTCAAGAATCTAAAGAAAAAAAAAAAAAAAGACAAACACAAAGAAAACAGCCCAAAACTCAAAGCTGGTTCCCTCATCACCAAAATCCGATTTAAGTGCGGGCGGCTGCCAAAAGGAGCGCCCTGCCCGCGCCCGCCTGCGTTGCGGTGCCTGGAGCAGCCCCAGCATTTCACCCCTGACCTCCACATGTGTGAGGCACCAAAGCAGATGCTCTTCGTAGTGCTAGCTTCTGTATTTATGTTCGGTGGTTCTTGTGCTGCTGTTCTTGAGCTCTGCCACAGATCTCTCAGTTCTTCCAGACTTGCATTCGTTGCAGATCTGTAACATCTGTACTGTTCTGGTCTAATTCTGTCCTGAGCTAACACTGCCAATAACGATGAATTCTGTAAAAAACAAGACTTCCAACTGGGAGGTCTGTAAAGTTACTTTCCTTTGCAACGGGTTCAGATTTTGCATTAGTGCTTCCATATGTGTGTTTGAGAGTGCTATACCTGTTAATTTACCAGTTCGTGAAAAGTATTCATAAGTGGGGGTGAACATTTCTTGTCTCTGAAGAACCAGCGTGTTGCATCTTGCGTCTTCCACGTTTTTCCCTCCACAGAGCTACCAATAAAAACCTTATCTTGTAGAACACTGGCATTCATCCTAATGAGATTCAAGTAACATTTAAATATTAATGCTAGGAAATGTCAAGGCTAAAGAACTCTAAAGGGATTTGGGGAAAACCAGATTATCTGATATTCTTCTTTGAACGGACATATCCCGTCATTCTGAGATGCTGCTGTAAGTTTATAGCTAAAGGTTACTTCAGTCTTCAAGCTAGCGAAAACGTATCACACCTTAAATGTCCTTTTTTGAGGGTTTATGAGTGATCCAAAAGGTTCCTGCTCCCGCAGCTTGGAAGTGTTGGTCAGTTGTTGACATCGATGGTGGCTCCAGTTAAGTTTCACAGTCCTTTTCCGGTTGTGTGTGAAGGTCAGTGCAGTTGCCTGATGTGCCTGTTCCAGCCAAAACGCAGCACAGAATGTCAGAACAGCCACTGAAGGAGCAGCCAGCTTGGCCTTCCCCTGAGTGCTGCAGCGGCGCAGCGTGGTCGCCTGTCCACGCGGATGCAGCTGGTGCAGGCGCCAAGAGGTAGCGGCTCTTGTATAAGGAAAGTCAGCAGTCTCTGCAACTCCGCATGCCAAGAAACTCCTAGGCATGCTTCGTGTTAAAGGTGATAGCCCTTTTTCTTCACACTGGGAGAATCAGGCATCTGCACTGGTTAGTTTTATAGAGCAGCCCTTTTCCCCTAGATGGGCTGGGTTGTGAAGTGTCATTTATGCAAAGTTTAATAGTGCAGGCAGAGCTAGTTCCAGTGCTGCTCCTGGGTGCTGTGGGAAGGGAGACGGGTTCTTGGGGCACGTTGCCTCGAGACCCGAACTTCACAGCAAACGTCACTTTAGCACAAGCGGAAGGAGTTCCCGAGAAGTTTCAGGCGGAAAGAAAATTTCCTCAGAAAGGACTGACTTTTGTTTGACACAACCCCTGAAGGGACCGGCGTTCAGCATTCCTGGCAGGGTTTTACCCAGAACAGTGACTTGGGCGGAATTGGAGTTGCTGTTTCTGTTTCCTTGCTATTTTAACTGATATTTGAAAACTAGTATGGATAAGTCTTTTTTTTTTTTTTTTTCCCTATAATTTCTGATCTCCATTTTTACTTCCGTCTCAAGGTATTTATGCCAAACATAACCAAATAGAAGAGGTACTTGTCAAAAAGCAGGACTAATCAGCTGCTGGGTGCCTGTGGCAGGGGGGCTCTGAGCATCTCGGCTGCAGGAGAGCACTTTTCCTGGGCCGCTCGCTCTCCGGAGCAGCAGAAGCCGCGCGGCCCGTGCGGCGCCCTGGCCTCGCACCGCAGAGCCCCTTTGCGCGGGAGAGGGGCTCGCAAGAGAACCGCGCTGCGGCAAAGCAGCCTCCCCGGGGCAGCAGAGCGGCGTCAGGGGCTCGCGTTTGACACGATGGATAAATGGGTTATTTTTGGTATAACACGTCTGGCTTTTCACTTCCTGTTACTTACGAGCGTCTTGGTCATTTGTGTCTAGCTGAGCTGTGATTGCTGCTGTTCGTGGTAGGATGGTGGCTGTTCTACACTTCAGCTGTGCTGTGTCAAATGCAAGATTAAGCAGTATATGGGGCTCAGAAAGTCTTCAGGTCTACCTCTAAAGTAGCAACGGGTCTGTAGAAGCTACTGAACTGATAAATTGGTCTTAGTAATTTTAATGCATCCAGGTTAGCCTGTGCCTTACTTGACATTAACAGAAGAATTAATGGAGAACTTTTACTGGGCACTTCTGAGTTTGGCACAGTTTTTAGTTCCTCCCATTAGGGAG
This sequence comes from Nothocercus julius, assembly GCA_013398735.1. Taxonomy (NCBI): domain Eukaryota; kingdom Metazoa; phylum Chordata; class Aves; order Tinamiformes; family Tinamidae; genus Nothocercus; species Nothocercus julius. Next base: position 4,129,984 of record VZSV01000015.1, read on the forward strand.
GCATTTCCTTCCCCTGTGCCTGGGCAGCGAGCGCGGTGCTGAGATCCCTCTACCACTAGATGTTGCTGTACGAGCAAGGGATAGAATCTCATCCTGTCCCAGTGGTTTAAACTCTTAAGAAAAGGAGGCGACATCACTGAAGCAGCATTGCTGCCTGTTCTGAAATTAATATTTGAAACATTTGTTTGAGATATTTTTAGAGTTTATTGGCTCTGTTACATTAGACACAAAGACTGTTTCTCTTTTGTACTCAGCCGTATGCTAGTAATTTTTCCGATTATGCAGCCTTTTCATATGTCTGTAGAGCTGGGAACTAGACTCCCATCTGTCTATAGTCTAGGTAGTGAGGAAGAAAGGCGACAAAATGTAGCTCAGATATCTGAAAGGGTTTCCACAGGAACTCTCTTCTGTAGCATCTGTAACTTTTCATTGGATGTAGGACAGCAGTGGATGAAACTCATATAGGTTCCAGCATGAGGTAGATTCAGTTTTCAAGAGAAGTTTTTGTCCTTGCTTCATTTTGGTTGTTTCTTTTTTAAGCACTACCTTTTTCATGAAGGGATACTTATCTCCTGGGGGGGTTGCTGTGCTTATTTTACACAGAAGTCTACAAGTAGAAGAGCTCAATGTTGGTGAACTGAAGTTATCCTAGAGAAAAAAATCATTGCATGGATTGTGTAAATTCACTGAGGCTGAATTAAAGCTGGAAAGGAATCTACAAGTGAATAAAACAAGAAGTTTGGAATTGGATTTGGGGAATCTGGGCTTGGAGATGCCTCAGGTAAGTCTTATGTCTTATGATCTTACTTGCTTCTGTAAGTAATTTTGCTCTCTGAATAAAAATAAAGAAAGTGTAAGAGCATGTTTGGCTGGCATCAGCAGGGAGAATTTAGAAGAGAATAAGTAATGTCCTGGTGGTACCTAGGGTGAATCTGTGTTGCTGCTCCTGTTGCTCTATTTGTTCACACAGCAGATCTCAGCAAAGTTGTCTTCTTGATGAGGGTGGATGCCTGGAAAAGAGCCTTTTATTACTGCAGTGATTCACAGGTCAGCACGCGGACTGAATGAGCAGTGCAGTATTTCTGCCTTCCCAGCCCTCAGGGCAAGTGTGTCTGGAAGGGAAATGAAGCTCTGAAATTAGAAGTAGCAGAAAGCCTGGCAGCCTGTTCCCTGTGCATCCAGTCGTGCTGCATAATGTTTCTTTGCAAAGTTCCACTTAGTTCTCAGGCGATGTAAAACAACTTAGTTATAGTAAATTTTGCTATAGTTACAATCTCAGATAAAGGTTTTACAAATTAATAGTTCTGAAAGCAGCCCAGACTGCTTTAGTGTATATGGGGCTGAAGGCCCTGAAAGCATGTGGTGACTACTGATACTCCCAGATCTTGCCAGTACTCACTGCTGCCTTCTACAATGCTGACATATCCTGAAACTTGCCAAACACATGGGAATTTTAAACCTACAAAAAAGAATGAATGAGCAATGCTCTTGAAGTTACATGATGAATACAAATATGTCCTTTGTGATTTAAGTGCTGAATGTGCCTAGCTGGCTCTTGAAGCATATTCTCTCGCTCTGAGGAATGACGTGCTTATCTCACAGGTAAAAGCACTCCAAGTACAAGCATGGCTTCAGAGAGCTGAGTGAAATGAAAATCTTTTATGTTCTGCTTAAGTGAAGAATAGGCCTTTTTATAGCTTGTGTCAAAATTCAGTATCAATTTTATTGTAGCCCAGTGTGAGCGGAATGGACCCTCCTTTTGGGGACGCCTTTCGGAGCCATGTGTTTTCAGAGCAGACTCTGATGAGCACAGATCTCTTGGCAAGCAGTTCAGATCCGGACTTCATGTATGAACTGGTAGGTCACCTGTGTGTGCAGGTGTGTTCACGTGCACACATAACTCCCTGTTCTTGATTAACAACCTGAATTCATGTAGTAATAAAGAATATGTTTCAGAATGATAGGTGATGATTTGTTAGTGCTTGTTACTGATCAGGGAAGAGCATAACCGCTTGTCCAGCAAATGTTTCATCAAAAGACGCATGTTTGAGCTGGGCAATAGGAAGGGCTTGACATATAACTCTCAAATTGGAGCTGTGTTGATTTTAGGTAATAGCGCTTGAGACTCTTAGTTGCAATAATCTCCTTCTACAAGGGCAGGTAATGCTACTTCAGCCGAGCTGTGAATGCAAGAGAAGCAAAACAAAAGATGACTTGTGAGTTACTTGCATTAGCATTCATTTGTTTTCCCTGCGTTAAAGGAGAAAGTAAGCTCATGCTCGTTAACCCATCTGCCTAGAATGAGGCTTTCCAGGGCCTGGCAAAGTTGAACATATTCTGTTTCTCACGCAGGAAAGCTCAACTTAGGTTAGTGGAGATGAGAATGGTTTGCCTTTGATGTCTTTCGTATTTGAAATGCATGGAGGTTGGTCCTAGTTTAGTTCCTAGTGATCAGGTAAATCTGCAGTAACGGAAGAAAAATCATCAGCCCTTGACTTGTCTCTTTATCTGCATCTTCAGAAGGATCTGTAGCTGGAATATGAAAACTAGATTTCAGTCAGACTGTCCAAACAAGATTGTAGTTGATAGATGAGGTGTCTTCATGTGTTATCAGTCTCTCATACTTCATTGCAATTAAGTTTACCGTTTAAGTAGAGAACAGAGATGACTTTTTTTTCAATGTTAATTTTTGACTTGTCTTATTGTACGCAGGACAGAGAAATGGACTATCAACAAAGCTCCAGAGACAACTTACTTTCCATGGAGGACTGCAAAGATCTTGAGAGCCTGGAGTCTTTTACGGATATCCTGGACAAAGAAGCTGCTCTCACCTCCAAGTGGGAGCAGTGGGATACGTACTGTGAAGACTTAACTAAGTACACTAAGCTAACTAGTTGTGATATCTGGGGAACAAAAGAGGTGGATTATCTGGGCCTTGATGACTTTTCAAGCCCATATCAAGATGAAGAAGTGATCAGCAAAACGCCAACTCTGGCTCAGCTCAACAGTGAGGACTCCCAGCCTGTTTCTGATTCACTCTATTACCCTGATTCACTCTTCAGCGTAAAGCAAAACCCCTTAAATTCTCTGTTACCTGGCAAAAAAATTGCAAGCAGAGCTGCAGCCCCAGTCTGTTCCTCCAAGAACGTTCAGGCTGAGGCCCCTTTGTCGGACTGTGTTCAGAAGGCGAGCAAAGCTGCAACTCAGCCTGCCTGCAGCACACAAGTCACGGTGAAGACCGTCTACAGCAACGAGAAGGTGAACGTTCATGTTGAATGTAAAGACTATGTTAAAAAGGCGAAAGTAAAGATCAATCCTTTACCACAGAGCAGACCCGTGCTGAGCCAGACGCGTGCGGATGCAGCAAAGGAAAACACCTGCTATTGTGGTGCTGTAGCAAAGAGACAAGAAAGAAAAGGAATAGAGTCCCCACACAGTCACAGTACTCCTAATGTTTTGCCTTTTAAAGAAACTCAAGAGCTGCTCATCAGTCCACCGCAAGAAACCGCAGGACTCACTGTAGGAGAGAGCAGTCTTTCTGCCAGCACGTCAGTGTCAGATTCTTCACAGAAGAAAGAGGAGCACAACTATTCTCTTTTTGTCACAGACAGTTTGGGTGAGCAGTCAACCAAAGGAGACCCTGAAGAAGATGAGGAGGATGAGGAAGATATTGAAGATGAGGACCACGATGAAGGATTTGGTAGTGAGCATGAGCTGTCTGAAAATGATGATGAGGAAGAAGATTATGAAGATGATAAAGATGATGACATCAGTGATACTTTCTCAGAACCAGGTACCAGCAGTGTTGGGGTTTGCTAAGGTTAATGAATCTATGTCTGCTGAGCGGAAAAATGCTTTGGAATGCTTTATAGTTACAGATGAACCACCTGGTCTTAAGGTACCAGCTTTCATTCTAGACTTATATAGTGCTTTGTAAAATGTAATTAATGAAAGCTTTGCAAGATAAGTGGTTTCCCTGCTTTTAGGAAAACTAGATAAACTGTGATCATAAAACAAAAACAATAATAGAGATTATAGGAAACCCAGCTTGTGGCCCAAGGTCATTAAAGCAACTACCTGCAACTGTTGTCTGCTTTTTGGTGGGTTGATGATAGGATGTGCAGAGCTTTCTAGTGCTTTGGTAGGTTGCTGCCTTTAATATATTCAGAGCTGTAACTCTTAATAGCTGTTATGAAATCATAGCCTGGGTAAAATAATTCCATAATTTACGTAAGTCCTACTGTACATATGGTTTTCTACAGAATGCAAAGAATACATGTCATTGAAACTAGTGGAATGATTTCTTGATGGTTTTCAGCAGTATTACTAAGTGGGTCTGCTAAGGATACCCTTTTTTTTTTTTTTTCTCCTATTCTGAATTTTCCTATCTGAATGTAGAAAAGGAGCATTAACAACAAAAATAAGAGCTAACCTTCACCTAGAAAGTAACAAGGTATTCTGTAAAAACAAAATCTATGGAGGGAAAGGGACAGGACTGTAACCAAGCATTAGTTTAATTATAGAGGATATAACATTCACATTTTCTAAATGCTCTCTAGTAGAGTAGAAGAATTAAGGTATTCAAACATTTGGTAATGCATAACTTTCAGGTTGAAAAAAAGGCAGTTTAAATTTTCCCTTTTTAAAACAGCAGCTTCTCTAAGGCACACTGCTGTTTGTCATGTTGAACTCTTAAGATCAGATTTGTTATTTTATAAAGGAGATTTCCTGAGGGGGCATTAAACTTGTTAAGTGTTTAATTCCCCTCATGTTACGTTTTTGTGTGCCTAACATATTTTATTAGTATTTTAAAATCTTTTCCTCCCTTCTTCTGCATTGAGTTCCCTGTACTTACTCTTACATGAGCCTTTGAGTCGCTATGACAGCTCTCTGTAATAAAACACAGTTGCTGACCTACGCAGTGCCTTGCAGCCTGCAGAGCCACGGAAAGGCTGGTAACCTTGAAAAAGAGACATCCTATTAAAATGGTGGGGTTTCAGTTGGTGGAATTGTATTAACTATTTGCAGTCTTTGAAATTTTACTGCCCAGCAATTGCTCCCAGCACCTAAATGCACCAGCGTGGTGCAGTGCAGTAGCTGAGGAGCGTGGCCAGCACAAACTGGCGAGAACTTTAAGTGAATGAAGCCATTCACCTTGAATGTGGTGATACTAAAAGATGGTTTTGCTCTATGTTTTTATGTATTAGAAAATAGTGTCTCCAAGGATTCTAGTTACATTGCACCAGAACTTTGTTTTGCTGTTGGTATCTTCAGAGTTGAGGTGAATACTATGGAACTATATTCTAAAAATAAATGTGGCATTGGAAGATTTAACCTTCTGTGGTACTGAAACCAAAATCAGTTCAAAAATTTAAAGTGAAGATACATTTTATTTAAAAGGACAAAGACTTACTTGGTTGTTATTGACCCTCTGATGTACATATTTTAAATACAGTTTGCATTTGTTTACTATTCTTTGCATGTTTTTGAGAGTGCATGAAACACTGCTTCACCAAAATCAATTTGCTTTCCTTAACTGTTGCTTAAAGGACTGTATAGGGCTCTACACAAACCCTCCTTTGGTGATGAATTTCTGTAGCAAGTATGTGTGTAACTGGTTATTGGCCAAGTTTGGGCAGCATTTCTTTTATTATCATGATTAACGATACAGATGTCGTGATTTTGATCTCTTCACCTTGCAAGAGAATTTGTTTTTCAGTAAGCATGCTGTATTGTTCAATTCTGTTCTGTTCATTTTGTTTAAAATACCTTTTTTATACTTAAATTAGTGAATCAAAGTAAAGATATTGATGTAATGATTAGAAACAGAGCTTTAGAATGGATTTCATCCTTCTGTATCTAACTTTCATTCCTACTTTGGAGTGCGAGGTGAGGCAGCCAAACCAGAAAGTTTGTTTTTCCCCTTTGGACTCGTTGCTTGAGTGCAAACAGACTAATAGAATGGAAGGGATTGAAAAATGTGTTTCTTTGTGCTGCTGGTGAAAGGCAATGCAGAGCTTTGCATGTGGGGCTAAGGCTTGTTAAGCTTGCAGCCCATGTAGAGGCTGGGCTTTCTTTAAGCTTCAGTAGTGTATGTGTTGTTTTGAAATATGTTTTTTTTATTAAATGTAACATATTATATGTAGTATTTCAGTGTAAAAGACAGTGTAGTGCTTTTTTCCCCTTAATGCATGTTATCTTAATTTCATTTTATAAAGCATACGTTAAGAATTAGGGAAAGTGTTTCCTTAAATGTAGTTTAAACATTTTGTTGCAATCTGCATAGTGGCCTTCTAGTTTCAATGTATTTCAAGAACAAGTTAAGCCAAGTACATCATAATGTAACTCTAAAATACTGTGTAGTTTTACTGCGGATTGTTTCTCTTCATCCCACTAAAGAAGAAGGAATGAAGAAGAAGGAAAGGAGATGGAGCAGTTTGTGTCCCTTTGGTTTATATGTTCTTTACTCACAAACTTTAGTGCATAGTGCTGACAGCAGAGCCTCCTCTACTGGGACTTGGTCTTCTTTTAGTATGTAATAGAGACGGATAGTTAGACTTATTTCCCAAAGCTGTTTAAATGCAAGATGCAGCAGTAATTTTGCTTTGTTTATGAGTCTTTTGCTAATCCATCTTTATTTCAGTTATCCTTTTCTGTTTGTGCACATTGTGATTGAAGATTAAAGATGTGGAGGAGAGTTAGGATTAGCTTTGCACAAATTAAAGGAACGAATGGTGAAGGTGGAAGAGCACTGTCCAACAGCTGCCATCTCTCCTCCACACTAGTGAGATTGTGGGGGAGAAAAGCAATGGGTCTTAAGGGGCCAAATAACAGAAAGGGGCTTTCAATGCATAAATAATTTGTCTCTATTCAGTAAATGAAGAACCATCACTGGCTGAATGTCTATTCCTGTGTTTAAAGCAAATACTTGGTAACAGTTGAGGCTAAATCTGAGTCCGTAAGATAATGTGAAACAGGCCATTGTCTTGTCTTTTTGCTCTAAATTCCTTAAAAAATGAGTCCGTAATTAAAAGGTTAGAAACAGTCTTGTAAACATTAGAAAAAAAAAAAAAAAAAAAAAAACAATGCAATGCATTCTTTTAGGATATGAAAATGATTCTGTGGAGGATTTAAAAGAAATGACTGCAATATCCTGTCGGAAAAGAGGCAAACGAAGATACTTTTGGGAGTACAGTGAGCAACTAACACCATCGCAGCAAGAGAGAATGCTGAGGCCGTCCGAGTGGGATCGGGACACGCTACCAAGCAACATGTATCAGAAGAACGGTCTCCACCACGGTAAGGACAGAGTCCAGGTTGCAAGTGGATGTCTTCACTGAAGGCTGGTTCCTGTGTAGTCAAAGTACCACGCCTGACGCTGCTCAGTTGTTGCGTTTTGGCCATGCAAATAAATGCTTAAACTGCTGACAACTCTGCTGCTGCGTTAGGAGTGCAGCTCTGTGGCCAAGGAAGGCACAGTGAGCGCACAGGAGGCCCTGTCCGTGCGGCTCCTTCAGAGGAAGGGGGATAAACTGAGATTGTAACTTCCAAGGTTCTTGCAGGGAGCCCGGAGGGAATTTTTTTTTTTTACAGTTGTGCTACTGTAAACATCCTGGGTGGGCCACATGACTGCTGTTTGCTCCTGGAAGCCGTTGGATGGTTTCGGCACTGTTTATATTAGAAATAAGCTGCCAGTGATCTCATATGCCAAGTTCACCTTATCTGCAATAGGAAGCAAAGGATGGGCAATGAGACACAGCTGTTTTCTTTTGCTCCTCCCTACTTATTCCTCTCACCAATGCAAATGCAACTCAGAGAAGCACTTCCTCTTCTTAAAATACCCTCCCTCTTAGGAGCTTAAACCTATTGATCTAGTAACTGTATTTTATTACTATAACTTTTTGACAGCCAGCTTGCTGTGCTTCCAGCATGAATAGCATCATTGAGAACAAGTCCCTCATAGGAATTATGCTTGTTTTCTTGTTATCTTTTCCATTGAAGTATCTGTAATAGTTGGCATTTTTCAGTGAAGATCCAGACAGCAACGTAGACCAGTGGCAGAATATCGTAAGGAATACAGATTGTTTCCAGAATATGTATGTTTCCTCAGGAAATCCAGGCCCAAAATAGCTTCAAATACATCTAAACGGGTTTGGTTACCCCTTACTTGGGTCATTTAAGATTATTATTTCTGAAGGTCGTTGCAATGCCAGGTCTTTGTACACTTTCTTAATGCAGAGTTTTAGGAATAAGATTATTGAGAAATTTAAGCAACTGGTGTGAGAGAGAATTTGCTGTCTGAACGCCAATAGCAGGTTAGGGTTGGGGCAAAACAAGTATGTTTGAGCTTGTGACATACCTCTTTTTCAGCACTGTTGTGTGCATAGTTCATCACTTCCAATTCATTTCTGTCCTGGCCAGCAGTATTTGCTCTTATCTGATCTGGATATAACATGAATTGCATGAAGTTGTTTGCCTTTCACAATAGCATTTCCAGACATAGGGATCATACAATTCAATTCTGTTGTTCTGTGATGAACAAAGGAACCTACACCAAAATATAATACATATTTAAGACTGTTTTTCAGCAGTTTTGTATACATATTCTATTACTTCCCAACCCAATTTTCTGCACATTCAAAACAGGAAAATATGCAGCAAAGAAGTCACGGAGGACTGATGTAGAAGACCTGACTCCCAACCCCAGAAAGCTTCTACAGATTGGAAATGAGCTGAGGAAACTGAATAAGGTGATCAGTGACCTGACACCAGTCAGTGAACTTCCCTTAACTGCCAGACCAAGGTCAAGAAAAGAAAAGAACAAACTGGCTTCCAGGTAAATCTTAGCACTGTTTGGATGAGCAAATTTGGATTACTTCAGGTGTATAAGTAAGACCTAACTTATTTTTTGTCTCAAGAGAACCTGCTTCATCTTCGCATCCCCCATGGCAGGTTTATTACCTGTTTATCAAAGAGCAGGGCAACTGTGGCTTTTAAGATCTAGCTTGTCTGCTCCCTAGCTAATGATTTATTTCCATTAGAAGCTGGCATACTTGGCTGCAGGGCAAATGCTTGATGCAGTGAGAAAATGTGAAATGTAATCAAATATAGGTAGCAGCATGCTTTCAGTGAGCCTGATTGAGTAGATGATTTTGTACATCAAAGCTCTGCAAGTATTGGTTAATAGTAAGTTCATGTGGCTAATGGAAACAGATGCTCTTAGTATTCTGGAAGTTTTGAAAAATGTTCTAATTCTTCTTACTATAGGGCTTGTAGACTAAAGAAGAAAGCCCAGTATGAAGCTAACAAAGTAAAACTCTGGGGTCTCAACACAGAATATGGTAAATATGACTCTTCACTTGTTAGTTTTTCTTACATTCGTAATGCAAGGCTCTGATTTGCATCTTCATGTAACCTGGGTCATAACTGGCAGCTTATAGAGAAAGCAATGCTGATGACTGCTTCATAGAGTGAGCATAAATTGGGTTACCTGCAGTGTTGAGCTACTTTACAGATAATAATGTAATGGTTTTGTTTGGATTGTCTATGATGTTACAGTAAGTAAGCTATGACATGTTTAACACTTCTTCTAGATGACAGTTTGTGGACAACTGAATATCTCTCTTGTTCCAGAGGGAATATGGTATAATCCTCATTTACGTTTTTTTTTTTTTTTTCTTTGCAGATAATTTACTATTTGTGATCAACTCTATTAAACAAGAAATTGTTAATCGTGTGCAGTTTCCTAAAGACGATAGAGGAGTCAACATGGAACAAAAATTGAATGTGCTTATTAAAGATACTCTTGGTAAGCAATAAACTTTATGTATTCACATGTATATGAAGAGGCATGTAATTTATGGAGCGTTAGATCAAGAACTACTTTTGGAATAGAGATAAAAAAAGAAGCACTGCCCATTTATAAGCTTTTTAGGCCTTTTAGTTGGTCACTGACCAAAATGTTCTTTGTCTTTATACTCAGAGGAGCCTGCAAATAATAGCAACCTTACAACGTGTGTTATTAACTTTCCTTTTAAGGACTACCTGTAGCTGGACAAACATCAGAATTTGTGAACCAAGTTTTAGAGAAGACTGCAGAAGGAGACCCCACTGGTGGCCTTGTAGGGCTACGAATACCAGTGTCAAAAGTTTAAGACATCCCTTCGCCCGTTGTCATCGGTCAGATTTTACCTGTGTTGTCAACTACTTCATTGTAAATTGCATTCTGGTCTGCACGGCAGTTTAGCGTTACCTAAACACTTACAATTAGGTTCCATTGTTTTAAATAACAATGTAGTAAAAGAAATCAAAGCATGATTAAAAAAAAAATGCTTAATAGCATTTCTGGAGCATAAACCAGATAGTTTGAAAGCTGCTTTAGGCTTAAGTACAGAGATTAGGACTCTTTTTAAGTTATCTAGGACCAGTCTGTATCACTTTTGTTTTAGAAGCAAAAACATGTTTTTGCTAGTGAAAATTTTTAGCATATGCCAGACATTGTAGCAGGTTTATGCTCCAAGTAAAATAAGAGGAAGCATTTTTTTTGTAAAGCTGTCAATTTAAGGATTTTTTTTTTTTAGAATTATCAAATTTTCTTTGTTATTCTAAAAAAGAATAAACAGTAAGCTTTCATTGCATCCATTAACGTGTACATAGCACACATGGCATTAGAGCTAGTGTGCCATATAAGAATTTAATTTTCTGAGCTTAATATAGTATTTAAATGTCTGTGCAAGTAAGAGAAAAAAAAAAAGTATATTCTTTGTGCCTTGTATTTTGGAGGGAGAGCTATCAGTATAAGCTGGTAAAGTTTTTGTATGAAGAAAACCCTGAGGGAAAAACAAGATGTATAGCTGGTAAGATTATAGATTTTAATGTTTGTTCCAGCTCTTAAAATTTTTGAATGTATATAGGAATATGTTGAAAATGTAGATATATGCCACAGAGTCTATGTATTGTATAAAAGATGGCTCTAGAAAACTTAATTTCGGTACTTTGGCCGGAAGAAAACAAATACTTGCACATTAATGCGATTGTTTATTTTTGTACCAAAGACAAATGCAACTGATATGGCGAACTGCCAGTCTAAGTAAAGTTTTGCACAGCTTATATGATACTGTACTGAATGTAAAAAAAAAAAAAAAAAAAAAAAAAAAAAAAAAAAAAAAAAAGAAAAGAAAAAAAGAAAAAAAAATTAAAGGTCAGGGTTAGGGATCTTACTGAACTGTGAATTTTTTTGTTTGGGTCCAATTATCTACAGAAGGAGCATTCATACATAACAATATTATTTTGCTGTTCTTGTAGTACGCTTCCATGGTAGATAAGTTGGTGGCCATCTCGGAGTCTTTAAATCTTTTTTCTCTGCACTTAATGTAGGAGATTTTAATATATTTGGATTTTAGTAAACTATTGGTAAAATAGTTTTCAACTTTGAGAATTAAAAAAAAATATTTAGCTTGTTGTAGTATACTTCCACCAAACAACCAAAATAAAATTATTTTTATTGTAATGTGTATATATGTAAAGAGAAAAAAAAAAAGAGCTACAAATATCTAATTCCTTAGTTGCCACTTTTCCAGTTGATGTATTATTATGCATGTGATGTTTCCAAGGATCAACACAGGCTAAAAACAAAAAAAAACATTTATAGACTTTTATATTTTTGTACAGGTATTTCAAAACTAGCTTCTTCAAACTTATATGTGACTTATTCTTGTTAATTCAGTAGTTTCTATGATTGGGGAATATTAACACACAGTTCTTATTTGCTCTTCTGCTAATAAGAGTTGGCTTTGTAGTCAGTGTTCAAGTACAGATTAAAAGCTTTAGCCCGTGATGAGAAAGTCCTTTATCTCAAGGCAAGATCATTCTCTGGTTTCATGGACCCGCTTTCCTCCCTGTTTTTTCTCGCCCTATTTAAAAATGACAGAACACTGTTTACTGAAAATAGAAATACCAAATATTTTCAAATGTAGCTGCTGAAAAAATGCAAAGTCTATGAAGGCTTTCTCCCCGCTCCCTTTGGGGTATTTCTCCATTTCTAGTTTGTCTGTTTGTACTGTGATACCTTTTTGTTTATATGTAGATTATTTTTATATCCGAGCTTGTACTATAAAAATGTCTGAGTCGGTGATAGTGGCAGTGCGAGTGCCAGGTAAGGGGCAGCCCTGCCGCCTCCTTGCGAGCGTGCACACCGCTTGCGTCGTGTCTGAATAGGCTGCAAAACTCAAAACGGGGGGGAGGCCAAAATACCACTACTGAGCTGTGCAGAAAGTTTGTCCTTCAAAAGACTGAACAAATACCCTGGGCAATTTAGGCAAAACTTTGAAAATCCACTTAAGACATGCAAAATCCGAGTGGAATTTGGGTGTTTTTGTTGTTGTTCTTGGAGTGAGGTGAGAGTTGGCTGCTTCTCTCCTTAGTGGGTCAAATATATTGCGCTTGTAGGCGCTGCACATGCTGCAGTGATTCCAGAACAGCGTACAGCCCAAAAAACCTCGACAAGGAATGTCTCTGGTGAAGTTAAAGCCACGTCTGTCCCGAGATTTGAGCACCGTTGCTCCTTTCTTATGAATGGTGGCAGCCCCCTGCTCAGAAAAGAGAGGTCCCTACGTTTTGTCGAAACCAGGTGGACAAGGCAGCTTTTCTAAATGTTTTGAAAGCAGTTTTGCAATCAGGTAAAAACTTTTGTGACAAATTAAACTGACAAAGTATTAAAAATCCCCCTTTTTACTGCTCAGGAGTACTGAGCAAATATAACTTTATAGCTTTTTATTTTTGTCTGAAAACCAGAATATGATTTTGGTCTAGCATTTCAAAGTAGACTTTGAACCTTTAGTGAATTCCATACCTTGCATTTCAGTGTTTTCTATGTATTATTTTAAGTTAAAGCTTTTAAATAGTTGAGCTTTTTAATGTTGACACTTTATTTTGTACCTATTTATATGTATGTATATCTTAGAAAAGCACTTTGTTAAAAAGAAAAAAAAAAAGAAACTGCGTTTTATATGATTCCTGCCACTTGCTGCTAACTCTGGGCTGGTCAGAATGCTGCAGCGATACTTGATATAAATAAAACCTGGCAGTAAAATGTAGAGTAAAGATAAGACCTTTTGCTGGTTTAACTTTATCATAAAGGTGACATAGGCAAGCTGTGCAGCTTTACATTTTAACCAGGGGACTCTGTGGCATTTAAACCGTCTAGAAATGGTTGTACTTTAATGCCAGTAACAATCTGCTTCCTCTAGTGTCATTAAAATATATACATTTAGTGTATACTTATCACAAACAAAAATCGTATAAGGGTATAAAAACAGCAAATGTACATGTTCTGTTTTTTGGCAATTGTGGCATGCATTTTTGGATCATCTTTAGAGAAGACCATTTTCTAAAGATTTTCAGTGTTCATACATGGTCTGTGGATCTTAATGAAGTCCTGGATTTTCTGTTTGTTTTTGAGTGTAGGCATTGTGAATACTCACTCTTAATCCTATATCCAAAAACAATTACACGTTTTTGATTTAATACAAACAAAAGCTCTTCCTTTATCTGATACACTGGATTCTCTAGAGTTTGTTTCCATATTAAAAGCATGCTGTCCTAACTGCTCTTGTCGAGATCTCGTCAGTCTGAATTTAGGTGCCACACTTTTTCAATTGATGGACTGCTTGTTCTACTGTACCATGTATGATTCTTGTCCTTTCCTATTTCCTTCATGATGGATTATGATGTGGCTTTATATTGTGCCTTACTTGTACATCTAGAACTAAATGTTTCTCATTCCCCTTGAACTCTTCGACCCTAACCCTTCTGAAAGCAAATCAGAACTGATAAAAGCATCCTGAAGAAAGTCTGGATGGATTTGATTTCAGTTCCTCTCAATAGTAGTTATTTTGTATTTAAATGGAAGACCAGTTTTTGAATGGCCTTGCAAAATCTGGGGGTGCTTATGGAGGGTGTTTTTAAGCCCTAGACCCCTTTTGCTAACACTGTCACTTCCGTGATTCATTGAACACATTTGCTGATATTTGTTGAGTACTTTTTTGGATGAAAGCGAGTTAGTTGCAAGTAAAGCTCTGTTTAGGTGTGAGTGGGCTGGATTTTCTTATCGTTTAAATCATTGTGATTTAATGAAGCTGCATTACTGTAAAGCTGATGTGAGAGTCAGGTTCTGATGTGTTCATTTCCTAATTTTTATATAGAGCAGACTTTTTTCATACTGAGAAAAGTGGGCCAGGAAAAAGTTTAAAAAAAAAATCTAGACTGAATGAAGGGTCTTTTAACTAATTTAAAGGGAAGCAGGTGCTTCTGAACTACAGTGATGTCAATCTGGATTTTGTTTGAAAAACAAGATCCCTCCCCTAAAACAATTATCCAACACTTGCCTTCATTAATAAAACAGCTTATTCACAAAATGTAAAGAATGGACGTGCTTTTCTTTTCCATAAATCACTTAGACGTAGCTATTTTTTTAAAGCTGCAAAAGGCTTTATCAGGAGAATTTCAAAGGGTTGTATACAAGTTGCCTTCAGCAGAAATAGCAAATGCAAATCTACTCCTCAGACGTGCTTGCTAGTCTTCCTGAAATTCTGTTGAGGCATAACTCAATTATGTGACGTGAATGTTAGGATCTGTATTCGGCCTTGAGACCTGAATTGTGAGAATGCATCTAATCATGATTTGACTTTATTTTTAAGTTAGAGGCTTCAGTTGGAATCATTTAGTTTGGTGTGCTGCTGGATGCGGTCTTCGCTTATTGACGCAGCCGTGCAGAGCTGAGGTTTATTTTGTTTACCCCAGGGATCGTGTGAAGTTCATTTCAAACAGTTACGGTTTTGGTGACTGCTTCTCCTTGTAACTGTACTAAGGGCATTAGTATGTTGAGAAAACATCACTTTTGAATATCTCCTAATATAAATTGGAGTTCTTAAATGTCATGAATACAAGATGGCATTCTAGGTTATCTCTTCTTTACAGCATACAAAAATGTCTCTATTTTTCTCTGATTTACATTTCACAATATACTATGTGTTCCCCTGCAATGCTTCTAGCATGGTAAGAACGTGTGTGCACGCACTGAATTAATCATCCTCAGCCTTTTAGACATTCACGAACTTCCACAAGAGCAAATCCTGACTACGCATTTATTGTTTTTCTAACGAGCAGTAGAGCTAAAAGTGAAGCAAGAGCTATTTTAAGACACTTTTCATTTAAATAAAAAAAAAAAGTAAAGTCTTTAGATAACATCAGTGTTATTTCTTCTTGATTTAAGAATATTTGATACTTAGGTGCCTGAATTAACCCAAATTTAGGTAAGTCAACTGGCTACAGTAAGAAAAACTTCCGGATTGGATTTGAGACTAACAAAAGCAACCCGGCACAATCTTCTGGTTAAAAAAACAAGATCTAGTCTGAATCACCTATCCTAGAATATTTCATCTAAGTAAAATTTCTCGTTGCTCTGTATTTGTGGTCGAGTGAACTCTAAGGCTGCTGGCGCACATGTGCTGACAGGTGCCGGAAAGGCAAGGGGGAAAAAAAAAAAGGCATTTTAAACCAAGCATGGCATCCTGCGCTGCCTGTGCTTGGAGTCATGATTGTAACGCTGTCCTTGATCTTCTGTAATCAACTTCCAACTGGAGCTCAGAAAAACCTACCGAAAGGCTTTTCTCTGTTAGAGAATAAATTTACCTTGTTAAAAGCATGATCTGTTAAAGAGTTGCAATGTTTAATGTTGGTTAATAGTTGTGCAGTTTTTCTTTAATCTTTTTTTTTTTTTTTTTTTCCGAAAAGAGGCACAATTTAACTATTGACTTTGTTTACTCTGTCACCCTTGATCCCTAGCACTTCTCTTCAGACACAAGTTCATCCATGTATGCAACATCCTTTGTAATTTAAAATAAAAATCGTGGAGGAAAAAAAGAGCCGTCTCAGCTGCTTGTGCGCGCGGC
>VZSV01000015.1:4177359-4188318 GCA_013398735.1 Nothocercus julius
GGGCACCCTCGCCTTGGATGTCAGAGCCAGGGTCAGAGGGATCGGCCCCCTCCCGTCTCCGTTGTTTTTCTGTCCCCGGCCCATCACCGTTTTAATGCGCAGCCCCGATCAGAGCTCAAGAGGGTATTTCCTCCCCCAGAGCCTCTCTGGGCAAAGAGGCACCAGCAGATTTCTTTTTTTCTTTTTTTCCCCATAATGATGAAAACATCTGGCTGTCTTGAGGCTGTCCGGCTCCTCTGCTCCTTCCCAAATGTGCTCTCCCCTGCAGCTGCTGGCTGCCCCCAGCACCCCCCAGGATCCCATATTGGGCAATTTCTGATACCTTTTTTTCCTCCAATGTGTCCATATAGGCTGGTTGCCTTTAGCCCCATATTGATTTTGGAGTTAGCTGCTTTATGGCTTCCAGCTCCCTGTTTGGCAGAGTCTGTCCGGGTGATGGAGCAAGCGGGTGCCCTCAGCCTGAGTCCTGGATGCTGCCTAAATACCTGAATTACAAGGTTCATTCATGTGCTTCAAGTATAATAATTGAGGCCTAAAGTCAAAATTCTATTACTTGCTGTGATTTAAAAGAAAAAGTCATGGCACCAAACTGTTCCTGGAGAGTGAACAAAGGTAACATCCAAGTGGAATGACTGAAAAAATAAATAGTTTCTGAGGCCGTAAGAAAACACTCAGAAAGATATATTTGGCTGCAAGCAGAGCAGCCCGAGCTCTGTGCAGCCCAAGCCCTATCCAGAGCAACTCTTAGATTTTCAGTATTTAAAAATGAAAGGGGGATGTCCTGTGTTTAAAAACATGACTTTACTTAGTCCCAAAGAAGAATAAACAAAGCAAAGGCAAAAACCTAAATGCCTCTAGAGACAAAAATGTGTTTAACCACAATTCTAAACTATCCTTTTCCTTCTCCCTCCCCACTTTTTAAAAGATGAACAAACAGCCATGCTCAGAACCACTGTGTCATATCCCAGCGTCTCTATCTTTGCTCACATTGATGCCAAAGTCCATCAGATAAGAATAATATTTGCAAAATATGAACCTGATCCTGTAGCTCCCATTTAGGCAGAGCTCTGGATTTAAAGTAGGGGAAGTTGCCACAAAATAGAGAGTGGGGAACACTGTGTATCCCTGACCTTGGGAGCTCCGGATTTGGGCATGGATATGATCGTTGGCAGGGTAATCCCCTGGACGTTAGGGGCTGTGTGGAAGGAGGCAGTGGACTCGTCCCTGTGGGTGTAGCTGCAGGAGAGGAGCTGGTGGAAGCGATGCTGCTCCGGTTGCTTAGCTGACTCTTGCGCCTGTTCTTGCTCCCACCACGTTTATTTGGAGCGACATGTTAGCATTAGCTGGATTAAAGTTCCAAGGGGATAAAATGTCCCAAAATACAGATTTGTATTCTGCATTTTGATATGAGTAACTGGTGTTGGCTCGGTGCACTTTTCATCATAAGCCCCAGCAGCCTCGGCCTCAATCTGCTTCTGGAAACTGGCCTGTTATTTGACTGACTGCAGGAGTCTCTATAGGAATCGTGCCCGAGTGGCGGGGTCCGGACTCGGGATGTGCCGTCCACAGTGTCTGCTCGTCACCACAACCTGCACTCGGGGTCTCTTTAGCCTCCGTTTTCTTCAGAAAGGCTCACAAAGCACACGGGATGAACTGTGCTCATATAACACATTCAATATTTGGTTTTATCCTTCCTATTCAGCGTGTGGCTCCCAGCCTTGTTGCACAGCAAGCTGTTAAACCTCACAGAAGGACTTTCCCGATTGCTCCTTTGTTTCAGGGGTGTCTTTTAGGAGATTTTCAGGTAGGAGTCAAAAATGCACATTCCTGATTGCAGGGCATGGGCCAAGTCCTTGCCTGGGCACAGAGATCAGCGCTTGTTTCTCAAAGCAGAGATCCCGAGGATTTTCTCATTTTTATTCTAGCCTTGCTCTTCCCTGAGGCTTCCTGTAAATATTCAGCTGGGACAGAAAGCGGGCAGGTGCAATTTTGGTTTAAGGGGCAAAAGTGCTCAAAGCAGCTCAAAACAGATACCTAAATGGAAAAGAGGAGGCAGCCTTTGGCCACGTGGGAGAGCTGTGAAAGTATAAAAATGCCCAAAGCGGAGCCTAATGTCACCCAGCCTGGCAGCCGCATAATTCTGGGGCCTTGTCTATGGGAGGGCAGATGTTATCTGCAGCTGTCCCAAAACGGGCGCCGCTCACTCTGCCCATGGTGACCTGGACCAGCTTTAGTGCACAATACACGTGATAACATCCACCAGGAATGGGCCCATTTAGGTACGTGCCCCATGCCGATTCATTCCGACCTGTCCTCCCACACAGGCAGATCCTTTTCGGCACGTGGAAACGCCGTGGCCTGCGGGGGCTGCCGCATTTGTCTGGTTTGCAGGCGCTCGCCCGCATCCCGAGCTGGCAGGAACAGAGCTCCCTGCTTGCTTTCCTTGCCCGACTTTCCATTTTGCAGCAGTTACATCCATCTCACCATCCTTCAGGTGAACAGGGCCTCTGTGGGAGCTCTCAGCACCCCCCTGCTTTTGCAGACATTGTTGCCTTTGTTTTTTTGGGATCAGTGCTACTCGTTTCTAGACACCCCATCCCTGTAGCGAGTTTCCTTGTGCCGGTTGTTGTGGCGGGTTTTCACAATGAGAAAGGCTGTCTTTGGGAACAGGAGCCATCACCTCGTTCAGGCCCTCAGGAAGGCGTGAGGTGGGGGCGGCTTTTGATCTCTTTAGGAACTCGGTCTTGCTTTGACCGCCGTGGCTGCTGCATCCCCGACGCGCCACCGCATCCTGTCAAATGCATCCCGCTCTCCGCTCTGCCACAGGCACCCGAGATAAGAGCAGTGGGATGTCCGTCAGCTGCATGGAACTGGGAGGCTCCGGTCTAATCCGCGCCGGGCCGTAGCACGCGCGTCTACCCAGGATCACAGGGTGATAAGTTTTATATAATGCGTGCTCGTGGGTAAATTTAGAGTTGACAACTCCCTCCCACAGTTGGAGGACTCAAAGACAGTCCTATCAGGTGGCAACTGGCCGGGGGAGTATTTATAATCAATTTGCTGACTGGAATTAATATGAATCTGTCATCCCTTGTGCTGCTTGGGAAGCCACACAAGCGCGGGCCACTGCTGCCAATAGCTGTTTGTGATCTTCCTTGGCAAGAGCAGCGCTTGTCATTCCCGACTGTCAAACGGATCTCAGGCTCTGCAGAAGGTTGTCGCCAAGATAAGGCGCTGCCTGGATCTCCTTTTCTCGGAGTTATGCAAACTCGGGGAAGGAGGAGATTCGACACGGCTGCTGGGCTGCGGTCTGGCTGGGGCTGGGGCGCAAGCAGGTCCAGGGGCTGGCAGCTGCCACCAGAGCAGCATCTTGGGCTCGTTCCTGGCTTCAGCAGGCATCACTTTTTGTCGATCTGAGTTTCCATACACAGAATTTCCTTGGTTTTAGGCATATGAAATCCAGCCTTCTGGTTCTTCAAGGAAGGCAGCTCGGCTGGCTTCTCCTCTCTGGCTTTTCCAACACTCTGCTTTGTATTTAGTGGATTTGAAGGGCTAGATTTGATACCAGAACAAAACTAGTCACAGAATTGGCCTGGTCTGAAGCAGAGGGGTGAAATGTTAGCGCTGTGTAAGATCCACAGAGACGGGGGCTACTTTGGGTCAGGATTTCAGAGAAGGGTCGGGCGCTGGTTTCTCTGGAGGGCGCTGTTTCTCGGAGCACCTTTCCTGCAGCCAGACTAGGGGAAGTCAGGAATAAGTATGAACTTATTCCTTAAATATTCCTTAAATTTTCCCTTTTGGAGCATGCATGTGACTGTCTGGAATGAGACAGGGCTGGAGGGGGGCAGCCTTTCCTGTGTGCTGCCCACCCTGCTGCCAAGGCTCTCTGAGGAACCGGCCTCGGCACCGGGGAACCCATCACGCCCATGTATCCAAATCCAGGCTCCCTCTAGACTTGATTTCCCGCTTATCTGGGGGAAAGGCCTACTTTGGCTCTTGCTTTGGCTCTTGCTTTGGATGCCCGCTGCTTTCCCCCCGCCTTGGCTGCTCTCGCGTCTCCCGGAGAAGTGGGGCCGTTGGGGTGACACGTGTGACACCTGCACCCGTGGTGTTGCCCGGGGCTCTGTTCCCGCTCGGCACTGGGTAACGTCGGAGTGTGAGTCTTCCCTGAAACAAGCGGAGCCCCGACGCTCGGGCGGCTGCCTGCTCCCGTGCCGGGGCGGGTGCTGCCCACGTCCCCTCCTCTCTCTGCGCTCCTCGTCAGCGGGCGCAGCGAGGCCAGTCCTGGCAGCCTGTGGAGGGGCTGCGGACAGAGCCCCGGCCCACGGCGGGCGCCGGGGAGCCCCACGCAAAGCGACAGCATCAGGGGACAGGAGAAGGACGAGAACCATCCCTGGGTAAAGCCACAGGGCACGTTATTAGATTACGGCCTGTCTGGCAGGGAGGCCAAACAAGCCGCTATTAATTTCAGAGCAGGGAATGGCCTTGATGTGCTCCCTGGCAGGAGGCAGGGACGTCTGCAGCCGTTGGCAGTAGCAAACTCTTGGGAAGCGGTCAAAAATCCAGCTCGGCACCTGGGTGAGGAGCTGTGCGTGCACGTGGGGGTGACTATCTGGGTGGCTCTTATTGGAGAGCAGAAACGCAAAACTAACGACTGTCCTGGAATGAAATGCGGCACCGGGGAGAAAGATTCACACTGAAAATAATCAAACCTTTATGGCTGAGTCAGGGGACTGTATCCTTGTTCCACTTTGCCAGCGACATTAACCAGTGAGCGCGGATTGAGTGGCTGTCTTATATTTGAAAGCGATGTGACTGGGCTGCTGTTATCTTAGCAGAGCTACTAAATCCTCTGGGAGTGATGTCCCCGCCTGGGAAACACACATGGACGCAGGATGCGTGAGACCCGGGAGCCCGCTCACCGCATACATCCAGTCCTACAGAGTTGCTAAAAATACCCCGGATTGTTCCTCTCTGGCATTACAAGGAGAGACCGGCTAATATTTTAGATGTTGGAACGGCAGTCGGAATATCCGGGTTCTGCTCCTCGGCAGCCCTGGCCAAGACTGTCGCCTGGTAGCCTACGGGACGGGACGAACTTAGGCAATCGGGGTATTTTTCTCTAGCCAGGATCTGGCGGCCGCGAGACACTCATCTCCTCAAAGGAAAAGTGATGCATAGGTGAAAATATAAATCAGAAATGTGGGCGTTTTCTGTGCTGTTAGAAAAGAAGTAGCAGGATTTGATGATTTTTAAAGTATTGCTTAAGGCTTTGCACTTTAGCAGATCTAATAAATGGAAATAAAAGCTAGGACTGTTAGAGCTCAACGGGATTTTCCAAAGCGGTGAGCTTCTCCTGGGTTTCAGTGTTTGCTTCTGCGTGTCCCTGTTCGCAGAGACGCATGGGCTGCCTCTGTCTCCTCCACCGCTAAGGCACCAGCTCCTTTCTGAGGAGCTTTTCTTGGAAATGCTCTTTGGCCACATTTAATCTCTAAGCAATAGATGTCAGGGTCTTTTCATCAATGTGTAATGTATTCTAAGCCCTTCCTCCCAAATTTTAGACCCAGAAAAGATGGCTTTTTAGGAAAAAATCCAGGACGTTCCATGTGGCTTTTTTTCCTTCTGTGTGTGTCTCCAGGTGCTGCGTATTCAGGGACAGCTGTGCACGTGTGTGACACTGTAGCACTTCCCAAAGGTTTCAGGGGTTGCTTCCAAAACTAACAGGGCCCCATGGGCAAAGCAAGGTTGTGCTGCCTTTAGGGATCATCTGCGTTGCCCTAACCAACTCCCCTGTGCCCTCAAATGCGTGGTTTGCCTCAAAGACCTCTTGGTTTCTTCTGCTTTTAAAACAAACTTAAATAACAGTAATTATGCCAACTGCATCTGAAGAGGGTCTTGTGCCGTAGGTTTTTAAATGAAAGTTTCTAGAAGTTTTAAAGGAAACTCGAGACAGGTTGGACGCAGTCAGTTTAGGGCAAGTCATGAGTGAATTGGACAACGTAGAGAATTCACCCTGTCTACCGAGGCTGCGTGGAGGGCTGCATGGACATAGTGGGTGCACAAAGAGAAAACAGCTTTATAGCCCCCACCTTGCTTCACACCAGATATTTCAGTATCTAAATTAGACTTCAATCCTACGTACGTATCAGAGGAGCACTGCATTCTGCACTCTTAATTCACATGAACTGCTGGAAATTGGCACCTATTTATCCCCAAAACAGAAAGTAGGGACAAGGCTCCATTCCAGAAATCCTATTACCAGATGGCGGTTTTGAGCAGAAGGAAAAGAAGAAAATGTTAAATACTGCTATGCTTAAAGGAATGTTTTCATAAATTTGGCTTATTCACAGCAATGTTACTGGTTGTTCTTTCCAAAGGGGTGTCAAGAAGTGGCTGTGTATCCTTTAGACGTGTCTCTGTTCGCAGCATGGGAAGGAAGTGACTTATTCAGTGCCCTGGATGCTTAGGCATTTGTTTCTGCATCGCGTCTCCTCCTCTGCATAAAGCCTGTCCCTGGGTTGCACCACCTGCCGTATTCACCCGGTTTGACCAGTCCGTGGGTCGTTACTCATCTTGTTTTCACCTGGGTACTTACTTACTTCTGGCATTTTCTCCAGGAATCCAAGTTAAGCAGACAGGTCTGTTATTGCCTGGCTCCTTTTTCCTGCCTCTGAGGAGAGCTGCTGCCTGTGCCCTTTGCCCGTCGGCCGGTATCTCACCTGTCCCTCACAAGTTCACTAATGGCCAAGATAACCAGCTCGCCAAGCATCCCAGGATAAAACTCCTTGGAGCCAGCTGATTAGGGAATATCACTCTTATCTCCATACTTCCCAGCTTGTTCTCATCCCTGCTCAAAATGAAGCTCCCGCCCCTGTCACTTTTGTTATTTGCAGTCACTGCTGGTGTTTTGGGTGAAGAGGAGCCAAAACAAGCCCATGGAGCAGCATCCGGGGAGCCCTTCTCTTGCTCTGGCGCTGACTGCCTGGAGAAATCACGGAGGTCTGTAATGGAAAATCCACATTTAGAAAACATGGATGAATGGGACACGAGGAGAACTGGGAGGCTGGTTCTCCTCTGTGCCTGGGGCTCAGCCTCTTCCCACCTGCAAAGGGCGGAATACGTGCCGGGCAAGGCAGCCGTGGTACTGCCCCCGGCTGTGTCTTTTTGTGGAAATGCACGGTGCAAGGTTGCCTTCAAGTGAAAGCAAAACGGTACTGCAGGACGGGGAGCGCGAGGACTTTGCTGGAGCTGATCTGGGAGCTGCTCTGGCAGCTGAAACCAGAGCACGCAGAGTTCAGAGCCCCAGGAGGCTGCGAGTGGAAGAGAAACAGGAGCCAAAAAAGGCCAGTAACCTGGGAAATTCTATGTAACAACTGTAATCCCAACCATAATCTGTTTCCTTTGCAACATGCTGAGTTCAGAAAAAAAAAAAAATTAAAATTCCTTTGCACTGCTGCATACATAACTAAGCAGTGGCTTTGTGGGAAAAACTGGTATTACCAAAAAGAGGTTAAGTGAGGCCGCACCACACGTAGCGGCGCTTCTCTGCTCTCCTGGGATGAGGAGCTCTGCGGGTTCTTCGCTGGTAGGAGGTTTTTGAGTGCCCTGAGCCTGCCTGGCAGAAGGGGGAAATGCTCCCTGGGGCAGGCAGGAGGAGGAGCCCCAGGAGCGCTTTGCCCTGCTTTCCAACTGCGGGTCAGGCTGGTTTTCTTTATGTGGGGAGAGAAAAAAAAAAAAAAAAAAAAAAAAAACCAACTTGATAATAGCTAATTATGGTCTATTTGGATTTTTTTTCATTAAGTAGCCACCTCCTTCATAGTTATTGTCACGAATTGCCTAAGTGTAATTTTGCTGAGAATGACCTCAAAATTTAATTTCTTTTACTAAAAAGGCTCTTGAAACTATCACTTAAGGCTTCCTTAAAGCTAATATCAATTTGTCTACCTGCTTCAGGGCCTACAGGCCACTTTCCTTTCACAGCCTTCCTGTGTGCAGCGGCAGCTGGGAATTCCCACTCGTTTCCTTCCCAGTATGGAAGGCTGTGCCTGCATGTGGCACAGGGCAGGCTCTAATAGATGCAGAGCGTGTCCAGAAATTCCCGCAAACTGTTCCCAGGTTGAGCTGAACCGCAGTGCCAATGGCCGGTTTTGTCTGGGATGCTCAAGGCTGCAACTTTCCACCCTACCTCGAAATATTTCAGGTCTCGCCCTGCCTGCTTTGCTCCCGCCTGTAACTGCGGCCCAGACTCTGTGCCGTGGGGTCCGGCGCGCACTGCTGCGCGCGGACGCTGCTTTCCTCCCTCCTGCTGCAAGATGGTGCTGCAGAATAGGGAAATGAGTCCCCGCCGGCGCCGCGGGGCCCTCAGTGAGCACCGCGCCCGGCACGGCCTTCCCTGAACGGCTGGGCTCGTCCCTGCGAGCAGGAGCTGCTGGGAGCACCGGAGCCCCATGGGCAAACGTGCTCCGTCGCGCTCCACGGATCCGGGCTGTGACAGCAACGGGGGTGGAAATTGCTCTCCTGGGATGGGTGGAAATTGCCCTTCTAGGGAGGGGACAAGAGGAGCAGCTCGTGCTGTTGGCCGGGGTCCCTGTGGTCCCCTTCGGAGGGACGGTGTGCTGCTGCCTTTGCCATCAGCCGTGTCCCTGCCCATGTCACGGCCTGGGTGAGCTCTGGCCTGAGCCCACGGGTTGGCAGGGGTGCTATGAGCCCGAGCGGTTAGAAAGCAGCGAGTTTATCATGCTTTAAATCCCGATGCTGGTACTGTGGGTCTCAGTGCTGCCCTGCATTGCTGTAGCCTGGGGTTATTTCCCTGCAGAAATCAGGCTCGCGCCGTTAGCGCTGCTCCACGGCCAGCGTTTCTGAGGCATGCGCTTTTATTTTTAAATGCAGAGTTAAATAAGGTATCTTCTGATCACAGCCTTTGGGGTTTTAGCACTAGCAGAACTTATTATTCTGAAATACTTCTTCATGTCTAGAAGGGGAAAAAAAATCTTGCTTTTCAAGTCTTTAGTTAACATCTGAATGATAAAGTACTTGAATAAAACTAATTGAATAAATCAGAATGAAAAAGATTTTTTTTCCATGCTTATGGAAACAAAGTTATTTGTGTCAGAAGCTTGTTGAGCTTTTCAACACGTCCTGTCTGCAGTCTGTGGCTTTCACCATTTCAGCAGTTTGACTTAGCACTACTCTGAGAATTAGGCTGGAGTCAGTTTTCCAAATGTAAGTGTCCTACTTGGCCTCCGGCTGATGCTCCAGAAGGCCACGGGTGTCTGGGCAGCCCTGTGTCATATGTGCCAGCCCCACGTGGGTGCCTTGGATAACCCAGCACGTATCAGATGGCTCCTGACAGCTCCGTTTTGGCAGCGCTGGAGCCCCTTGCATCATGCCCTCCGCTCTGTTGTTGCTCTGCTGCAGGATCTCGAGCTGCAAGACACTTCTCCCTATTTTTACTGCTCCTTTCATCCTTAGCAATGGTTCTCTGGAGAGTCACATCTTTGCTCTATGGGCTCTCCTAGCTGTATTTACACGGTTCTGATGAGTAATAATAAGAGTAATAAACACATGGCCTGGACCTGCACGTCCAAAGCAGCAGGTCCAACAGGTCCAACTCGCCGTGCGCGCACAGGACTAGCTCCGCACGGGCACTGAGTCTCCGTGGCCGGTGTGGGGGCAGCTTGTCCGGCTTTCACATGCGTTTGGAGCTGCCCAGGTTCTGCGAACGTGGTAGGGCCGCACAGTGTGCGGGGGCAGCACATTTCCCTCGGGGCAGCCACCGCGGAGCGGCCGTAGCCACCGCGCACGGAGCTGCCCAGCACGTGCCCTGCAGCCGTGGCGCCGCGCCGGAGCGCGGCGTTCCCAGCCCGCGGCTCCCGTCCCTGCTGCAGAGGGGTGTCTGCCTGCGGCCCCTCCAGAGGAGCTGGCAGATGGGATGGGAGTAGTGGGGGACACAGAGGACAGAGCTGTGAGGAGCAGGGTCACGTTGAGGTTGTGCCCTGCCTGTCCCCCTGCCACCCAGGGAGGTGCCTTTCTGGGGAAGGGCAGCTGGGGCTTCTCTCCTGCCGTCCATCCACCTCTGTGCAGGAGTGAGCAGAGCTTCAGTCCTCAGTTCCCACCATCTGCTTTTCTCTTTCGAAAATCCTTTACAAGGAAATTGTGGAGCAACTCAAGGTTCCCATTTATCTTGGCTTCTTTTCTATGACTGGATCCTCTGTTCCTTCCCTTTCTTCCCTGCTTATTTTTATTGTTTCCCTCGTGTTTCTAATTTCCTTCCCCATTCTTTCATTTGCCATTTTGCTTCTCTCCCCTTTCTCCCCCTTTCCTTCCCTTTCTCTCTCGCTATTGCTGCTGGATATTATGAGCAGTGACAGCAGCCACTGGGAGCTGGAATCCAGGCAGATAACAACCTTGCCATGAGAATCCATCTGCTCGGCCACAATTAGCCCCGCTGATATCTTTCACCTGGACAAAGCTGCCTTATCATTGTTACTTCTTGGAAAATGAAGGGTCACAGATAGCGATCACAGATAGCCCGACTCTGGCATTCCCCTCTGGTTTTCATGTTGCTGGAATCCCTTTTTGGCTCCCTTCTCTGCACGATTAGTTTTGCTTCTCCCTTGTTCAGCTGTGCTGCTGTCAGATGTAAAGCAGGCGCCGCCGCTTTCCGAAGGGCTGGAACAGGGACCCTGGGCAGTACCTGGTGCGAGCAGCAGCGCCTGGCCCTGAGTGCTGCAGGTTGCTGAAGTTCAAAGCCAGAAATAAGCAGAGCGTCAGCGCCCCGGGGCCTCTCTCTGGTGGGTTGTTGTCCTGGCTTTGGGAACTATCAAGAGGGTGCGAGTTGGAGCCAGCTGTGCCTGTAAGTGCTGGGCTCACTCACCCCTCCTGCTGCCCGCGTGCATGGGCCATAACTACCGAGGGGAGGGCGTTCGGAATTGCTTCCACAGTTTTTTATTTTATTAT
>VZSV01000015.1:4188413-4204432 GCA_013398735.1 Nothocercus julius
TATTCCCTGAGTCTGCAGACAGGGTAGATCTGCATGGCCTTCGTTTGGTGGTGAGTCCAGTCCAGTCCAGTCCAGTGAAGGGGGCCAGAGCAGTTAAAGGCACCTAATACAGTCCTTGCTTTACATCCCACCTTCCTCTCCATGGGCTTTATCAATGCAGCCCTGTAAGAGGGATAAACCCTCATTCCTTACCTTTCTGGCCTTTAAAAGTATCTGCACTGAAGGACAAGCTCAATGGCAGAGGCACACATAGCAGAGAGGGCCTTTTCCCAGCTCTTTGTGTGTTTCCTTGCTCTGCTGCTTTTCAGTAACATACAGATGCAGTTGTCCTGGTTGGGTGTCTGTCAGGCTGCATTTGAGTATTGGGTAAAGAGAGACTGAATTTAAACTGATAGTGCTTGGTCAGATCTGCAAGAGGATATCTTCACTGGCAGGGAATTAATGCCTCATGGATCATTTTTTTATAGACACCCCCAGGACAGATGCAGCCGTGATTATTCATGTATTCCTTCTCTCTCCCTGTCTTCCTCATTTTGCTTCAAATTTGCAATCTCCAGATGGGACTGAGTGGGAATCAGCATGACCCTATGGATAAGGATTAAATGTTTTTATGAGTTTATTCTTTCTTCTCCGCCCTGTCCCGTTGATCTGGTTGGATACTGTCCTTTTTGCCATTTTTTATATGAAACAACAACAACAACAACAACAACAACAACAACAACAACAACAACAAAAAGAATTTGCTACAACCATGAAGTTCATTTGGGCCCTGTATATTACTTCTGTTTGAAGGGGCATTTTAGCTGACTGCATTCGCTATGCAGTCAAAACCTGGGAGCTGGTGGAAAAGCTATCCCAGATCTTATTGGATCCATGTATTACCAGATTGCTCGGGAACACATGTCCAGTTTGGACCCGCCAGAAGAACAGGCTTGTACTTCTGTCAATGAGAGCCCATGACCCAGAGCCAGCCGCGCTTTTCTGGTCCCTTTGGCTGGCTGAGAGACCGTCATCGTGATGATTTTTCCCCTGCGAGAGAGCACGTTGTGTCTGCTCTCCCAAAGGAGGCTCCCTGAAGGCGACCTGCTGTATTTGCCCACCATCCACTTGAACCCTTGGTCTAGATGGAAGAAAAACAGGTGAGTTGCCAGAGGAATCCGAGTCCAAAGAGTTGCAACATTTGTGTGTTTATCTGACCTTCAGTATGTACAAGTTTGCCTGGCAATCCTATGAAAGAGGATTTGACCAATTTATTGGTCAACCGGACCTTAATGCTCTTCCTGTTTCTGGTCAGTCTGGCAATGCCGTAAGAACAGCCTGTCCTAAGCAATCTCCTGAATGAGTTTATGTGCTTATATGGCATCATCACGTATTCCCAGCACCGTCTCCTGGTCCTTTTTTACTCCACCCTTTCATGTTCCTGCTTCTAAGCTAATGCCCACAGTTACTGCTGTATTTACTCACATAAATGCTGCATCCTGCTGTCTCCTCTGGAAGGGTATGGCTTTTATTTTGTCCTTAGAAGAGAAGTCTGAGCTCTTTTCTTGTATTAAAGTTGTGCTACTTTATTGTTTGTGCTCGACAGAAGAAAAGGGAGAGCACAGCCATTATGTGTAGCATGGGCAGAATTCAAGCTCTGTGGTATATAATTTCTTAAAGTCCAGTACACTTTATTTCAGGTTTTTAAAAGCAGCAATTATGTCTTCTATTACATTTGAGGTAGCTCCTACAGTTGCAGATACTGTAGAAGGAAAATAGGAATTGCCTGCTCTTGCACATTTTGCAAATGGTCGGTGCTTTGGGAGTGCTGCAAATAACAACGCCGTGCCTCAGCTCTAGACACCGCCGAATGTGGGATGTTTGAGAACGGGTTATTTTCAGCCTCATCTATTTTCTGCTTTTGCTATGAAGATCCTTCTCCATAAGCCTGTGTAGCTAGGAGGGCTTCAGAGACTCCCAGCACCAGCTGGGGACCTAATCCTAATGTCCTGCTATTGTCAGCGAGATGTTTTACTGGAGGCTTTGGTGAAACCACGACTGAGCTGTTAATTAGTATCCAAGACTCCTTGCGCAGTCCTGGGCTTTGGAGTGTGGCCGGTTTTCCCTAGCGCGTGTAGTGCAGTTGGCAACAAAATACAGGGGCTCTTCCCGAAATACGCGGCACCTCCAGCTGTGGCCTCGCGCTCCCTGCGGCCCGGGTGGCCGTTCTCCATGTGGAGCCACTTCAGCCTCTGCGCGGACCTGCTGGGATATCCTCCTTACCCCTCTTCTCTGCATTGTTCAAATGTTCTTAACTGGCCCTTGCAGACCTCTGGTTGCCCCTTCATTTTGCTTTAGTTTGTGGACCAGCAAACGTAGGTAGGAGAGCTGAGGGAAATCTGTATAATTCCTGTGATTGCTGTTCAGAAGCATATTGAAAAGCAAATTGATTTTGTGTGTCCTGGTAGGCGTGGGGAGCATGGTCTGTCCTTTGCTGCATGCGCAAACTGATCCTGTAGTGACTTGTCAGTTGAACAAAATGCTGAACATGCATAATTCTTCTTCACTTTGTCTTAAAA
Source organism: Nothocercus julius (assembly GCA_013398735.1). Classification (NCBI taxonomy): domain Eukaryota; kingdom Metazoa; phylum Chordata; class Aves; order Tinamiformes; family Tinamidae; genus Nothocercus; species Nothocercus julius. Next base: position 4,190,972 of record VZSV01000015.1, read on the forward strand.
TAGGACATCTAAATAAGTGGTTCTGTGGGCCTTTCCCAGTCTCTCCTGACTGTCAGCTTTCACTGAGCTTCCCCACACCTCCCACTGCATTTTTTTTTTTTTTTCCCTGAGGAAAAAGGAGAATCTGAAATGTAAGTGGGGATTCTTCATGGCTGACAAATGTAGTGCACAATGTTGTGGGATAGAGAAAAGCAGATACAAATTGAGGGAAATCTGAGAAACAAAAGTGGCCTTCGAGAGGGACTGCAGTGACACGTTGGCTTAGATAGCAGAGCACTCCTCTGGTGCCCCTGCTCCGCGGTGCTTTAAAATGCAGCCTGGTTTTAGTCCTTCCATTAGCACAACGGCCTTTAGTGCTCCGAATGACATCGGTGGGAGCCGGCCGTGCCTGTGCCAAGGGGGGGTTTCATGCTGGGTGTCCCGCGTGAGCCAGCCCGGGCTCGACTTCAGCCCCATTAGAGGCTCCTGCTAAAGGATCCCGTGCCAGGGCTGATCCCGGCAGTGCCATTGCCGTGAGGGAACCCCTCAAAATCCCCTTGACCCCAGCAGCAGGGAGAGCGTCCGAGCACGCCCGTTCCGGAGGCTGCTTCTTGCTTTACAAGAATTTCCAAATAAACTCCAAGCCGCGTTTTTATAAGAGAGGATGGCATTTGCAGAAAAGGTCAAGGCTATAACAGTCAGCATCCTTGGAGACAGGAATTCTCAGCCCCTGCAGCGTCCCATAATTTGTCATGTCTTTTAAACCCTCAAGTCCCCTTTTCACATTCGCGATCAGGAAAGACATGAGGTTTTGATTTCAAAATGAAACGCTCAGCTGGCTGGGCCAGATTTCACTAAAGAAAATGTACAGAAACAAAAATTGTCTGGATTTCACTGATTATATGGTTGTGTTTGGCCCCAGTCTTCAGCCAGGACCCTCCAGTGCTGGAGCCACAGGAGGGACCTTGGGAAGCGCTTGGGGGAGCTTTGGCCCCAGGGCGCTCCGGCTGCTCCTGCCTTGCAATCTTCACTCTGGAATTTCGCTTTTTTTCTGGGTTTTGGCCTGTCACAGCAGAGGGGACCTGTGGCGGTTCAGCGCGATGCCCAGGATTGCTCAAAAGCCCAAGACATGGCATGCGCTGCAGCGTCTGATCTCTCCCCAGCAAGCGTAGAAAAGCTGGGAGCTTCTCCGGGAGCTTGTGAGGAGAACATGGAAACGCGAACATCGCTAGCAGTGAAAACTGAGTGGGATTTGTGTTTCTGGTGAGGTGTCAGGAAACAGCTTTTAGAGAGCGCTGGCGAGGAGGCTTCCCAGGCTTCCAGCAGCCGTTAACTCCTGCGTGGCCGGGGAGGATGGGGGCAGCAGTGCCCGGGCGCTCCGGCCTGCACTTCCCAAGGGGAGCTGGGGGCAGCGCAGGGAGCTGCTGGGCACGAGCAAAGCCGCCTGCCACACGCAGGGGTTGGCAGCCCACGGAGCAGGGTGACATCTGTACAGTGCCGTGTGCGTTTGTAAATGCGTTGGTAGGCTGGAGCGGACCAGGATCTGGAATTTTTGCTCTTCTGGGAGCCTGTAGGATAATAAATCCAAGCAGCCACAGGTAGGAATATTGGTGGGATTTGTTCAGTTCTGCAACTTGCACTCAGGATTCAAGCGGCCTCGATTTGGTTTACCTTCCTGCACTTGCAAAGCGACTCAGCCCCCGCTGGCCGAAGCCCCTCGAGCCGTGTGCGCTCGCGCTGAGAGGATTTCAGGGCGGCGCTTCCCAGGGCCACGCGGTGCCGAGTGCCCACGGCTGCGCTCCAGCCTCCCGCCACGCTGGGTCGGGCGCTGCGCAGCGAGCAGCACGTACGCGGGCAGCGGCGCCGAGGCCTCCATCCAGCCCTTCCCTCTGCCCTTCCCTGCCCGGAGCCCTGAGCTCCCTCCTCGGGCTCCTGTTTCCCTCCGCTCTTCCGCACATTTTGTGTCGGCGCCGTTTGTGCTCCGTTTGCAGGACGTGCCTTCCCGCGGGCAGGCGACGGCCACGTCACCAGCGCTGATGTTGCAGCCGCTTTCTGGAGCAGAGCAGCCTCCCCACAGCACGCACCGGGACAGGGAAAGGAACTTTCCTAGGCAGAGCTGCGGGGAGGAGGGTGGATGGCAGCGGCGGTACCGGGGCTGGCCGCAGCCGAGGTGCGCGACGGCACCTGCAATAAAACGCCTCTGCGGCCGAGCCCGGTTGCAGGCTGGCCCGAAACCGTGTCCTGCTAAACACGGTCACCTCTCGAGGGGCAGCTTGTGCTCTGCCCTGGGCGCCGGGCTGTGCCCAGGGGCCAGGGAAGGCCCCAGCGCCTGCGCTGCTGCACAGCCTCTTCAGCCTCCTGAAGTCCATCCGAGCCACAGACTTCAACTGTAGCAGTTATTTTTAAACCTCACAGAAGGAGCATTAAAATGTGCTTTTTCATGCAAGCAGCCTTAAAAAAAAAAAAATCCCTGCCTTATGTTCTGAGTTGCTTTCTCATAGTTCCCCCATTGCCTCACTGCCTACGCAGTGACACAGTATGAAAAGGAAGGGGAAAAGCCATCTTTTTTTTTTTTTTTAAAAAAATTTTACTATTTGTCAGCTTCAGAGGCAGCACAAAAAGCTGATTCTGGGGTTTGCTTTTTGTGAGTCAGGCTGTGGTGGTTCTCCCTCGCTGCAGTTCCAGCAGACATCTAAGACTGGGGCACACGATCTTTCCGGGCGCTACTGGGGCGATGGGCAAGGGAAGGGGAGCTGCTCTTCTCGCCCGTCACCTCCTTGTTCGGAGCCGCGGGCTGGTACCCGTCACTGCTGGAGGACAAACCCGAGCTCTGGGGGCTCTTGGGAGCCGTTGCTGCGGTACCTGTGAGGGGCCTGGCCGACATCCCGCATGCGGAGCCCCTTCCCAGAGGATGCTGCTCCCAAAGCACCGGGGGCCTTGGGAATCCCGCTCCATGCCGGCCATGGGGCTGTGCAGGGGACAGGATGGGAGCCATGTGCCCTGTGCCCTTCCCGCTGCCCTCCCAACCCTTAGCGCCATTGCTGCCGTTCCCGCTGAACAGACCCAGCCGCGGACTTATTCAAAACATTTATTAGTGTTTAAGGAAAATAATAGTGTGAAAGGTACAGAGCTTTCTCTAAAGTCATATGCATTTTTCTTTAAACAAGCTTATTTGGCTGCAAATTCTACACGAGATAAAACTAGTATGTCTTCCTCCCAGAGATTTGGAATTGAAGGATAGTTTTTTTTATTTATATTTTTATTTCAGCACTTTAAGCTAGGACAGCATTTTCTAGGGTTTATTGGTATCTTCTTCCAGGAGGCATTTTGCTTCTCTCAGTATTTCCATTCCTGAACAAGGCTCATTCCAGATGTGAAGTGTAAAGGAAACATCATACCTTAGCTTTTAAGCTAAATCTCCTTCCTGAACACTAAGTTCATAAGGAGTGTTAATTAAAGCATCATACAGTATCTAAGTGGACAGTCTTTTTCTTTTTAAAGTTTATAAAGAATTAAGGCTATGCAGATGTCACAATAAAATACTCTCAGGTAAAATGCACCCTATTTGTTAGATATGAAAGAAGGTTTAACAATAAATAAATGATTTATGCTGTCAATAACATTATGGAACTGTATAAAACTATATTTACGCTGTTTTAAACATAAAAAAAAAACATACTAGTGGCATGAATATATACAACACAGGTCATGACATACGTTTAAATTATCATAGCCAGCAGTGTTCTTTTTTTTTTTTTTTAATGGAGACACTATAATAAATAGAAATGTTAAATATTTACAATAATAGCATATGTGGAATCAGTAGATGAACACATAAAATCTTCACACAGAGGAAAAAAGAAGTTATGCCTCATACAAAAATCCCCCCTCCCAGCTCCCAAAAAAAAAAAAAAAAAAAAAATTCATTGAATAAACAGGGGGAATATACAGTTTTCCCCACTCAGAATGAATGAATACAAATAGAACTGTATGCATGCTGAGGTGCTGTGTTGACCGAGACATTCAAGGATGTAGATCTTTGTGTTTGGTTGCCATAGATAAGTCAGGCCTCTAATGAGAGACGGATCTTATTTCAGTTTGGTGCAAGGACAGGATGTCGGGAGCGAGTTGTTCTGCTCTTTGTTGAAACGCTTCGACTCTTTTTGGTTGGAGCTCATTCCTTTCTGTGGCCATGGATTACAGGGACAAGAGGATGCTGCGGGGAAGCTCAGACCTCCTCCTGGGGTGCAGCGCAGGCGCTGCCGGGGAGCCAGGCAGGAAGGCACCTTGGCAGCTCCTGCTGGGGACATCCCCGGGGACACAGCCAGGGCCACCTCGCGGTGCCGCTGCAAGGATTTCTGCTCCTCATGGCAGCAGTCTTCGCAGCATTTGGCCTAGTCCCAGGTCTTCCCAATGAAGTCAAGTAAGAATTTTTGTCACAGAACTTAACTGGGAGTAAAAATCAAACAAGATCGAGGTCCTTTCTTTAAATAAAGACCTGGTGATCACATAAGGACATATCTTTTCAACTTAACGATCCTCTCTGCTTCCTACGTGACTTCTATTAAAAGTAGTGCCTATAAATTCTGCTGGTGGATACATGCATTAAACTCTGAATAAAGTTATTAGGAGCTGTGTTCACTTAGCAGTAACAAAAATCTAAGTTGGAAATTGTAGCCAAGTTCCAACACGCTCTGCCGTTTATACAGCTCCTACCCACCAGGCGACACGTTCGTTCCCTGGTACGTTCTGTCTCTTCTGAACTGCCTTCCTGCCCCCACAGCTTTCCTTGCAGACTCGCTAAATGAGAAGGCTCAAACGCTTGGTGTGATTCCCACTTGCCCAAGAAAATTCACTTTTTCTCCAGAGGAAGCCGAGGAGCTTGCCCTCCTGTCCCCATGGTGCTGTAACCTACCTTTCCAGTACGGCATCTGGGGATATAGGATTGCAGATCTGCAACCTGAGAATTACAATTGCATAGGGGATGAGGGTAAGCGAGATGTGTCCTAACACCTCCTTTGCACTAAGGATTATCCAGGAGGGAATGAGCTCCTGACACCCTTCCCTCTCCAGTGACCAGTTCTGCAGACCCTGGCAGTCATTATCTGCGTGACAAAGAGCAGGAGGTCAGAGCCCCCTCCCAAGTCTTTGGCATTTTGACAAACCACAGCTGACCTGCACCAAGCTGCTTCCTAGATGAGACAGAATATGGGCTCCCCAGCTGCCTGGGCCTACACCCACCCCTGTAAGCTTGGGCAGGAGGGTGGAGGTGGCTACTCTTACAGCTGTGTCACTGAGTGGGCAGGTGTAATTTCTACAAGAGAATATCCCTGGGCAGTTTAGAGGTCTGTGAACCTATGCTTGAGGATCCTCCACACTGTGTTCTGCAGCTAAGCAAGTTGTAACAGTCCAGGTGTCTTGTCTGGAAGGTGACCACTTGGGTCTTTGGCATCCTGAAGTAACTGGATAAGCAAGTGTCAAGTTATGCAGTGGTTAGGAAACAAACAGCGGGCACTTAGAGGAGGCAGCATCACCCAGGCAGGAGCAATGGCTCAGAAGTTACTTAAGAGAAAATGAGAGAGCTCAAGACTGCAAGGTTCCTGTGCAAGAAATGAGACAGTTCACCAGAGTGTGTCACAGAGAGAGCCTTGAGCTCTCATGTTCTCAGCCACAGGCAGAAACCAAATTCCTTTGGGATTCGGCCATCTGCTGCACCCTAAGCCTTCAGAGGTGGTTCACATGTGGCCAAATCCAACCTGGCTGAGCCCTTATGTAACCTCCTCCCCAGCTGCGGGGACCAAGAGAAAACACGCCCCCAAACAACCCAACAACCTCAAAACAAGATCCTGAATTTCAGCCAACATCCATTTTGTAAAAAGGGGAAAGAACTTAGTTGGAGACATTTTGCCACCTTCAGTGGCTACTCGAGTGTTGAGTTTGCTGGATCAATAACCCATTGCCACCGCTCTCTCTTTGCTACTATATACATGTTGCTGAGGTCCAAATATCTTGCAATGCCCTGTGTGTGACCTCTGAATGGGAAATGCTTTGGAATGTCCATAGACAGGGAGATGGACTCAACAGAGGACGTTTCCAGTGGAGGGGGAGGAAGGGGGTAGAAGGGAGGTTGGTGCCTTTTTTCACCTCCGGATGTCAGAGAAGTCGGACAGTTCGTCTGCCCGGTCCATGATCCCGTGTGCCCCTTTGGGACTGTGGGCCCCAGCTTTTCCCCGGGCATGGGTGTTCAGGTGGCCCTTGGTACCTCTCTCCCCCTTGGGCGCTCGCGGGCTCTCCCTGTGGTCGGATTCGGAGTGGGATAGCATGTCCCCGCGGCCGGCAGCCGCTCTGCTGCCTTCGCCCGCCTTCTTCTCTGCACTCAGGATGGAGTCTCCATGCACAGCGGAGGTGCAGAAGCTCAGGATAGAGCAGAGGCTTCCCCAGTTCTGTTCACACTGGGCCTGGACACTTCTCGTTATTGCCTTTTTCACCTCCTCACCACAAGTGAGCAGGATATTCACTAGGTCAACATAGGGCCTGGAAATAAAGGAAACAGTAAGAAGCAAGTTAAAATCTGTCAGGACTACACAGCAGTCAGGTAGGTTGGCGGATGCTTGGCCTTGCTTACAACCCAGCTCAGTCTCTTGCTATCTACTTACATGGCAGCCTGAGGTTCAAAACCCTCCTAACTTGCAGACCACTTCAACATCACACGTTTATTCCCCCTTTGTCATATTTTAACTGGCCATGTCTCTGTAGGAAACGTACACTTTTCTGAGTGGCTCCAGTGCAGCTAAGCTGAACACAAGTGCTGAGCCTGCCTTCCCTTTTCACCCAATGGATGGATGTTTTGAGGGACCTTAATTTTCGCTGGGAGATGTCAGGCCAATATGCTTAGCCAGCAGGGCTGTCAAATGAAACAAGTGCTGTCTCATACCTCCTTCCTCCATCTCTTTCCATATGCCTTCAACTTCATAAAACAGTTTGCTACCTTCAGATGAATGACCACACAGGGCACATACCAATCGCTAGTCCGGAACAGGAAGGCATTTCCTCACCTCAGAAAGAGCAAAAGACATTTGACTAAGCAGTTCCCTGAGTTTTCTCACCACCTTTAGCTTTTCCTAAAGCACGAGGTTGATCTCTGCCAGAAGCAAGATTCACCTGCATTTGTGATCTAGCTGCACAGAGTAAAAACACAAGGAAATCTACCTTCCTGCACAGAGCCGTCTCCTCAACTTCATAGCATTAACTGTAACTTTCAGCATATAGCATTTCTCCTCGCAAAAAAGGACTCCAAATAACCCAGGGCCAAACCCCATTTCTGCTGCCCAGCGGCACTCGGCAGCCTCTGCGAAGAGGCAGAGCAGCCTCCCCTGGCAAGGACCATGGGGCTGTGATGCCGCCATTGGCCACAATCTGCCTGGCATGGGAGGCAGCAGTGGCTCGGCCCTGCGTGCCCGGGGGAACAAGGGAGCCCTCTCCAGCAGCCTGTTCCCATGCAGTGGGTCAGGGGAGACGAGTAACGCCAGCAGATTCAGTGCATTAGCGTGTGGCACCATCACCGTGTTCCTCTGCCCAACTGTTTAACCTCATTTTTGAATGACTAATCTTGGAGAGCCACCTATGCCTCCATCTCAAAATACTCCCCATATTTGGATTGTTTCTATCATTTAAAAGAGTTGTTTGGAATGCAACAGTGAATGATCTGCCAGGGCCTGTCACCACTTCCACCATAATAAATCGGTCTGACCCGCACCCCCACAGCAGCTGACTCGAGAGGCGACTTCGCTGCCCCGGTTGCCTTCTTCAGCACACGGCAAGAGAAAACAGCAAGGACAGAGTAGAGAACACGCCTGAATGTTGCCACAGGGCTCCACATTGTTAGTTTTTGTTTAAAATCCAAAATAGAACATGTAAAAGACCTGAGCATATCACATACAAGCTAGTAGAAGGGAACAAAAAGAGAGGAGGGATCAGTTGTTAAAATTGGACATAATCTTTACAAAAAAATCTTTGGAAGAAAAAAAAAAGTTGCTAGTATGACTAAAAAGTGGCAGAGCTGCCAAAATATTTCAGGTATTCAGAGCCTGCCAGAGCCCTGCGGATTAGTACTGGCCCATTTCTCCTTTACTTTTTCCCTTTCTGCATTTCAGCTAGCCTGACCATAGTACCTGAACTGAGCACAAGGCTGCAAGTCAGCAGACCTGATTTTATTTCCAGCTCTGCCACACTTGCCTATTGAGCTTGAACAAGTTACTTAGTTCAAGAATTTCAGAAATGGCCTCTAAATATAGGAGGGAGGAGACTGGATGGAGAGAGGCTATTTGGGGAGTCCCACACAGGAAAGCTACGCTCTGCTTCTAGGAGATGCTGAAAATTAAGTGTAGGAAGCACTGAACGACATTGAACAAATTATAGGTGTTCAGCTGAATAACCCTTCTCTTCTCAGGCTGAGAACCCCCCAGTTAAGGTCCCCAGAAATAAGAAGCTGCTTTTGAACCTTCCAGCTTTAGCCTGCTGGTAAAATAAGGAGAGCTCACTCATCCTTGTGCAGCTTTTGGCTCATGCACTTCTCATCTTCGAACGATGGGGGTGAACTGGTGCCAAGCACCCTCACTGAGGGCCTGTTTCTGCAGTGGTGCCCTTGGGGAGGTGGCTCTTGTGCAGCGTGAAGCGTCGCCTCCGCGCGTGCTCCAGGAGCTGCCCTCCCCCAGGGCCACCGCCAGCACATCTGGCAGGGCCACCATGGGCCACCAGCCCTGCCTTTGATCCAAGCCTCAGGAATGTTCCTGGGAAGAGCCTTGCTTTCAGCCCACCATGTACAGCTTGACAAACCACAGCAGAGGAGTCTGTGCTGGACAGTAAATGGGCACCAGAGCCTAACTGCAGCTTGAAGAGTAGAAGGGTGGTTTTCAACAGAACATGAGAAAATTGGGACCCAGGTCCTCTGGAGACTGACAAAAACACAAGGCTACAAGCCCAGGACAAATGAGTCAGTAAGAAATGAATCTGCTCGGATTTCCGTGCTAGCGCCTGCTAGGGATGGAGAGGTGCACGGCAGGAAGATGCTTAAGGCTAAGGCTACTGCTAGGTTGTGGCTGAGCGTCCTTATCTGGGGGAAGAGATGTTCACCTGCAAGAGAAACAGCCCTGCTTTTGGAGCTGTGCACAGAGCACTGGTACAAACAGCTTGTGCCTTGTTTGTTCCCATCAGGTAGCAGCGTGATCAATTCCAGCAAAGATTTGTGCCTGCTGTTCCCTGGGGGACAGCTGTGTTCCCAGACAGAGAGATGAACTACTTAAAATCTGACCTGTGCCTCACGCTGTACATCTCAGTGTTTTATTGAAGAGCATCTGAGGTTAATATGGAGCCATGGGACTGCAGCTCTTAATTAACCACAGGTCATTCGAAAGCATGTATTTGCAAAATAATTTATCTTCTTACTGACAGTTTTGCATAGCCCTTATCCCCGCCTCATCTTCTCTAGCTACTGCCTTTTACAAGGGATTGGGGGTGTCATAAACAGTGCCTTTGAGTTTGGAAAGGACTTGGACATTGTGGGATTCCCCTGAAAGCAGCAAACTAACACTGTATTTGCCAGTGAACCAAAGATGCAGTTAGATCTGTCTTCAACCCCCATCTTCTACTTCCACAGTCACATCTAGCCCTTCAGAAACCAGTCTTCAAGGACCCCTGTGAAGAAAGTGTTACCTTGGCCTAGAGTGTGGGCAAACCAAACCCGTGAAAGGCCGTGGGGAGGCTTCTGGGCAATGTGCAACCCATGGGCCTCGCGGCGCTCCCGGAGGAGCTCCCACGCCGCGGAGCGCACCGGCACGGCCACTTACTCGTGCTGCAGCAGGTCTTTGAAGTGAATCATCTCCACAATGACCTGGACGTTCTCCTTGGCGGCGGAGCAGAGGTCGTGCTTCAGGTAGCACTCCCGCTGTAACTGGAACACCATCTCTTTAATGGCAGGGCACTTACGGCTGATGCAGCTGAATTTATGCCTCAAGGCATGAGCCTTACACTTCAGAGCATCTTTAATGAAGGATTTTCCCTGAGAAAAGAAATGCAGTCGGTCTGTATTTCTGTCCATTTAGCACAGCAGGTGATTTATGCTCAACTAGCTGCTCCTCTGTAAGGCAGTGTCATGAGTTATTAGATTGTTAAGGATATCGGTTAATGGCTTTTCCCCCTCTTCTCCATTTTCTCACCCTTCAAGATCTTGCTAAGTTACCCTGTCTTCTTATTCCAGCAAGGCTGAACACACAGCGTCTTGTCTCTGCTTTTAGGAAACCTTTAAGGTGTCCTCTGCTCCAACAGCTGACTGGCCAAAAAGGGGAAAGGCAACAGGGCACCTTTAGGGAATGTGGTACTCAACTTACTCACTTCATCCACTTCTGGGGTGGCAGCACAGCAGGCTCACACCAAGGAGAAGCACATCCTACAGTGGCTGAGGTCCCCAGAGCCCTGAGCACATACTAAGTTAGTCACCCCAAATTAGATTTTTTCCTTTTAAAAATCAGTTTGCAAACTCCTCAGAGTCCATCAATATATGTACAGGCCCCATCCCAGCTGTTAGTGCTTTCTCTATATCCACTTCCTCAGGCAGAAAGGGACCCAAATGAGCTCTCCAAATAATCCTACAGTGTCTTTTGATGTCTTTTTGCTGGAAGAAATTGAGTGATATAAAAAAATCAGAACAAGAAATCTTTAAAGTTGCTGGAAAGCTGCTTTGGCAACATCCCTTTAACTCCTGCTTGTGATTCCCCCATGCAATTGTTTGGAGGAACAAAATTGTTTGGAGGGCAAAAATCATCCCTTCCTTTTGCCTTTTGGCAGCTAGATGCATCGCAGGCTGTGCGTGCTACGGTCTGCGGCCACTCTGCTCACACTGCCTGGCTTTGCTGAGCAATTGGTGTGCAGAAGCAGCAGACCCTGCCTCTGTCGCTGCACCAGCTGCAGATTTTATACAAATGCTTCACAGAGACAAAATTAGATGGAGAAAGATCTTGTCTTTTACCCAAAGGGAACCCTGGCACAACTCCACTGACATTAACGAAGCCTCACAGGAGATGGGCAAGTAAATTTTGTCCCCAAATTGTTTCAAGCCAGATGAAATTGTTTCTTGCTGATCAAAGAACTGCTTCAGTCATCTTCCCCATCTGTGCCACATACCAAAGGCACTTAGCAGCCCTGCCCCATGGTAGCTGACATGCACCATGGGCAAATAAGGACAAAGAGAAAGTTCTCACACAAACCAAACACGACATTGACTCTCAGGTTTCAAAGAAAAGCATAGGGGAGCAGAAAGCAAAGACCAGTGCTTGTCTCAGCATTTAATGCACCCAGAAAGGCATGTGGATAACGAGAAGGGACCTAAAAAGACACGTCATAGCAGACGGTCAAGTCACTGCTGTATTAAAAAGGTTTGAGACTTCTTTTTGCATGGCAGACCAGACAGCCTGTACTCGATTAACAGTATCCGAGGATCCTGGGGAAGGGACATCCCTGGCTGCACTCAGCCTTTCCCTGTCCCTGCCGGCAGGGCTTAGCCTTGTTCACTGACAGAACAGCATGCAGAAATAAGACAGCGTTTTCTGGAAGTCAGCTGGAAATTAAGTTGAGGGTTTTCAGATGCCCATGGGCTTAAAAGAATCACTCTCCAATTTTAATGGCCAGACAGACCTTGAGAACTTAAGCCAAGAGCTTCAGCACTTCCAGATTGTTTTTCTACTGGATGGTCCCACCATCCCTTGTGAAAAAGGCCAAATCCTGAAGACTGTCCTGCTTTCTACCATGCTTCTAGGAGTGCTATATAGCTGGTGCTGTTAGTCAAGCTATACTGCAACCTGCACGGTCAAGCCAAATGCTGCTGGCCCATCGTAATGTTCTCTTCCCTCCGCACTGAAATGGGAGAGGAGCTTTTCAGGACATAATAACAGGATGTCTCAGTGATGCATACATGGTCTGGGGAGAAAATGAAGGAGACAAACTATACTGCATACCATTCAAGTAATGTATCTTAACGCCAGCACTCGAACCAAAGGATTATTTGAATATAGTGGCTTTAGGAGGTTGCCCATATTGGTTGTGTCTTCAGAACAAACTTTAACTGCACCTTGGGAAATTATGCCTGAACAAACTGCGTGCCCAAGCTGTATTTGTGAATCAGCTTTGAAAGCAACAAGATTCAGAAGCTTAAGCCACTGGGCTGAATCAGAACAGTCATTTAGATAGAGTTTTCTGAAACATTATCCCAGGTACTGCAGAAGGGAACTTGGAGCTGTGGTTAGGGACAGTTTCCAGGGAGAGTCACACACTGCCCCTGTGCTGCTCTGCGTGTGGGTCTTGGTCCCAAGCCCTTCAAACCAATGGCAAAGTTTCAATTGTGCTGAACAGGAAAAGATAAGCCTTGTACTGCACACAGCTAAGTTCAGAAGGAAAAAGGTAAAAGTAAATTTGCAAAAGCAGATTGCTCCTTAATGGTCACTTATTTTTTTCCCCAAAAATGTGTTGAAGAACTAGTACACATCAGAAGCGAGCAGATGTACTGGACATTGCACTTTTTGTTACCTGGGCATCAAATTTTCCAGCGTTGTGCAGGAACGTCATGCAGATCTCATGTAAGCCTCGGATCTCACAAGAATTGTTTTCAAAGCATTCAAACACTCCACATCCCACATCGCCAGCATTAACCAGGCAGTGCTGGATTTCAGCTAAAATGAGCATCGATTATGGTTAATTTGAAGAACTGTTCACAGAAGCTAGTGGTGGGTGGGGGTGGGGGGAGGAGGGAAAGAGATATTTTGCTAACATCATCAGTTGAAAAGAAAAAACACATATGACAACAGTTATTGTGCCCACAGCATGCCCACTTTTTGCAGAGATTAGGCCAAAATTTGGGTGTATTATGTTATGAAAGTGATGTCCAAGAAGTGCCAAATCCACTAAGCTTAGGTCAAGCTATTTTACTTGAGAACCATCTAATGGTTTTTGATTCAGTGGCAGCTAAAGGACAGGCACAATTTTTGCTATGTGGCTGTACAATGACACCCATTGAGCTCAGGTGCCCAAGTGAGAGGTGCAGGAGCTGCAGGAATTGGTTATTTCTAATACTCTGGACTTGTATCTGGTGATGTAACACAAAGTTCTTCATGGACCACTGGGCTCCCCAATTCCAATATCTGGGAAGCAAATGGCAAAACTCCCACTGATAGCAGAGTCCTTTGCACTGAGTATTGCATAACGCTGCAACTGCATCCTCAGCTACTCAGAAATCAATTCTAAAATAGGCATTTGTGTGTGTATATGCATACAACATACATATAAAATAGATCAATTGGGCTAGCAACTACATATATAGTTATACTGCCCTAAGAGATGTTATGTAATACTGATAAAAAAGGCTGCCTGCAACTTACTTACAAGAGAACAAAAATCTAATTCTTAACAAGACTGCTTCTGGTGTCCCCCCACCCC
>VZSV01000015.1:4206162-4222518 GCA_013398735.1 Nothocercus julius
CACGACCGTATTGAAACAATAATAATAAGAATAATAAAAAAATTAAAAAAGACCCATCAGCTACTCGCCAGACTTTCTTGAGAGCCCCCCTCCCCTTTTGCATTGCTTTGCTTGAGGCAGATCCACAGCAGGTGCTGAGGGGCGACGTGCTGGCTGTGCAGGGGGCCGCGTCCCCCTGGCCCCACACCCCAGATGTGGGCGCCGGCCCCCCTGGCGAGCAGCATGCGGAGCCCCCCGTGCAGCCCAGGGGACAGGAATGTCCCCAGCTGCGCCGCACAGCTGTGCAATGCACGGCAGGGAACGCGCTTGCACCTCGCGGCGCGGGGGTCTGCGCGGCGGGACGTGACACCGCGCGGCGGGACGTGACACGGCGCTGCGGCTCCATGGCGAAGTGCCGCAGGCCCTGCCGCGACCCCCGGCGCTGCCCTCGCGGGCGTCCCCGTGCCCTCCGTCCCGGGCCTTGTGTCGCGGGCTGTTCCCTGGCTCTGACCCGTGCGCCGCTGGGTTATCGCACCCTGGGGCTTCGGCTTCTAAGCAGCTTTCTAACATCAAAATCCTTAGGGTTGGGCCAGGCTTAGGGAGAAATTCCCTTTTATCGATAGGCTGCTGCCTCGTAAGCGGCGCCCTGCAGCTTCCCCTGTGTGTCTGCAGGTCCCGTGCGCCCCGGCCGTGGGCTCTGCCCTCTTCCCCTGGAACTGCCTTTGCAGGTCCAGCCAGCTCGACTTGAGCAATTCCCATCTCCAGAGCTTGGAGACCTGGGGCTGACTGAACACAGATGCAAGGACGGACAGCAGCATCCAGGGGACGGAGCTTTTCTCAGCCAGAAGAGGTAACAACCAATGTACTGTTCATAACCAACAAGTGTATATATAGATTTTTTTTCAAGCTTTTTTTTTTGCATTCCTTGCAAATTGAGCTTTCTCCTTGTCTTTTCTCTGCTGACTTAGGCCAGACGCCCTCCTGGAGCCATTCCCTGCGAATCCTTCTGCCCTTTTTCTTTTAGGTTATAATTTTGGGCTGATTTTTGCCCTTTTGGTTTAAAGGAATGCCACACGTCCTCCACACTCAAGACCTTGAGTTCTTGCATCTGGTTGACTTCTCCAGGCAGGCCTCATCCCTTCTCTGAGTGTGTCCTTTGAAGGAGCGAGCCCAGGCTTCTGCAGTCTGCCTTGTCCTTCCTTTCGGGCTCTGCTGCAGAAATTGCTCCTTCCAAGGTTATTTTCCTGTCCAGCTTTTTCTTTTTATTTAATGCAACTCTTCCTTACCAAACCTCTGCCTAAAATGCCACCCCCGTGTGCTGGGATTTGGTGAAGAAATCTGCCGCCGCCAGCCAGGTCAGCATTTCCCACCGCTTCCCCTCCAGCAGACAGAGCTGGTCAGGGAGGTCACTGAGAGCTGAAGGATTTTTGCCAGCTTTGCTCTCCCGAGGTCACGTCACTGCCCAGGGTGCCAGTGGCATCAGCTGCTCTGGTCCTGCTTGTCCTTCCTGAGGAATGCAGGAGGCTGTGGTTGCATTTTAGAGGTGAGAACTGTCCGGAAAATGCTCATGGGACACAATTCATGCGCTAGCGATTCAGGAATATTTTGGAGAGCATTTGGAGAGCTGCTCCCTGGCAGCACGACCGACTGCCAATTTGCGTGCCAGGTAATTTATAGAAGAGTTACCCATTCCAGTGATTTGGAGGCTGGTTTCCAAGAGACTTGGGACGCCTGGATCCCGAGGCACCGAGCCTGCAGATTTGCTCCGGCAGCAGTCTGCATGGATGCAGGGATCCGGCTGCAGGATGGCGCCCGACTGCAAAGTGTTAGATGACACTTAAGGCGTAAGGCCTCGGGGGTGACCACAAGCAGTCCCAGCAGTTTTGAATGGCGCATTTCTTTCAAGACTGCACTTTTTGCGTTGCCTTTAACTAACTCGCGTAGGTTTTCCTTATTCCTTTTTAAGAGCGTTTCATGCTCTGAGCAAAGCGCCAGGCGCTCAAAGCAGCAGCAGGGCCATTGTGCACCCCGTGCCTTTACCCGGGAAGCCGTTAATGGCCTGGCCGTTAATGGCCTGGGCTTTCCGGGGCGAGGCGGTTCCTCCGTGCTCGTCGCGGGGGCCGTGTCCCCGCGGCGCCATCGCGCAGCCCCGCGGACGGGCGTTGCGCAAAGGCCTCTGGCAGGCGGACATGACTTAAAAAGGGAAGCGGATCCTACGGGGAAGGTGTGCCAAGGGCTGGGGCTGTGATGGGTGACTAAGCACGTCTCGCGGCGCAGCCCGGCGCGATTTCGTCAGGCGCGGGAGAAGAAGCGCGAGAGGGGAATTCAGTGCGGCCTCTTTGTGCTGGGTGATTTCCCCAGCCCGGGGCTTCGCGTGAGCTGCTGACTTGCGAATGACACCTCGGTCCGGAGGCAGCAGCGTCCCTGGGAGACGCGGAGCAGCCGGAGCTGCTCCTGCTCTGCCGTTCCTGCCGGGGCTGGGCCTGCCCCGGGAATGCGTCGGTTTAATTCCCACAAGTTGGTTCTCGGGTGGTGCGGATAAAGCTGCTGACAGTGAACAAAATGGGATTTGACACTGGAGAACCTGCCGGGCTCGGGAGACGTAGGTCTGGTGGGCAGCTTCAAAGGGTTGTATTTTAAGCCACTTTTCCTCCATCCATCTTTGATTAAATATTTTTGAATCTCCAGCAACGGTAGTTTTTATGATGAACGAGCAGGAGACGACGATAAAGCCACAGAGAATAAAATGCAAGAAAAGTCAGAACTAATTATATTTAAAATTGTGCAAATATTTTTTTTTCCCCCGATTGTTTTTGCAAAAAATCAAATATTTGAAAAATGATCTCAATGACCCTGTTTAAAGATGGGCTGGCTTCTTTGATAAAATATGAACTATTTGAAAGATTTATAAGGGTCAGAATGCCTGCTGAGCATTTTAGTATTTAGAGCAGCAGGAAACCGCTCGGTGATATTTTTAAAGCAGGTATTTACTCAAGTAATTGGTTACTTTTTATGTGGAATAAGAAAACTTGATGTAGCTATATTGGACTTGACATAAAAGAGAGGTATGTAATTTGTGAGCAAAACAGAGTGGAATGTACACATTGTACCTGCAGAGGTATTTCGAGAAAGACAACTCCTTGAGACAAAAAGCCAAAACAACAGACACGCCAGGTCGCATGCCAGAATTGTTTATTCCTTAGTTAATCAGCTGTGTAATAGGTGCCCAGAAACAAGCCCTTCTGCACAGGTAGTTTAAGTTTCAAAGTTCGCAGGCTTTGTGGCCTTCATAAAACGGATTACATGGAAGTCGGACGAAAAACACATGTTTCTGAGAACATTTTGGTTCAAGTAAAAAAAAAAATGTGGCAACGTTAGTGCCAACAATTTACTACAGAATATCTGAACCAGATGCCGTTAAACTATAATTCCAAGCAATTTGCCAGAATTATGTATTTGCTTTATTTTAAAGTCAAACTAAAGATATGCATGGTTTTTATTACTTGTGGATATAAACAAAAATGTGATGTGATTACAACTAATATGGGACAGATAATGCCAGACAGCCATGGTTTCTGTGACTACTGCACTAGCTAAAGAAAGATGGAAGCTGTTTTGGCAATTACGTGTGAAAGGGTCTTCAAAATGTGGCTGTTCAGATTGAGACATTTGAGGCTGCAGGCTGCTTAGTCACTAAAGAAGAGCCTTGGCCAAGTGCATCTATTTCTCCCTTGTTCTCACAGTAGTACAGATTTTTCTTGAGAGAATGGGAAAGAGATCTGTAAGACACACTGAGTTACTTACATTCCTAACTAGAATAATATATAAAGTATATATACATATTTTAGTTAAGAATGCATATAATATTCTTGTTGCAACATTGCGGTAGGCAAGCCCCAAGTCAACCTCCAACTTGCTGGTTCTTATCCAGATAAGCTGCTCTGTGATGCTTACCAAGACGGATACTGACGTCAAAACTGCCCCCTTGAAAGGACACCGTGAGTTTTAGCAGGCGTTTTAATGCCATTATGCGGCATTCAGGTCAAAAAGGATTCTAGCTGTCGACAAACCGTCACAGTCTTTACCTCCTGTCAAGAGGCTTTCAGAAAACCTCAGATAATCTCCTGCAGCGAAGTGGCCACCTTGGTCAGCTGTGGTTTGACGCAGAAGAGTGCTGAACATCCTGTGATACCCAGATTCCCAGGTCGGACTCCAAATCGGCAGGGAGAAAATACACCACAAAGTGGAGAAAAGATTTGGGGGAAGAAGCTTGGATTCAGAGGATTGTTCAATGAAGTCACCAAAACAAAATCTCCCCGCGCGTCGTAGAGAAAAGACGAATCTGCAAGTGATTTGCGGTGGAATCCGTGGTCGGATCCAGACAACGGGACGCTGGGACACAGCGAGCTTCATCTCCTGTCCAAACGCTGCAGTTTCAGAAGAAAGTCATTGCAGCTCTTCTGCGGGAACCCTGCTAGTTTTTGAGAAAACAAAAGCAAAATCAATTATCTGGGTCCCCTGCCAGAAGGTGAGCTGGTATATGAGGTGTCTTGATTTTACGCATATCAGGGTTAATATGTGCTTAGTGACAGTCGGGATCAAGACGTGGAGATGAACTTCCACCTATAGTACAAGATGATTTGGCATTTTCGAACTCGTAAAATCCTGAAGCAATAGCTCTGGGAGAAATGAGAATTACTACTATGATGCTAATGCCAAAGTCCAATGAAAATAATTTAAGCAACTCCAAGTGTCACGGCTGATGTATTTATCAGACACACCCAGCTTATATGTATTTATGATGCAGTTATGTGAGAAGACAGGTGAGCTTTGCTAGTAGAAGGGTGTCTTCCTCTGCTGCAGAGCCGGTTTCTTTCCTGTATTTGGTTTCCTTGGGCTGCCTCCACTTTAGGAAGACACAACTTCATCAGTGGAGATTGCACCATTTTTCTTTGGAGTGAGAGTTTTAAGACAGGTTTTTTGTTCCCTTTTCCTTCCATTCATCCTCTTGTTCCTGATAACACCCCAAGGAGCCACAGGTGATAGGAACAGGGAATGTGTCAACAGAGCCAGCTAGCTGCAGTCTAAATGGAATTCATTTCACCTTTGTCTTTGCTCTAGAGGAAAACACCTTGCCCTTCCTGGCATCCCAGGTCATGCTAACCCTACCACCTCACCACCAGACCAAAGAAAATGCTATTGTCTGGCCTGCCAGGACTATCAGAAACCCAGCTCAGGTAACGGGACCGTAATTCCACGGGGCTCGCCAACAAGGAAACACGCCAGTGTAATTATAGTAGTAATTATAGCACCGTAGTCACCGCCCACAACGTACGGCTCTCTGCAGAGTACAATGATTCCAGCATCACCGTCCAAACAATATAGTGCTCTTAAATTTCCCCACCCGCCAATCCTGGCTCTCTGTCTGATTGACCTCAGATGGAAAATGAATCTGCCTCCTCTGTGAACGGCTGTACAGATGCCAGCAAGCGCAGACTGAATGGGTGGATGGATGGCTCGCTTGCCCCTCCTAAGCTGCCTTCTCCTCTGATTCACTTCAGCCAACAGCCCAATGGAGTGAGGCTGAAATTAAGGGTTATTTTTTATTTTCATGCAGAACAGATAAGAGTGTGTGAGGTGGAAATGTACCCGTCTGTCCCATCCCCTCCCTGCCTTTACTCTTCCTGACCACATTTCCCTTGGTACATGTGGATGCTCTTCCCCCTGCTTTGGGCCTTGTAAGTGCAACTCAGATAAGGATTAGCCCCTAGCTCGGACTGTTGCCACGGCTCAGTGACATTTTTTTGTTGGGACCTCTTGCTCCACTTGTATGGGGCCCAGGCAGATGCTGTGCCACACGGTGCAGCCTGCAACCCTCTGCTTACAGGTGATGCGTATGTGGTCTGTGACCTGCGTGAAACAGCTCATGGTTGCGCATTCTTCTTCCTGTGGAATAATGACTCCCGTGAATTGAAATTCCTGTAAAAAACCCTAAAACAACAACAAAAAAAGTCAGAAAAACAGCAAAAATGAGGCTGTTCTGTGAATAGTTATTTGTCAAGCCCTGTGAGTGGAGACTAAAACTGTTCCCCAAGCCTTGTCAGCTGTGACCAGGACTTGCAGTCAACGGGCTGTAAAAGCAGGGCTCAGTGTGTGCGTGGAGCCACAGAGCTGAGGCCCTGCCACTTCGTGGGCATTAGACGAGCACTTATCAGTACTGAAGCAGGTGACCTCTAAGGTGCAAAGGAAAATCCTGCTGCTCCTCTGGGATCTACTGGCTTCCCTGGGACCCCTTGGATGCAGGGAACCCACCTGAACTGATGCTTTTGCAGAGCTGATGCCAACATCAGCTCTCAAAGTTGCCTTGCTACGTACCTCCCAGTATTTATCACAAAGCAAAGGGCAGTTTGCCCCGTGGTGAGCACATCCCCTCTGTCACCCAAATCAGTATTTACTTGGAGCATCACTTAACGTGTCTCCGTCGCGAGGCCCCCGGCCGTGGCCAGGCTGCGTCGCGGTGCCCTGTGTGTGGCGGACGCCCCGTCCCCGTGTTCGCACCCTGCCCTGGTGCAGCGTGTCCACCAGCCAGCCCCCCGTTTGCCAGGGCTCCCACGCCAACGAAAACACGGTCTTTGAAGAGACAGGTAATTACTAAAGACTTTGTCTAATGTCCTAGCAGGACCAATAGGCTGTTTGAACCAGTTTAGTGTTCATAATAATACGTGGTTCAGAGCTGAGTAAAAGGCTATAATTCTTCTGAGGGGTTCCACTGACATAATAAACCGCGAGCGCTCGGCTAGTCAGCAGAAAGCAAAGATTGGGTTACAGCTGGGCTCATCAACGTGGGGCTGCACGTGGCAGTTTATCATGTCTGCAAAGGGATTACTGCAAAAGGCTTCTTCTTTTTATTCTCAGTTGCCATAAAGCTATACGCCAAAATGGGAGAGTTGCTGGATGCTGTTTGCTGTGAAAACACCCTGATAGATAATATTTATTCTCTTTCCCCCTTCAGTGTAATCAGATTTTATTCTGGAAACGTCTCCACGTTTAGAAGTCAGTCCTTTCCTCCTTCACCCGTGCACGGGCTGCTGCGGTACTGGACAGCTACAGCTCCGTGTCCGGCTGCTGCATGGATGTCCCTCAATGCTGTTGGTCCAGGGGCTGTTCTGCCGCTGGCCTAAGAGTTTCGCTGTCTCTGGACCAAGAGTTTGGACCCTATTTTATTTAAATGGATCCTGCATATATAGTGATTGCAGCTACTGCTGTTCTCATGCCCTGTAGAGGGTCCTAGGTGCCAAAAATGGTTTTTGGTCAATGCCATATTATGTTTGTAAGTAGTTAAAGACTGTTTCAAAACAGAGATAGGTTTTTATATATATATATATAGAATATATTTTTATGATAGCCTTAGGAAACCAAGTCAGTAACGGAGGAAATCAATGGACATGGAAAAAAAAAATCATAAGGGTATTGTTTATGAGTAGATTATAGTCAGATGATAATAGCAAGCAGAATGAGTCAATTGCAGAGACAGAATTGACATGATGGATACTCGCTTTAATACCATGTACTGAACTTTCAGTACATCTTGTTTTAGGATTCAAATTTCTTCAAAATCCACAGGAATAAATTGGGCTCTGGGTAAATGGTTGAGACAGAACTGACTGGAGGGTGGAATGTGTGGAATGAGACCACAAACAGTGTCTCCATGGTCCTCTGCCATCTCCCAGGCCTCCTCTTCCCTCTGCCTATTCAAACCTCTGGATTTACTCATTTAATGTTCTGATAATTCCTGGCATGTTGGTTGAGGTAAATACAGTCTCTGCTTTTCGGTCTCCCTCCACCAGCAGCTTTGCTCGTTGCCCTGAGAGTGGCGACGACGACAACTCCTCAGTGCGCTGTTCGGGACAGAAGGGCTGGGATTGCCCCTTCCCCGGCTCCCATGGCACACACAGTTCCGAGGAAGCTGGATCCAGCCCCAGCTCCAGCTCTGACTCCAGCACGTAGCATCCGTGGGGCGGATGCTGCCACAGGGATGTGGAGCGGGATGCAGCCCCGGCCGCGCGGGCTGCTCAGGTGGCCCCGGCTCCTTGGCCGTGGGCTGGGGAACGTGATGGCGATGGGCACAGCAGATTGAACTCCGGCTGCCTCCAGCTGCCAGGGCCTTTTCGGGAAACCGTACGCAGGGCAGAGCTTAGAGCAGACTTGAGACTGGTATAAATTGCACTGAGGTCAGCCTCGGCTTGGATGGCCCTACGACTGGATTGCCAGAAGGTTTTAGAATAATAACAGCAACCGTCCTAACTAATGACATAGTAATACTCATTTATATGATTTATGGGAACACTGTATGTAATGATTCCAGCACATACAAGCAGGACTGGACTTCTTTTTAGCCTCCTGAATAGAGGCAGCCATGTAATACACAGGAGCTTAGTGCTCAGCGGAGCACCCAGCGCTGCCCATGGCTGGAGGCGCTGCATACATCCATCATTTCCAATGTCCCCGTTAGGAGTTCTGAAAGCAGGAAAGACATTTCACTGCTGCTGAAGCTGCTCGGAGCCCAGGCAGGCCGCTATCCACATTATATCACCGTGGCCATCTGCACACCCGCGCCGTGCAGGCAGGCATGGTGAGGCTGTTCCTATTTGGGTCTATATTATCAGGGAGTATAGAGCCTGTATTGTCTTGGCTGGACCCATCGTTGTGGGCAGACTGTCTGACTGCAGTGGGTTGAGTCCTGAGATCATACCAGCAATTCCTCTTCTACAGCCACTCTCCCACTAGAGGCTATTGGGACACACTGGGGCATTTCCAAATTCTTCCGCATCTGTCTGGGAGCGTTACGGAGTTCCCTCAGCATTCGCCTTCCTTTCAATGAATGTGTGTGGCAGTCTTGATGTACTAAACAGACCAAAATCTTTGGGTTTACATTTGCAGAAACAGACAGTTCATTTTCTGCATTGCCGTGTGAGCGTGGTTGGGTGCAGAAACTACAGTGTACCCAGACCAGAGAATTTATTCCGCAGTAGCACCCCAGGGCACCTTGGCGAGGCATGGGCACGTGGGTCTGCACTCTCCACCGTGTGCCTGGAAAGCAAAGCAGTGTTCAGTGCAGATGTCCTCAGCTGGCTAAAAAGCAGTGAAAATAGATTCAGACTGGTCTTGTGACAGCGTTATGCAAGAACAAGTCAGGGAGTTTTATTTTGTGCATCAACAGAGCTAACGAGAGGGCTGGACTCCGCGCGGCCGAGCATGGGCACGTCACCCACGCTGCAAGAAGCGGGGAGCAGAGGGGACATGCACGTCCCAGGGAGCTGCAAGTCTACCCTGTGTCTTAGCATTTAACATCGCAGCGTTGTAACATTGCATGTTGTTCACTCATTGCCTTTCCTAGGGGCTTCTTGTGGGACCCACGATTCTATACGATGTGATGTGCAGGCACTGAAACCTTGACCTGTATCTGCAGAGGCTGTGGGGGACACTGAGCCAGCAGCAAGCAAACCAGCGAGGAGGGGACCGCTGTGTTTGGAAGAAGGGGGGAAGCACTGTGATACCACAGGGAAAAGCAGTGTGGAAAGGTAAAAAAAGCATCTGTATTCTTTGCTGAGCAGAGCTTTGCTTTGCAGAGTTGTTGGCTTTGCTCTTGCCCTCTCTCTGCTTCCTGGGGCCAGGCACAGCACCGGCCTCTCCCAGCCATCCCCTATGGGTTTCTTTGCTCAGAGCTGAGAGTACTATGAGCTTCCCATGCTCAGAAGGTCATCTCATGGCTCATGAAAAAAACAAAATGTTAATGAGACAAAAGTGCTGTGTGGAAACCCCATGGAGAGAAGCCAGTATTTCCCAAGGGACAGAGATGCCTGTTCTACTTCCCTGCCTGCCCATTCCCTTGTACTTGCAATTACTTATCACCAAGTTCCTGAATGAATGGAGCCACCGTTTGTGTGTAACCCATTGCGTTACAGGCCCCTGCATCTTAGGCAAGCAAAGGAGCTGCCTCTGTGCATGGTGAATTGCCCCGAGTGCCAGTGTCTCACTAGCAGAAGCCACGGAGCTGTGATGATACCGGTGTCAAGCTGTGAGCACGAGAGGTTCACATCAGAGGGACGTTTCTGCACACAGTGCTGTGGGGAAGGTTGGTGGCAGCTCCCCCTGATCCCTGCTGGGACCTACTACAGCTGCCTCTAACCCCTTCCTCTAATACCCTAACCCCAACCCCCCAACCCCAATACCCCTGCAATGCCCCAATCCCTCACTCTAATCACATAATCCTGATCCCAACCCCTCTCTCTAATCCTATACTCCAGTCCCTCACTCCAATCCCTCGGCAAATTTGCAGATGACACCAAGCTGGGAGGAAGAGCCAAACTGCTTGAGGGCAGGACGGCTCTACAGGGGGATGTGGACAGGCTGGATGGATGGGCCGAGGCCAACCCTGCGGGGTTCAGCAAGGCGGAGCGCCGGGTCCCGAGCGCTGCGGGCTGGGGCAGAGCGGCAGGGCGGGCTGTGTCAGGCGCAGCGCAGTGTCACTTCACTGTCTGACACAGCAGTTCTGTGCCTCGTCCGTGAAGTTTTGAGCCAACCTCCTGGGTGATTTCGTGGGGCCTACAAACAGCTGCATCACCTTAGTGTGCCCAAGCGTGTCTCCGGAGTGAAACAGATGATTAAACCTCCCGGTAGGAGGGTAGGATTTCTCTCAAATCGATGTCTGCTCCCTGCAAATTTAAACTCTGTCTCATTAAAATTATTTGGAATCCCTTACTCTCCAGCCAAATGTTCCCTCCATATCTTAACGAAGCAAATGAAACAGTCTAAGTTAGCAGATCTTGAGTTCTCAAATCTTGGGTTAGATCATGTATCATTCTCTGAAAGGTCTCTTGAACATTTATAGATTTGAATGACATTCAACAGAGCAGATTCTCACTAGTCATTTTGCCTTAATCTTTGGGTACCGCTTTAGCCTGATGCTGTTAGAGGCACCCTATCTAAACTGTGAACACATTTTGCTCTTGGTATTTTATCCAGGGCATCTGCTATCTGAGGATAACAATAGATATGTCTGTAAACCAAAGTTTCAATAGTCAGTGATTTGCCTAAGTCTCTCTTGGCATTTCTTTCTGTTGCAGTTGAGTTGCTGAGGGCAATTTAGGTAGTTCCCTCTGGCTGCGCTCCAGGCTGTGATTTTGTTTCTCTTTCACCACCATCTGACGAACATGATGATTTTGGAGCTTCTGGATGGCTGTCCCTGGTTTAAATGCAGGCTGATGTTGGATGAGGGAGAGGTCCTAACTGCTTCTTCCTTCCTGGAGAAAAGACTAGCGTTTCTTGAGAGCCGCTCTCCTCGTTACGTCTGCTCTACTCCTTCCACGGTTGCATCTGCCAGCCGCTGCTCCACTGAGCTCTCCCAGAGCCAGCGTGTGACGCCAGGCACACTGAACTCTGTCCTTTGGCGGGACTCTTCATGAGCTGCACCTGCCGCTCCATCATGTCAGTTCTCGTGCAGAATGTGGTCTTTGGTCCAGCGTGAACCGTCTCACACTACATGATGATTTCCACCAGCTGGCTGAAGTGGCATCAATGCACTGGGAGTCCTTTGGGATATCACTGCATTGGGAGTTGCTTTGACCCATTTTTTTCTGAGCCAATGTGGACAACACTTCATCTCTGCCATC
Source organism: Nothocercus julius (assembly GCA_013398735.1). Lineage (NCBI taxonomy): Eukaryota > Metazoa > Chordata > Aves > Tinamiformes > Tinamidae > Nothocercus > Nothocercus julius. The sequence goes on from VZSV01000015.1 coordinate 4,217,814, forward strand.
CTGTAGCGTTGGTGGAGAAAGCAAGAGCTGCCTCTGCAGAAAATGCATTTGTTACCATCACTAACAGGCAGAAGACCTCACTCCGAAACAGGACCTTGCTCAGTTAATTAACCTACAGCATAGTCTGGTGCAGCAACACTTAGCCCAAGCAGAAGTCCCTCAGAAAAGCAACAGCACTAGAGATATAAATCTTTTTGTTAACAGTTCACTCCTTATGTAGTCTAGAACTTCACTAGGAGCTGGATTTCTCTTGCTGTCTATTTAATTCTTGCAGTTCCCATTTTCTTCAGCAGTGCATGTTTCCTGTGGGCCAGGGCTATTTCTGATCAGCAATGTGGCTTTCAAGTGTCATGCCTTCAGTGGCAACTACATGTCCGCCTTTCCACACAGGCCTTTGGGATAGCTGCTGCTGACAGCTCTGCTGCTTCAGCAATGTCTCGTTTCCCCCGATGCGGTTTCTCTGCTCTTGGGCAATGCTGCCACTGGTGACCTTTGTGTCTCTGTCGCCTGAAAATGTCAGCTGGCCTCAAACCCACATGGGAAACAGCCTCCTCTGAGCAGGGGCACCTCCATGGAGCTCGCACGTGGGCCTCCTCCAGTTTCTAGCCCGTTCACTAATGATGCTTTTTTCTTGACGGGCTGTACCCAAGCAGAGTGGTCACCCTGGGGCTGGGAATTAACAGCTGGTGCTTTAACAAAACCCCTATTTCTACTTCCCTGGAGGGGGCTTTCTCTAATTTAGGCTCATTCAGTACCTCCATTTTCTCCAGCAATGAAGGTTCTGAAGTTCCTTACTTCAATTGTTTATGACCTGACTTTTCACAAAAGGTTTTCATATGGAGCCCTTGAGAGGACAAGCGTCTTTTCAAATCGCCAGTTTTACGCTGAGCTCAGCGCAAGCTGCTCCCCAAAGCCATTGCCTGGCTGAAGTGCTCCCTCAGACCCTCCTGAAGCAGGTTTCCCCTGGCACATTGTGTGCCAGTCCCATCTCCTGCTTCCATCTGGTATTTCAAAAGGTTCGTCCTCCTAACGGTCTGAAAACTGCAGTCAGTGCAGGGAACAGAGGAAAACACAGCTTACCCATAGCTGTAAGTGAGGAACTGCCTCAAACCTGACAAGCTTTTGCCGACTGCAGTCTCATCTGCGCGCGTGTGCGTTGCTTCTCCAGCGCAGTAACTTCTTCTGCACTGCAGGCTTGGCCACCTACGCTAGCACTTGCTCGTGCACTTGCTCGAGTGGCTTACGGAGATCTCTCTAGCAGCAGGACTTCGCTCCCAGCCCCTTAGCTTAGGCTACAGGGTGATGTCCCGAACGTGGTCCTTTCCGAGGAGTAACTTCCTCCTCTCTGTAGGCCCAGATGGCAAAGAGATGGCAAATATAGGGATGGCAAAGAAGAAAGAGCAAGGGAGAAAACCCTAGTATCTCCTGATTGTTTTCCTCATCAAGCTTGGGATAATGTTTTTTCATACTAATGGGAAAATTTCCAGGTTTCCTTCTGCTGTTAAAATCCTGATATCTTAAAAAGGGAGAATTATCTTGAATTTAGGCTTCCGCTGGTGTCTCTGTGAGTGTAGTTCCAGGATCAGATTCTCTTGCCAGGTCGTTCATTTGGTTCCCCAACACAGCAGGGATCAGTGCCATAATTATTAATTTACAGCCTTTCTCTTTCGTTATTTTTGTTAGCTTTTTATTTTAAATTGTGAGCTCAGGCATTTCTGTGCATCATTTGCACAAGGATTTTTTTATTATTCTGAGCGTGGTTTGTAGTTGAGATAGTAGCAATGTTAATGTATGACTATAAAGGAACAGTATGTTTTCATCACTCATGTTCCTAAGCAGATCAATTCCAATGAACTCTTACTCAGCAAATTATGTGAGTCTTACTAAACATTTGCTCTGAAAATTCATTTCATGGTTCGAGGTATTTCATGGCATGTTTGCTCTTATAACCACGTTTAAACAGAACGCGACTGGATCTGGCCTGTGATTTATGGTGGTGGGTTGTTTATGAATGCAAAGCAATGTTTTTGCTGCTTTTTTGTTTTAGAAAGCAATGAAGTACTCTGCTAAGGGCAAAAAAATAAAACCATGTTTTAGAAGTATATGAAATTTATAGGAGCAGAAGACAAAAATTATTATTTAGCTTCTCTTCTGTGAACCTTGATAATATCCTTTAGAATGATTTTCACCAGAAAACAAACCCAAGTCATTCTGAGGGTGTTTAAAAGAAACAGGAGAAGGAAAAATCAGCCTTTCATAAAGCTCTGCCAAAGCGTGAAGTAGAAGGAGACGCTGATGTTAGACGAGAGCTGCTGTGATTGCCTTGTTTTCTATGTGATTGACAATGTGTGTGACAACCCCTGTGGCTCCGTACAGCTCAGCTGGAGTTTTTCCATTGGCCTCAGTGGAATTGACTCAAATCCTACATTTGTCTAATGTGTTAACTGTGTCAAAAACTTTGCGACACCACTGACTATTGTACGGTTGATGATCTATTGGATGATAACTGTATCTGAATAGGACAGACGACCACAGGAATTTCCCGCAATGTCTGTTGCATTGTTATTAAAGCCAGAGCTATCGTATGGCTCCGAGAGTGCAATTTCATAACAACAACAGTAGATTTTTTCCAGGAAGTTAACTTCCAGGTTGCCACCTAATCACCAAACCAATTAAATGTTGTTATTAGACCAAATGGGCAACAGTTTGCCTTTCTCTGGATGGTTATTATTTTTAACCACAGCATCTTTTGGTACTAATATTTTTGGTCAAGAATTAAAAACAAATATCTGTTTTCTGTTCAAGCAGTGGATTGAAACAACATCATGGCTAAAAGTATAGGAGGAGAGTCTCATGTGCCCCCCCGGGCATTTCTGTCGCTGAAGAGCATGGCAGTTCATCACGTAGGGTTATGTCTGAGTGCAGAATGGCTCAGGCATCTGCAATTGTAGCATTTAATTGGTATTAAATAATGAATCTGCCCAGCAGTTACATCTGTTCTTGCTGCCCCTGCAACGGGGTAGCCTTGGGCACGCCTCTCCTATCACTCGAGCACATTATGAGGACAAACAGTCCTTGTAAGCTCGAAATGAAGCAATGTTTCACCCTGCAGCTCTGTTGATCAGCCCTAGAACCTGTGGCTCTTCCTTTCCCAGCGCAAAGCAAAGCATGTTTTTTTTTTTTTTTCTGATGAACTTTCACAGTTGACAGATTTTACTCTGCAAAGATACCCCTCTCTGTTTGGACCATGTAGAGCCTCTTCAAGACCTTGTGGCAGCCATGGCTGAGCCCTGAGCTCCTTCCTTGGGCTCGACTCTGCCCCTTGATCAACCTGAGTGCCAGTTGATTTAAGGGGGGGTTTCGCTTGAGGAAGAAGAGGAGGAAGGGCAGGATTTGACTCAGTACATTCTGTGAAAGGATGTTAACCCATAACCTGCATTGCCTTGACTTGGCAGTATTGTTTTATCTTGTATATCTGACACTCTCCCTTTCTCTACTTACGTAAGAAAATCGTTTGTACTGTCAACAGTTCTGTTTAACCTTTAATAATAAAATTAGTAACTAAAACCAAGAGGCCCAAGTCCTGAGGCCCTTTTTTGGGTAAAGTTTCCACTGCAGCCAGTGCCAGTTTGGCCAGGGACAGGTTTGGGTAAGCCCCGACTGCAAAAATCGAAATTTACCCCAACGAGCTTTTCCAGAAACTTCCATCTCTGTTCCACGAACAGCAGCAAGAACTGCAACAGTGGGGAGAGAAAGTGCTAGAGGAGCCTCGCTGTATTTTGCATTTAATGACTTTATTGGATGAGATATCTGATGATACCAGGTTTTTCTAATTCTCATTTTTATAAGCTATCTAATGTGCAGAAACGTCAACTCTGGGCATATGTTCCTGTCCCTGGAGTCTTGTTCAGACATTAGAGAAACATTTTCTAACTCAAAAGATAAACACTTCTGGTAGAGTTCAGGGACGGAAATTGTTTTCATCGCAGCAGGTGTTGCCTATTAGTTCTACTAGAACTAAAACCCTAAGCTGGGCTTTAAGTGAGATGCATAATCAAGCTCTTACATCATTGTGAGATGTACCGTACTTGAACCTTTTGCTTGCTGAGACTGTATTTCCTCCAAGAAACATCCTGTTTTGCAATCCCCCAAATTCCCCATGTGCCATACGGCATTAGGGATTTCATCACCTCCTGGGCACACAGGCTGCGCTTTCTGCAGAAGACCCAAAGGGAGGGAGAGAAAGCGAGCCAGGCGAGCCAGAGGTTTCCGTATTTCCTGGTGGGACCATGTGATCTATGAAAGATAGCTTTATTTTCATTCCTCCCCCTCCCCTTCGCTTCCCGCTGTTTCCCTTCTAGCCCCGGCTGCTGGAGGCAGCCGGTTGCATCATGTCGAGGAAGGGATTGTGCTCTGCTCAGTCCTGTTCCATGGCTGCAGGTCCCGTCTTGCCTGGAACGGCCCCGGCTGCTAAAACCAGCACCAGGAAAAGGTGTCGCTGCTGGGAGACTTGTATCTTTATCTCCAGCCGGTTTGCCATTAAAGGCATTAAAGTTTGCATTTCTTTGCAAACTAAAGCTTTGTATTTGAAGGCAGAATATTTCTTAGTTGGTAAATCATTCTTTTATATATATATGCATATATATATATATACACACACATATACATATACACACACACACACTTTTTTTTTTTTTTTTTTTTT
>VZSV01000015.1:4228295-4311048 GCA_013398735.1 Nothocercus julius
AAACCCCAAAACCCACACTTTTCCAGGAGGCAGGAATTCTCAATTACCCATTTGCCATACTGAGAGCAGCAACCCAGCTACTTTTTCTGCTGTGTTTGTAGTGGCTTAGAAGCACAGGCCAGTTGTTTGGCAAAGGACAGAGCTGACCTTTCCCAAATCCTGCCAAACCTGTGTTTAATTTCTGCTGCAGGCGATCAGGAAGGAGAGGTGTTCTGGGCAGAACCTTGAAAAAAGAGGGTTTCCCACAGTCTTGTTCACAGACCTCTTGAGTGGAAGCTGATCATGCAGGGAGCTGTTTAACAAAGTTACCCAAAATTACTGCATTGCAGAGTATAATGCTTGTAGTTCAGTTTTGCACAAATAATGTGTGCAGCCTCCAGAAGGATTTTTTTCCAAGGCTCTGAGCTGATCCCGTGCTGCTTCCTGGGATCCCCTGCTCTAGAGGGAAGCACTGACAAAGACAGACTTGTGCTGGGGAGATTGATTTTCCTTATCAGAATAAAGTTCACTCTCTGTAGAAAGCCTTTTTCTGTGATATTTTTTCAGTGTTAATATGCCAAGAATTTGAATTACCTTTCCAAATCAGTGAGTAAATGTATTAAATGGCACTATTCTATAGTTTCTATATTTACCTATGGACACTTCGTGGACAGCATAATTGAAGACCTTTTCTGGAGTCAGGTTATGCCTCAATTAAATGTAGAACTAGAGAATATCCTTAACACTAAAACCCCAATCCAAGTAAGTATTTAAGAAAATGCTTGATTTCTGATCCCACTCAGGTTAGGAGCTTACCGATTCAGTGGCTGCCTTATTCTTTTCTGTGCTGGGGGATCAGGCAAACATGTCTTTACCATGCTGATTCGTACAAAATTGGTGTTGTGGAGAGTTTCCAGATCAAAACTGTTTGCAGGTTTTATTTGTAGCACAGAAAACTCAGATTGGGAGCTGAAGATGAAACTTTTTCCCTGTCACTTTCTTAATTTAAAAGATGAAGACAGACTAGACTTCCCCTGCAGCTTTGCTGCCTGTTCTACCAGCATTGGGGCCCTCAGACTCCCAGGATTTGATGAGAAAAGATTGGTCATTTAAAACATGACCCTTCCTTACTCTTTGTCTCTCTGAAGTAACAGCTAGGTGCTCAGGCCGGAGTGCTTATTTTGCATCTTTCTTTTTGTTCTCTCCAGGAGTCAAATTCTTTTTCTTCTTAGTTTCAGGCTCCCTCCTTTCCCTCTTGTCACGCAGAGCCTGCAGAGCCCTCCTTACTGTGGAGAGGATTCGCAGCCCTGGTCTTGCAGTCTGACTCGAGCTTAACCCAGCTTGTTTTGGCCGGGCTGTCTGAGGCTGGGACAGGGCAGCCCCAGAGCCTCCCAAGACCAAATCTGGTTCTGGCTGAGTGTTAGTGTCCTGCCTTGTTGCATCATGACTTGGTCTTGGCTAGGAAGGTTTTTTGGCTAAGGTCTCTAAGTGGGGTAAAAGTGGAAGGGAGATAGTTTGCAGAGAAAAGATTCTAATTTTCAGTGGATAAGTTAAGTGTAAGTGGATAGAGGTAGAACTGTCTGCATTTTGTGCAACTCCTTAAGGGAACTGAGGGAATGAATGGTGCCTGTGTGAATCTTGGGCCTTGGAGGGTTCTTTTGCTGGTGCTTAAGAGGACTCCCTCTGAGTGTACAGAGTAGCTACCGGCTTCTCTCTGCTCTCCTGTGCTTGTCTCATGCTCTTATGGGTGGAGGGAACTTGACTTTTGGTAAAACCAGATGGAAGTGTTGATGGATGTTTAGCACTGGAATAAGTCATTTGCTGAACTAGTTACAGCTTCAGTGGTGTCCACTTGTCTTGCAAACACAGTGACAAGGATGCAGCAGAGGAGTCCAAGTGGCACGATATTTGTGGTGGAGAGGACAGTCACTGCTCCTCTACTGTTGTTGGTTGCTTCAGGCTTTTAGATATTTTGGTGGAAATGGAGATTGGAAGAGGAAGATGATGGTAGAAAACTGTTGCTTGTATATTGGTATCACCAGGAATGATGGCAACTTAAATTTTTCAAGAGATCTTGGAAATCTTCAAAAGATAAGGAAAGGTTAAGAGATGAGGTGGATAGTAAGAACAAAGAAGCTTCATCCAAACCCTACTTTCATGCAGTCCAAAGTTGTGGTGGTGAAATCTAGGTCAGTAATGCAGTTGGGGCCCATCTCTACAAATAGTTTTTTGTGTCTTTGCTAATACAGTTGGGTAGAGTGCTTTGGATGTCAGAAGTACTGTATCAATGCATAAAGAGCCTTGTAAATGCATGAAATAGTGTTCCCTGTGTTAATGTTTTATTTAATAATAGCTGTCAGGTCTTCTAGGTAGCTCATTTTCAAAGTATTAATTGAACTTCTTGGGTGCTCAAGGTCAATAACCTTTGACTGGAGCCCACACTAACGTCAAGCTAATTGCTCGCAGACTTTCTCCTCGGCATGCCTTGTTGGTTAAGCACGCTGCAGTATATCCCTGGATAAATCATTCACCATATCAGAACTGCTGGTTTGCTATTAATTCTGGTGGGGTACAGAATGTTTCAAACCATGGCAATTAGCATTTACATTGACTGGGAAGCCTGACTAAATGATGTACATACACTTTAAAAAAGGAGGGAGGGGTATGAGGTAGGGATGTGAGTTATGTGGGGTGGGGAGGGGGGTGCTCATCTGATGACCTGGGCCTTCTGCTGCATCACCTCTGTTACAGTGCTGGAGGTACAAGTGTTCTGTGACACAGTCCTGCGTTATACTGAAGAGTGCTGGGGTGTAGGGGTGCGCATATCCAGAAAAACCCAAAGTACTGAAGGAAAAACAAGGGTGATCCTTTGGTGCTTTGGATATCTGCATTGGAAAGGGGAGGAGAGTTCCTATTTTCTGGGGAAATTCTTCAAGGGAAACTGCTACTGAATGTTTTTAGGAACCATTTTAAGCTCAAAGTGTTTGAGCTAGCTTGATTTAACCCAAGCTGAAGGTCCTGCCTGAGGTAAACTCACCCTGACTCTTGAGTCATTTGAGATAGATGATGCTTGGTGTTCTGTGCCTCTTTGCTGGTACTTTCTGGACTGTGGTTAATGACTGTGGCTGAAAGCATCAAAACTGAATGAAAAGAAAACCACACTGGCAGTTCTTTTTCTCCCCTATGCATGTTAAAGATGAAAAACCCACCTAGCAGTAGTCCTGTAAAGCACAGTACCAAGAATGATACTGCCTTCCTGATACTTCCTTTTGACCGTGTGAGCTGTGCCTAGTTTCCCTTTTGTCTCTCATCCCCCCCTTTAATTCTGTATTACCCATTTGTTATGGGATTGGGCTGTCAGCTTGTCAGAAATAAAAGATACTTCATCTTTTTCTCAGGTCTTCCTTAATTGGGTTTTTGGTTCTTTTCAACTTTGACTCTCTCTGGCTTCACCTATTCTTGTATTCCTAACTTCCATTCAGATCAATTTTGTTTTACCTTCTGACAATTTTCTTCCTTTCACCTTTTCCAGAATTTGCACATGCAATTCCTTCTCCTCTCTGTCCTGTTCCACAAGTGCTTCTCTGTCTGGCTACTTTTACACCCTTGTTTCCCCCCCTCTTTTCATAGGAGTACCATGCTGTCTGCTTGCCCATCCAAGCTGTGGGTAGTTGGACTATTGGGTGTGTCCCCTTTTGGGATTCCCTTAGGGATGAAATGCGGGCAGAGCCTATTTTGGGAAAGAAAGGCTAGGTCTGTCCGCAACCAGAGGCAAAGTCATTTTTCTATGCCTGTTGGTGGCAAGAATTGACCTTGGAATATTTTTATGTAAAAGCTGTCTCTCTGCTGCCCTGGGGCTGTCAGGATCAGAAGGTAACCACATATGAATGGGAGGTCCCAAATACTGGCCATAGTTCCCAATGGGAGGGACTTCAGCACCAAAGACAACATGATCATAGTGTTGTGTTGTGTGTTGCTGTCAAGTTGTTTTAGAGCGAAGGGACCAGGCGGTGAAGTTTCCAAAACATGTGGGCAATCACTGCAGTTCTGAAGGAATCCAAAAGCCTCCAGTTTGCCTCTGGGCAAAGAACAGAAACATGTTAACTGGCTTAGTCCTACAATGCTGCAGTCCCTACGTTTTGCCTACATCCATTGCCAGGGTGGTGAAAGATCTGAGATGGGTCTAAGGGAACATGGAAGAACATGAGCTCACCCTGGAGGTCTTAAGCTGCCAAGGTTTTCCTGAAAAGGGAGATGATTTTATGATGCAGATAGAATATAAGGACAGAATACAAATGTCCTCATTAGTACAGTGTCTATTAAAAATGGTGCAATATGTGGAAAATACTTCTGTTCATGAAATCTATTTTTTGAGAGGTGGGGGGGCGTTAGCCAAGTGAAATCCAGACAGATTTTACAGCTAATTTCAGTGGCTTGTTCTAACATGAGTTGATTCTTATTACCTTCCCTTGAACACCACTAGGCATCTCACTGGCACTCAGAACAAATTTATGAATGTCTTAAATGTCAACAAGCTGCAGGAAAAAATAGCCTTATGCAAACAGTGCTTCATTGCAAAAACTTAAACAAAGAAGATCAGATTTATCATTTGCTCACAGAGAGGGGAAGCCAATGGAACTGATGAAAGATGACACAAAATCGGCTGATTTTTCTCTCTCCACCTAATAGGAGTTTCTGTGGGTGCTGCTGGCGTGGCCATGCTCTCTGAAAGCTGCTCGCCTGCCTCCCCCCACACCTTGTATGTTCTGGTAATTGTTTTTCTCCCTCTACCAGAGTATTGGCTTTTGTGCAGATGCACAAATAGGGATAAAACGCAGGAATCTGACCTGCAAGGTCACTTAAGGAGCAGAAAGGCTCCTGTCAGATGGAGTGTGCTGTTCAGAGATGGATATAACTTGTACTGTTGGAGAGTGTTCATCAAGCAGATGGATAGGTATCAGCACAAAGGACTTGATGGTAAATCAGGTGACCAAATGTGACACTGTTTTAGATAGGAGGTGAGTGTGATTTAATGTTCCCTCTGGGTTAGGCTGTAATTTAACACATTTTTCCAGCACTGTTTCAAGAGTTGACAGAGGACTTTGGGTACCTGCAGTTGCTATTGCTGCTTCCAGAGCATGTTTCAATGTTGTGGTGTGTACTTCACAGTTCATTAGGAGCTTGATGCTGTTGGTCTCCTCTTCTCAATTCTAGAAAGCTCTGAAGCCAGAAGTAAAAATTTCACTAAGGAAATGTCATTTATTTGGTGACAGCAATGCAGTGGCAGAAGAAGGCGTCTGCATGGCGAATCTTCAGTGGGTTGAGGTTGGGCTGAGTTGGTAGCTGCAGTGGGAGGAAGGGCCAGGCTCATGGCAGGGAGACTACTCCGGGAGCACAAACAGAAGCAGTGTGTCTCTCTGGGTCTTTACTGAGGGGATGTTTGGGGCTGCATGCAGGTATAGAACATGTGGATGAGTCCAGCTTGCACCCACTGCTGTGGAAAGAGAGGGAAGCTGGAAGAGATGTCTCAGGAGATGAGAGACAGAAAACAATTAGATTGCCCCAAAGTGGGGTGATAAGGCTAGATGCAACCTGGGGCTGGAGGAGGGTTTTTTTAAATATGTGTTGCCTTGGGTTTTTGGCCGGTTTATTTTTATGGCAGGGAACTTCTTTCTTGTGGTACCTGGGCACTTTTTGAAAAACAAAACAAAAAAACTTGTTGAATTGTTCTGCCAGCTCCTGCACCTGCCCTCCAGTTTCCCTTTCCGCTGTGCTCAGCTTGCTCTGCTTGGGTGCTGCCCGCCTCCTGCAAAGCAGGAGATGACTCCAGGGTCCTTCCTACAAGGGCCTTGGTGTCTGGGCCATGGGGCTGATGGTGCTGCAAGCAACCTGAGCTCTGGTTACCATATTGTGGCTTGGGGTTTCAAGCTATCAACACCAGAGAGCCAGTGGCAGATGTCCAGAAAGCATTTTAGGCTTTTTCCTTATATAGGATAATGTAAAGGTAATTGCTGCTATATTCCTCTTGTCATTTTAATGTGAAGAGAAACTCAAAGCTGCTCTGCCAGCTACTAGTTAGAAACCTTTCTGGTTCTGCGTTAGCTAAATGTTGCCTTCGGTTGCAGGTTGCTTAAAATCTCGGCAGGAGTAGGGGACAGCTTGCACGTATGTGTGCTAGCTCATGAAGTTTAACTCCATGGAGAGGAGGCTGTTGCAAGACACTTGCCCCTTTTAGCTGTAAACCTTTATTTCAAGCAAAATGGGAGCATTTATGCCCCTGAGAGAGCCTGCAAAGTTCAAGTGAAGGGGAATAGAGAAAGCAAACCCTGAAACTTTTTATAATTCATGTAGAAAATAGTGGAAAAATCAAGTGAGGAATGGTGGAAGAGCCCTATGCTTTTTAAAATATGTCTTTTCTTTCCAGGGTTAAAGTCCGCTTGCTGCGGAGTTAGACTTTCTCCTGCTCTGAAACCTTGTCAAAGTTAAATAGTTCAAGAGTACTTTCTGCTGTAAATTGTTATCCAGAATCCCTGTGTCTTGGCTGCTCATGTTTCTTTGATGCATGTCTCTTCCTTCAACATTTAAGATCATTTTCTACTTTATGGCATGACATAAATTGATAACAAAACCTTACAACCTCAGTAGTTAGTCTAGGCACTTTCTTTCAAACATGTTGTCCTGCTGAATTATTGAGTCAGCTGTGATGATCTGGATGTAAACATGTACTTTTGGACTTACGTGAGGATCAAAGACAAAACAACTCTAAATGAGGCTAGAATCGGGAAATGACCCATGGAAAGTTGGCATCTGTCTTCCATCTTTGTTCATTCATTCTTCTGTGATGTGGCATCCAGAGTAAACTTGCTTGATTCATAAGTAAATGAGTTTTGGACACCACAGAGTTTATGGCACTAGCACTTACAAAAGCTGTCTGCCTTGCTTTTTGCTTTAGTGTGATCATCATCAAGACAATTCATGCATGAATAACACAGCATAGAACCAAAGCTGATTTCTGGCTGCCCTGTTCAAGATTTGCTGACCAAAGTAAGATGCTGGCCAGCAAAAGTAGTCAATAAGACTCACCAGCATGAGAAAGGAAGTGTCTTTGTCATAATAATTCTCCTTAGACTTACTTGAAAAATGAAGAAAGTTCAGGCAGCACTAGGCTGTGTCTGTAATATTTTATTGTAGACTTCTAGGTGAGGAGAAGAATAGATGAGATGTTCATCACCTCTAAACCAAGAGGCTGAAACTGTGCATAATGGTAATCAAAGTCATAAGTTTGTTAGACTCCTTTTAAAAAAAAAAAAAAAAAACTGAGGAGGAGTTGTGCTGGGAATGGAGGTCTTGCTTCTGTCTGCAGGCACTGGGGTTTAAAGAATTTCTGGTAACTTATTAAATTGAACTTTTGCTTTGCTTATGGTAACTTGGAATTCTAAAAATGAATGTGCTTGTGGCCAAGAAGGCCAACAGGATCCTGGCTGCATCAGGAGGAGAGTTGCCAGCAGGTCGAGGGAGGGGATCCTGCCCCTCTGCTCAGCTCTGGTGAGGCCGCACCTGGAGTACTGGGTGCAGTGCTGGGCACCCCAGCACAGGAGAGATGTGGAGCTGCTGGAGAGGGTCCAGTGTAGAGCAACAAAGATGATTAAGGGACTCCCACATCTATCTTAAGAGGAAAGACTAAGCGAGCTAGGCCTGTTTAGCCTGGAGAAGAGAAGATTGAGAAGGGATCTTATCAATATGTACAAATATGTGAAGGGAGAATGTAATGAGAATGGGACCAAACTCTTCTTGGTGGTGGCCAGCCACAGGATAAGGGGTGATGGATACAAATTAACATAGAGGAAGTACCATCTCCATGTGAGGAAGGACTTCTTTATGTGAAGGTGATGGAGCCCTGGCACAGGCTGCCCAGAGAGGTTGTGGAGGCTCCTTCTCTGGAGATCTTTAAAACCTGGCTGCCGCCCTGTGCCATGTGCTCCAGGTGTCCCTGCTTGAGCAAGAGAGTTGAACTAGATGATCTCTAGAGGTCCCTTCCAGCCTGAACCACTCTGTGAATGCTCTAGAAATCTGATATAGTGCTGTGAAAGTGACTTCTGGTTTCATGGACCTTCCTTTCAAATGCCTGACCTTCAATATCTGAGCTGTCTTTTTTGAGGCTGAGGATCTGCAGCTTCTCTTGATTTCAGCTCAAAGGAAGTTGGGCATTTAGGAAAGCCAGGTCTACTTTGTCCCTTAGGTTGGACACTCAAGATAAGGAGATATGTTTAAGTACATTATCTGACATATTTGTTCAAGTGTTGTAGTCCGCCATAGAGCAGGAACATGAATTCAGTTTTCCAGGTCTCCTGTGCATTATCTTGTAGCCTACTCTTCCCTTTTGCTAGGTGTCAGCAACAGAAGACTATCCAGAGTCAATAGAAGGAGTTTTATTTAAAAAGAAAACAAGTCCTTTCCAATGGATACATGATGAAATGTATAAAATCATTGCTATCACATCTCCTTTATAGCTATAGCAATAATAGCTATCACATCTCCTTTATAGGCTTATTGCTTTTCCAGTTGATATCTTCAACTGTTAAATATTAAGAGGTTAATTTTTGAGCTTTTTAATGGCATTAAGCAGGCCATAGAGATTTACAGCTGCTGAAAAAATCAGGTTTTCATAAAATTGAGGAGTAACAGAAAAGTAAGAGTGGCTTTTTTTCCAGCCACACAGTCTTTAAAATGTTTACAGGTCTCTTTAAAACTTTATTTGTACCAGTAGTCACTTTTCCAGCTGTTGAGCAAATCAGTGCTCCTCATTTTTATTTTTCTTCATTCCCAGCCCATCAGATGTGTCTCTAGCATTTTACTATAGCTTTTAAAAGAGGAAGTTGCGTTGACTTCTTGGAATCATTCCTAAAAATACATTTCTGAGTACAATTAAATGAGGTTTGTCACTGGTACTTGGATTGCACAGAAGTTTTTTCTGATTCTGTGGGCAACATTTTGCAGACATAAATATAGAAAAGAGCCTACTTCTGCTGTGACATAGCAGCAAAATACTTATTTATTTGTACACCCTGGCCCAGTTCTGACATGTCTGACACCAATGTGGAGTTGGATCTGAATCTTCTAAGGACACTGCAGTCATTTTGCAGTGCCACATACTGCTGTGACGGAAAAGGCTGGTGATACCTTTCCCCTTGCCTTATGGGAGGCTGTCTGCTCATGAGTAATGTGCCTCCCTTAAAGTCTTTATTGTCAGCTGGTAGTCTGTGTCATTTGCCCACTCTTCTCTCCTCTTCACTTTTCCCCTTTACTGTGCCAATAGGCTGGATGTTGGTTGGAGTGAGGAAGAGAACATTCCTCACCCTGCTTCACTTCAAGTTTGTTAAACCCCTGCAAGGAACAGCCTTTCCCTTCGTGCTTCTCCTGGTGAAGGAAACTGGCTGATGCTGAAGGTGGCTGTGGTGGGAAATGTTAGGACAGGCAAGGTTCCTAACAGTTAATGGTGCATGGAGATTCAGCATTTTTCCTTCTGCAGAGGGCACAATCCTTCAGAATGAGTCTTTGCTTTGATGTGTCCTCTGGAATGGCCATGGAGTCCTTAGCTTACTTTGGTAGTGCCAGAGGGGTTAGTGGGGAGGTGGAGGAGTGCGGAAAGGCTTGAGAAGGAATATTTGAGGCATTGTCTATATATTCTATAGCACTTTGCTGCAGCTGCCTCTGTAGCACTAATGGTCCTGTCATCTGCTTGTATACTTTATAGGTCTATCTTGATTTGGTTTCATAAAATACTTAGCAAAGAGCATCAATTAAATCATTCATAAGAGTTTTACAGCAGCTGATGAGATTGCAGGAAGCAGACAAGGAAACCAATGTCTGTTCTTTTGCTAGTATTCTGCACCTCTTTGGTTTATAAGAGGTGTTGTGCAAGTTGCACAATCTGGAACTTGAGGGTGGAAAATGAACAGGATTTGCAGAAACAAATAATCCTCTTGAGGAGAAAAATAAATTCCCATGGAAGTTAATGGCTCGGTATTTTGAGCATGTATGTTACTAGCAAATGAGAATTTAACAAGATGTGGCTGTGTAGAGCCCTTCTCTCCCTTACATCGCTTAAGGCTTTGAATGCTTGTCAGCTGTGGCCAGTTGAGTTTGAGTGGAGCAAAAAAGCCTCTATTCCTTGGTTATACACTGAAGAATGGTTGAGTTTGGGTCAGGTTTGTTGGGCAGTGCTGTTTGTTTGGCTTGATCTCAGAAGTTTTCTTTAAGAAAGTATCTGTTGTCTTAGGGAATAAAACAACACGCTGGAAGCAAACACAGTCAAGGGACACAGGCCCTAAAGCCACTCATTCCTGTTGTGGCATTGCAGCTTTTGGTTGTAGAACAGCTTTAAAAATAAGCTGATGTTCACTGGTCTGTATCTGGGTTACCTTTCTCCTCCCCTCTCCTTCAGGCTGGCAGTTGATTCCTGGAGCACACTCCCAAATTTCTTGGAGGAGGCCATTCTTCACGCCTTCTGATGTTGAATGCTTTGGGACCACAGTTCTGCTTGTTCTCACTGTCCTCTAAAGACTGATGTGGGACCAAATTCTGCCCTCCTTTGTTTAGTTGTTCTGAAGACTGGGCCTTTCACTTGGACTCTTGCCTGAGTATTTTTTACAAGTCCAGACTCTTACTCTGCCCTTGAGAGCTGCTATGTTTTTTCTTTTATTTTTTTCTTCCTCTAAGGATCTTGCTTATACAGTATATTTTTCCTTCTCCCCTTTTAGGGAAAGGGAGAAATGCACAAGAAAAATGAGTGTTATATAGAGAATTAGTTATTTGTAAGTGGAAAAGTCAAGTGGTCACCTTGGACATTAGGCCAAGGTATGCTTAATGGAAGGATAGATCAACTCACAATCAAAATCCTTGTATAAGGGAAAACATCAATCATGGTTTCATTCATGAATTTTTTCCTGCCATGGTGAACTAGGTCAGTGTGAAATTTAATCTGCCTATCATAAGGCTGATGGAAAAGGCAAAAGGCAGTTCCTCACTCCTCATTCCTGTGGTGAAGCAGGGTTATATCAGACAAGGTGAACTTGCAGTCGCTTCACCGCTGCTTTGAGGTCATGCTCCTGAAGAGCAGGGATGAGATTCCCCTCCCTTCCTCAGGGTAGCCGCCTCTTTTCCCAAGTCACTGAGCAGAACTGCCGCTTTTGCCCCTGCTAGCAGATGATGAGGTAGCTCAGTTGTGCTGTGAACCAGCCTGGGGCAGCTGACCTGCTGCTGCTCCTGGCGTTGGTTGCAGCCTCCTATCATGCCCTGTTGGTCTCCAGTAAACCTAGGTAGTAGTTGCCTCAGGTTTCTCAGAGCTCTTTCCAGATATTATGCAATAGCCCCATGGCTGCTGTGTTTCAGCTACTGAGTGCAGTGGCTTTGGGAATGATATGGAGCAGAGAAAGCTGCTAGCTCTTGAGTTTGTCAATTCCCAAATTTCCTTTCAGAAAGGAAAGAGCTACTGTCTTTCTATTGAGAATTTCTTCTTGGTCTTCCTCTTTCTGCCAGAATGACAAAGTGCTATGTTGTTCAGTTGGAAAGAGGATTCTTCATGTCGTCCTGAAGGCAGACTTAACTTGACACGTAGGTAGGAGTTTGTATAAATTGCACTATAGATAGGACAATATAGTTCTGCCAAATGGTTTCATTGTTACTATGAATTACTTGTATGTCCTATATTACTTGCAAAAGGAAGCTTATTTCCTAGCTGAGGTAGATCTCGGGTAATACGTGCTCTGTGCTACTGTCAGATTTAAAAGCTTATTGAAATTTGGGTGTCCTTTGACTATTCTCCTTCACCAACATGCCTTGAATTCAAACAGATGACTAGACTGTAACGTGTTTTTCCAGATTTATTCATGCATTACTTGTGCATCACTCTTCATAGAGTTTTTAGACTGCACACTTGCATGGCTGCAGTCTAACATTGGCTTGTCTTGGTAATTTTTACTTGCTGTTATCACAATGCCATGGTCCATTTCAGGAGTAATGCCCATAAACTACTTAAAAATATGTCTGAAGATCTAGGCATGGGAAGTCAGGGAGGGATTCATGGTAGTTAAAAGGTCCAACAGGAAGCTGTTGGAGAGTACCGGGAGGATGTTGAGGACTCTCCTGCTAATGAAGTTAGGCAGCAGGTTTTGAAATGAGGAAGAGATCTGAATCTGAACTTGAAAATCATGGTGAACACCTACTTTGTAGTCAAGATGGTTTTTAAAAAAAAAAAAACACACTAATCTTTTTTTTTTTTTTGTAGGCTGGCATATGCTACTGCTCAGTCCTGATACGAAGCAGGCATCTCATGTAGAAAGGTAAGCTATATTTCCATAATTTAGAGGTTTTGCAGTGTAATTCCCAAAGCCATAATTGAAAAGATGCGTGCCAAGAAGTTGCATAAACTCTGCCTTGAAGAATAGGAACCCTGTCTCTTTCCGTATGCATCTCTGCCTGTTGGTCTCCTGCTTTGGTCATTCTGGTTGCGGTGGGGGAGTGCCAGCCACATGCCTGTTGCTCATCCCCCTAACTGCCTGTGAAAGGTCCTGGAGCTGATGATGTGCTTTGGCTACTATAGAGCATCAGCTCAGTGGACTTCTCTAGTTTCCCTTATGGGGACAATTCCAATTTAAATGGACAGAACTGGGATGGCTGGTCTTTAGAGAATGAAGTTTTTTCAGAACTTCCTGTTTCTCTGAAGTGTTTTCCCCCTCACAATGAGGATGATGGCACTTCCTAGGTGTATTTTGAATATAATGAGGGTGTTATAGTAGGCTCTGTGTTCTGGGATTTTGTAGAGCTTTTTCAGTGACTTGCATCGCTTCCTCTGTTCTTTCCCTACAACTCTGGTTTTCATGATTGCAGCTGAGTCATATAAAGTGCAAGTGGCTCTCTGGCTTGTCTGGTTTTGGGCAGCTGTGTAAGGAGAAACATATAACAGGTCAAGAAAACTGTGATACTTTCATTAATTTACCTTCCTGGCCTCCAGCTGTCTGCCACTGAGAAATGTTTTGAACTACAGATTTATTGTCTGTCCCCCACCCCTTCTCCCAAGATCAGCAGCAGCTGTGAGCACTTGGTAGTCTCTGAAGCCCAGGAGATTACCCACTATATATAAGTGCCTAAATATAGATGTAGAGGGCTATGAGCATGAGTCCATGGGCACCATTGAAGTGGATTGGAAACTTCCCATTTGCCTTTTGGGGATTGGATCAGGCCCTATTTCAGGTAACCAGCTTGAAAAAAAAAAAATGTGGATGAGGTGACTTGTCCGAGATGGTTGAACAAATGGAACAAATGGCTGGCAAGACTCGGGAGTTCTGGATTCCATTCCTGCTCTCCGACTGTCGAGTTAAATCTAGTCTTGTATAGAAAGACCTTGCACTGGTAAGCATGCGATGAAGATGCAAAGGCATCTTCATTGCATCTTTTCAGAGTACACTGCTGCAGTGTATTTCCCGTTTCCTTTTCTCTAGAGAAAGCTGAAGCTCACAGGGCTTCTTAGTATGACAGCTCCACCCAGTTAACATTGAGATAAAACCTCCATCACTTGTGATGGTCCACAAAAAAAAATCAGGGGTTTCAGCTCTTCTGTTCTTCCTGAGGTGGCTGTGTGTAGCTAGTTATATAATTCAGTACCTTTCCCTCAAAAAGAGGGCATTTAGAGAGGGGAAAGCACATGCCCAGAGCTGTCAGAATTTTCTGTAACAAGAAGTAGGTCTAGTCAGGGGCTATATCCCACGCAAGCTGCAGCTCCTAGACTCATCTCAGGAAAATGAGCCAGTCCAGCAGGGAGCTGAGCCATAGGAATATGCAGAGACCCTTGTTTCTCCCCCCTTGAAGGCAGGGGGAGTTAAAGCATTGACTTGATTGAAGCTGGGTTAAGCCTGTAAATAGTTGGTATTGCTTGCATATTATTAGCTCCCTCATGGCTAGATCTAAGCATACTTGATCTCCAGAGGAATTTGATTTTTGCATGCAGGCATTCCTCATTTTTCACTGGTTAGGTAAAAACATTTGCAGAGAGAAGTGTGGGTTTGTCTCCTTTAGCCTAGTTGCTTCTTCCTGAGGGGGTGATAAATGCTTTCAGAAGCTGGGTGAAATACAACATTTCAGGAAAGAAATTTATAGTCTGACTTCCAACAAACTATGGCTGTGACAGCTGAACAGGGAGCACTTGGGCTCTGCATAGGTTGAAATCTTTGATGTGGGACCATTGGCATCTGCTGTGCATATCAGTCAACATAAGGACAGCAAGTGGGCGGTTCAACAGCTGGCATGGGAGTTGAGGGGGAATGACATTAAACTTTCATCTCTGGGTACAGCAAAGGAAACGAAGGGTTTTGGAATATTATTTGTAAATTGGCATAGTGGTTTCTTACTGTATTAGCTTGCCTCAGTTTCATGTCTTGTTTGCTTTTCATTTGCTTACCAGTGAAATCACCTGCTTTTACTTCTGTGTGTGATTGTGAAAAGACAGATGCTTCCTTAGAGGTTTCTGATCAATAAAGGCAGTCAGCAGGTGCAAGTATTTGGTGCATCATGTGTAAACGAGCACACTGCAATATTGGGACAGGAGTAGCAGCCCAAGATGGGAAGATGAATGCTGAGAAATGATTAGGTTTAAGGTCTGAGGTGCGCTGAGTTCTCCCCTCATCACGGGTAACCACGAGGCTCAACTTTGTGTGGTTCCATGTTCTGAATCTTGAAGCTAGAGGCAGCTTAATGCACAAAAACCTCATTCCCACCATGAGGTACAGGGGTATGGTCTGGATAAGCCACCTCAAGACTTTCTTTGCATTGCTGCTAATGCTTGCAGTTGGGTTTTATCACTCATAAAGCTTTTAGCCTGTTTTGATCTTCATATTGGTATTTCTTGGGTTGCTATATCTTAATTATATGCATGTCAATATACTTGGTTTGTGGTGGTGTTCTAAGAACTGAATAAGTTGCATCTTGTCTGTGTGGTATCTCTGGGCAAATTCCATGCGGAAGACATTGGGCAGCCACACCCAGGGCCAGAATTTTCTTAAAAGCACCAGGGGGTGATTCTTTTCCTTAGTGCTCTATGTGCCAATGGGAAAAAAACAAAACTAGCCATTTGTTTGCAGTTTCTGCCTCCAAGGTCTTGTGGCTGGACATGTGACTAGAAAATCGATCTAAAAATAGAATTACCTAACCTGACCTTGCAATTAAGCTTGATATCTAAGAATTCATGGGAATGATCCCAACTCTGCAGTTACTGCCGGCTGTGCGATAGGCAGTTTCCTTGTCTGAGGCAAGGACTGTATTGTTCTCCTAAGGGCTCTGTGAGTCACATCTTATGAGTTGTTTTATCACTCTAATTAGTCTACAGTTGGAGGAAAAAAGTATACAAAAGGACAAAGGCAAAACATGTTAGGAGTCTCTGTAAACTTGTGAGGAGCTCCATATGATTTTTCTAGTTGGGGAATAAAACACTTCTAACTCCTTTCATCTGTGGCACAATACTGAAATGTCTCTTCCATATGTCAGTGGTGTAATCTACATAATGAACAAAGCTTCACAGATGGACTGGCTGATGCAACGGACATTCTTTTCATAAATTACCTCTCATTTTTATTATTTTCTCTGGTTTCCCACAAGATGGGCTTCATATTGACAATTACTGAGCTATTACTTCCTATGTAGCTTAACTTATAAAAATGCTGTAATTGTGAGGTGAGTTTTTGTTCCAGAATAATCACGAGCGCAAAGCTGCTGGGGAAAGTGAAAGCAGACACTAAAGCGGGGCGGGGGGAGACACTTCAGAATATGTGCCCCTAAAATAAAAGAACTGCCCTGATTTCATGCCTTATTTTGTAGCCAATGTCGTTAAGTTAATGTGTTCTCTCCCCTCAATTTAGGCAATGATAAATTTCTCTTGACTGTGTTGGAAATTCTTTGTGCCTCTGGCTTCTTAAGTTTTAAAACTTGTTTTAGTTTTTATTACAAATGCTGCTTTTTAACTAAAGGCCTTTTAGGAATGCAGGAAAATATTTGTTTTGAAGTTCTGCTTTCACCTTCACTGCTTACCTTGGCCAATGCTCACCAGTCATTCAAGCTCACAAAGTTCTAGGACTTTTGGCTTTATTCCTCCAGCCCTGCTTTGGTAGGTTGGAGATCAAATCCTTCCTGGTTTCTCTGTCTCAGTCCTCATCCAAAGATGGTTGGTGGTGACGTGGTTTTAAACTTGAGTTCAATCTGAGCTTCCCAATTACCTGTTGGATCAGAAAAGGAAAAGTCAGAGACTGGACTTGCTATGACCACATGATCAGGACTTGGAAAAGCTTTGTGGAAAACAGAAGTCTAGTTTGTATGAAAGAGGACATTTTCTTTTGCTTCATTGTTTTCAATGCATCTTCCCAGCCAAGAACCTGGAATACATTAAGGTAAGATGTGATTGTTGCAAACACTGCGTTTTTAATTTTATTTTCTTTTTATGGTCTAGCTGCAGCTTAGAGTGTGAGGTGAAACTACAACACAGAAGTAGACACAAAGCTGACATTTTTGGTTATCCAGGAACAACAGAAATGTGCAAGAGCTATGAGTTCATTACTGACATGTACAGGGAGCCTGTATGCATTTAATGTGTACACAAAATTTTATGCAGTGGTGGTTTCCAGTAAAAGGAAAGATCTCTTATCGTTGGAGTGAGACTCAGACACCCCTTAGCCTGGAGAACTTGCCTAAGGCCTCCCTTCAACTCTCACTTGGCTTTTGTCTTTCACAGTGCCCAGTTTGAGTCTCCAGCACTACTTCTGTCCTACAGAGTCTGTCTGCAGTCCAGCTAGAGGTGTGATGGCTTCACCTCGTGTACCCATGGTAATGGCAGCATTAGTGCAGTGGCACATGCTTAGCTGACAAATAGGTCTCAAATGTTCCAGGCCAGCGTGTGGAGCTGGTGCTGAAATACCCACTGCTGTCAGCTATGCTCCTACACCAGCCAAATTGGGTACTGAGCAGTGTTCACACTTGGGATTGTCCTGTAAATGTCTTCAGCAGCTTCCACACTTAGCAAAGCTGCCCTGCCTCCAGTAAAGGGCAAGTATGGAAACTGTACAGTTCCTCCCACAAACACTGTATGCCTCTTTCCAGACAGGCACTCTTTCTGTGGTGGTTTTGGATGAAATGTGGGGGTGCCTCCTTCCAGCTGAAGCCTTTCATTGGGGTTTCTGTTCTACCCTCTGCTGTTCTCAGGACTGGTACTAGGTATCTCTCCTTCTGCCTGTACGCCCGTCTGCTGAATGCCTCATGGTTGTGATTTTAGGCATATTTTCCTGATACTGCTCTGGCTGCAGAGTGCCTCATCTCTGTTTTACAGGGTGAACTGAAAAAATAGGCTGACTGAACCAATTTACCAAGGGCTGCTTGGGTTGAGTTAGGAATTGAGTCTGTCTTGAGTATCAAACTGGTGTGTGGCCCACAGTTGTTTCCTTCCTGTTTCTAGAGGAAGATAGAGTTTTTTTCTTATGGAGGAGCAACATCTTGCTGAAATTGTAGCTCAATCAATTTTTTCAAACCTGGGTGTTAGAAGTGAGATGTATCCACTTATATTGTCACATGAATAAGAAGCCCTGTTTTCAGGAGGGCTGTCCGCCCTCAGCATCCAGACCTGTATCAGCTCTGTAAACAGGCTCTCTATTTGGAGATCTAGTAGACATTTGTGCTTGAACAGCCTTGGGGAGGGGGTGGCAAATTCAAAGCCAAGCTGATCTCTAAGGGCTGCTAATATCTTGATGACCTTGCAAAAATGTCAACTTTAATCATATGCTTCAGGTAGCGACATGCTTTGATTCTGAAATTTGTTTGGGCAAGGGAAAAGGGAGCACCTGGTCCCATGTCAGATAGTGCATGGCACAGGAAGGGATACGAGCCCAGGAATTGATATTGGCTGTGTGTAACCGTGATGCAACTGCTACACAACAAACTGAAGTTGCCTTTGCAGATCAATTGTTTCCTTGTGAATATGCTTTTGATTTTGTCCTTTTCTGCTCACTCATCCTTGGTAGGCAGACCATAGTTTCCCCTAAGGCAGTTTAATTCCTTGTTAGCTAGTGACTTGTTAACAGATGTTGTATGTCTTTTTTTTTTGCCTACCTTTCTGGGATGAACAAATATGTAATAAAAACTTGATATCCAGATT
Source organism: Nothocercus julius (assembly GCA_013398735.1). Taxonomy (NCBI): domain Eukaryota; kingdom Metazoa; phylum Chordata; class Aves; order Tinamiformes; family Tinamidae; genus Nothocercus; species Nothocercus julius. The sequence continues at coordinate 4,246,462 of VZSV01000015.1, forward strand.
ATATTGGTTAACTGAAATTTGTTAGAGAGTGCACATAATATTACTATTGTCTGCCTGACTGGATGAGTGTGTAAGCATTTCCAAAGTAAACACAAATGTAAACTTTGCTTTCCATAAGCATTTGTGCCAGTAAAACCTGATCTTTCCAAAGCTCATGGCAAGCTAACACCAAAGAGGTGTGAGTGTGAAAGGAACAAATCTATATAAATATTGAAGTGCACATTGTTAACTCTTGTTAGCTGTCTAGGATCCTGCATTTCTTTTGAGGAAAGTATTCAGTGTGTGCAAAGTCTTTGGCTTAGGTGTCTCAGTTTATATTCACACTTTTGTCTGTCTTAGGTGCAACTTCTGCAAGTTGCACCAATGCGGTGGGTGGCCTGGGTCAGTGCTGATTTCCAGTTCTAGCATTAGGTTTCCTAGGGCAGCTAAACAGAGGGAATGTCCAACGGGATCACAGCGTCACCATCGCTGGCAGAGACCTGCGGAGACCATCAGAGCTGCCTGTCAGAGCAGGGTGACCTAGAGCAGATTGCTCAGGGTCGTGTCTGGTCCAGTCCTGAATCTCTCTATGGAAGGAGACACCACAACCTCTCTGGACAATGTGGCCCAGCGCTTGAACACCCCCACAGTAAAACTTTTTTTTTTTTTCTTACATTTTAAATGGAGATCTTTGTGTTTCAATTTGTGCCCATTGGGTATCACGGAGAAGAGGCTGGCTCCATCTTCTCAGTGTATGAGATGAGGTGCAGATGAGAGGTGCTTTTGCTTTAGTAGTCCATGCTGAGATGTGAGGCTCATTCATTCCTCACCCCCTCACACACATGCTTTTTTTTGTCTTCCCCCTGTCCCCCTTTGCTAGGGGCAGAGAGAGTTGGCTTCCCTGACCTGTTAGTGCTGTGGCAATGCTTTATTTAAAAAAAAAAAAAAAAAAAAAAAAAAAAAAATTAATTACGGAGTTGTCCCCATGATTTGTGGTTTTGTATACTGGAAAGCAGGCCAAGGCTGTCTGATTTCATTTCGGTAAAAGAATGTAACTCCAGTTCCTTGCCAGTTTATACCATTCCCCATGCCGGGCAGTAGATAATTTCTCATGGTCCCAAAGCTTTCAACAATACTCCATTATGTTTCATGACTCATAAATGGGCTGGTGCCCATGGAAAGCCATGTGTCTCGGTGCAGGCAGTACAGCTCCCTGCAGTATGTTTGAACTGATTTCATAGCCTCCAGACCTAGCATGGTTTATTATTTTCCTGACTTGCTCACTGTTCTCATTGTTGCTAAGCCCATATTGCATCAGTAGCAGAAATAAAATTAAAGGCCCTGATGCGTTCCGCTGTGAAATTAAAAGCGCAATATGCGGACCTTCAAATGAATGCAGAGCAAAACAAGATCAAACAAAAGACTGAACTAAAGTTCAGATCTAATAGCTCTCGGAGATAAGCAGCTCGTATAAACTGCAGAGACAGCTGACAGATAAGACTTTTATCTGAACTGATAGAGCTGCAGTGATTATTGCTGTCTTACCTGTGTACTTAGGGCTCTGTGCTGATGAACGTTGCATACGTCGTAACTATTAGATTAGAATAAACTGAAAGATTATAAAGATAGGATTGATATATAGACTTGAGTCTGATTCTGCAACCTTTATTCAAAGGAGCTGGATCAGTGAAAGCGACTGCTACTTGCACAATTATTATGACTTGTTTCTTTCAGTCTAAGTGCTGTGCAAGTGTACATAAAGTTGCAGTTCATCCTTCTACACCTGAGTAAAGGCTGAGAGATTATGGTGTTGTATTTATGGCCTGATGCTGCTTTTATTTATGTCTATGGAAACTGCTGGCTGACTGGTTTTCTCAGTATTTTTTTAATCCTATTGTGATTTCCTGGGGTTTTGATTCGATTGGCGTGGTCTCAGAAGCCTTGTGATATGGAGAGGGCTGTTCCAGAGGGGCTAATTCAGAATGCAAGCCAAGAGGAGATTGGTTTAGGAGGGCTGAATGGGGCGGTTTTGTCTGCTGTTGTAAAGCAGTTTTGTAATACTTAGATAACTTACTGAAACGGCTGCCAGGTCCTGTTGCAAGCATGTGACTGTGGAAATAGCTGTTTGGGTAACAAGAACAATAGAATTTGAAGAAAATGTTTTATTTTACTTGTATCTTTTTTTAGCTTGGATGATAAACCAAACCATTACTTTGGTGGCAAGACATTGCAGACTAAGGCAATATTTATGTTGCAATACTATAGATTGAATGTTTATTTACTTGTATATTTAAATTCTTTCCCTTTAAAATTTTTATTCCTTTGTCTCTAATGGAACCATTTAGATGGTTTTGAGTGTTGGAATTTTTAAAAAGTTGCTTTCAAATTAGCCCAGAAAGGGCATAACTAAAGTATTTTGAAGTGCATGTTCTCATTGGTTTTCTAGGTTGTTCCTAGTTGCATAATTTCCCATTAGCTATTTCATTTTTTTTCTGATTTAGCCAGTAATCATTTTTTAATGTACATATTTAAGAGGGCTGAATATATTTGGCCTAGTGAAAGAAAAGCCCGTTCTATAAACAGATCTGTTTCTTCAGCAGAGCTTAGCCTGTGTAGTTACTTTTTTGGAAGGAGCTGCAGCAGGAACACTGGAAATATGCATAGTTTCTTGAAACAAGTGCTGGGCATTTGTGCAGAAAGCAGAGATTCAAGTTGGGAAGCTTTAAGAAGTAAAGCATGTGTGGATCTGTTGTGATGCCTAATGATTCGTTTAGTGCTCTGTGGTTAATGATTATAATAACTATATGTAGTAATTCTGCTACCACCCTCATTCCCCCCCCCCCCTTTTTCTCTCCCTGCTTTTCGCCCTGAAATTGGTGAGCAAATAAAAGCCCAGTAGCAGACAGTATCTGCAGAATTACATGGCCTTGGCCAGCACCAGATAACGTGCTGGAGTAGTGGATATATTTACCACCAGGTTGATTCAGGAGGTTTGTCTTTTTTGTAGCCTATCTTGTGCTTTTGGCTTCCCTTAGTTTTTCAGCAGTTCCAATGGGGGAAATTCCCTGTTGTACAGAGGATGCAGTTCCCAGCTGCAGCTAAAGGTGGTTTCCTATTAGCTGCTGGATCTGGCCAAAGGGCCTGGATCCACGCTCTGCTGAGGAAGGCAGGAGCAGTAATTAATTAGCTCAAAGAGAAGGAGGGAGCTTTTCCCAGTGCAGAGAGGAGCCTGGTCCTGTGAGCCTAGACGGTTTCACAGCAAAGCTGAGGAGAAACTGATATATTAAAGCTTAAGGCAAAGGTTTGGATATGCAGGTAAAAGTTTTGGAAACAACCTAAAATCCTTGAAGTGTGCAGCAGCCTGGGGAACTGTTTACCCCACATTTGTGAAGAATGCCCTCCTTCCATCCCATCTCTGACCAACTCCAGACTAGCCACCTGCCTAAACATGCTCCGTGGGGATTTTTTCCTCTTGATTCCAATGCAAATGCTGTGCTGATAGCTTGTTCAGAGGTTGGCAGCTGTGCTACCACGGGTGCAACTACAGGAAAGTTTTCCGCAGCAACAGAGACAGTGCAAGAAGTTTTGCCCCCACCTTTGGCCGCTTGCTCCTGGCACTGGACCATGCTGTTTGTTGCCCCCTCAGTTGTGCAGAGGTGGCTGTTTGTAGAGACATGAAATAATGGAAAAAATTAAAAAAAAAAAAAAAAAAAAAAAACCCTGTCAGCCATCCAAAAGACACTTTTCTGACCCAGTTTGCCACAGCCCCACAAGCAGTTGCATCAGCACAACTGGAGAGGTGAACTGAGGTGTGGGATGGGAACAGGAAGCCGGTGTCTGCCAGCAACGTGGAAACTTCTCAAGCTGATGCTTCTTTTCCTGGAGAAGATGGGTTCTTAATGAGATCTTCAGGTCATGGACCTACAACACCAGGTCCATATACCCTGTGGTGTTGCAGTGATGTAGGTCAAAAGAGAGCGCGACTGCCATCCTGTTGCGTACCGATGCAGAATCTGTTCTCAGTTGTATTTCAGCTCTGGTTGCAGGAGGGCAGAGAAGACTTGATCTGGCATGAAGTTGGAGAGGCGCAGACAGGTGGTATTTGATCTGGCAGAGAGCCTGCTGGTACAAAGTTAACATGATGAAATGTTTTGAACAAATCTGAACCAGGAGATCAGCATTTTGCCTCACGCAGCTGTGGCATTTTTGATCATGTGACATGGATCTCATGCCCTTGGAAGTCCTGTTTGCTTCCCACATCACAGGTCTCTAGAGGAAGCTATTGAATTTTCAAACAAGCTGTTTTCTTCCTGTCTTTGTCCCTCTGTATCCTTAGGCCTGCCTGAAGTTAGTGCTGTTCTATGCCACTTATGTCATCAAAAACTTTGAGTGCTGGCATTTTGCTGCACCCTTCTTGGCTTCTAGCTGAGACCACACCAGGCCTTTCAATATGTCATTGAAATAGGAAGAGGGGTGACAGACAAGGTCCCTGTTTGGGTGCAGGCTTTGAGGATGAATTTGCCTGTTTCCTGCTGTCAGGGTTTGGGATTCCTCAGTCAGGGAGAATAGGGGAAAAAAATACAAGTTCTCTCCTATTAAGCTGAAGGTGAAAGATGGGGCAGTTGTTCCAGTCAGTGATAACACTTAGAGATGGGAGGTTGACTGAGAAACGGGAACATTTGCTGCAGATCGTACAGGGCAAATGCCAGTAGTTGTGGTTCATTTGTTTGTCCAAAACACAGGCTTTGCAACCTCTTCTTGGAAAATTGTTCCAGAAAGTCTCCTTGCTTCTGATAATTACATTTTATGCTGCAGTTCCTGGCCTGGCTTCTAGTTGGCAGACGTGGACTAAAGCTACCTCTTGGCGGGGAAGGAGGCTGTGGGTTTGACGTCCCCCGGGACCGCAGGCTCTCCTGTGAGCCTGCAGCAGAGGAGATGCAGGGCTAAGGGTGTCCAGTCAGTAACTGTTAAAGAGAGCAATTACTGTCATGGATCAGATATAATGCAATGAGTTAATGCCTAAATAAAATTAGCTAGAAACTAGTTAATGTAGTATGCTAGGCCTTAGAAGTGATGTAAGCTGATGTCTTCAGATACTCATTAAGAACTGATTCCTATCTATGAAGGATATGAAAACATGAACTGCTAGCTGGATGTTACCTATTGTGTTATTGAATAAATGTCAAAATTGGGGAAAATGCAGGCCCAGAATTTCAAGCAGTCTGGGGTGCAGAACTGGGAGAAGGCTTTGAGCAAAAGGACAGGAAGTCTGAGCACATGAGGAGATAAGTGCAAAAAGTTAATGAAGTGCATTTTCTTGAATTTAGCCTGGTGTATATACACACAGTCCCAGTGCTTGAGTAGGCAAGTCTAATGTGTGACTGTGAGCATCAGGCTTGGCAAAGTATCTTTAATGATGATTTTTGGACCTGCTGGTCAACGCAGTTGCTTTCGTTTCCCTTTTCCTCTACTTTTCTTTTTGTTTGTTCTTTTTTTTGTGATTAACTAAGGTACCTAGAGGATGCTTTGTTCCACTATAGCTCTCTTCACCTTGTTCAGACAAACTTAATATGCTTTTCTGGACAGCAACCAAGTTTATATTTGTGCCAGCACCCCAAGCTTGTTCTGACTTGTACCATTGTAGCAGTAACTGCTAATGAGTGCAAATGTGTTCCTGGAAAACCCTTGACGCTGGAGAGGCATCTTTGCCTGGAATGATGCTCCTGGCTACAAAATAGCTGAACACCTGTTCCTTGCTTAGTGTAGAAAATACAAAAGACCCTCAGGATTTTTTTTTTAATTTGAGTGTGCCCTGTGAGTGTAGGGTCTGCTGTTGAAACTCTGAAGAATTTTTTTTTTAATACCACTCTCAACTGCCACATTCCTTTATCAGCTCAGAAACAAAAACCTGGTCTTCTGTTCTTGCACACAAAGGGCTGCCGTGATACAACAGATGGAGTAGAGGGTTGACCATCAAGAAACAATTCCTGCAAAACCCAGAAGGTGGTGGGAGGAGGAGTGAAATTTGAAAGGCTGTTTGGTTTGGTGTCATGAGGGGTTTTATGTTATAATGCTGACTTGCAATGCTGGAAGTCCTGCCTAATGAAAACTGAGAATGGGGCTATATTTATTGTTTAAGTATATTTGTTACTTATAGTAGGCGTTTTTTTCAAAGTTTTTCATCACTCCTGTCACCTGTGGTGCTGTGCTGGTAAATGTATTTATGGGGGGTGCTGGAACTTGGTATGTCTTTTTCTATTAAGTCCTTTTGATCAGGTTTATTCCTTGCCTGGGTCAACATACTATCCTATCATTTAAAAATTGATTAAAAAGTATTGTGGTCCAGTCATGTGATTTTATGTTTATCCCTGTATTTCTGTTGAAACATCAAATCACCATTAGCCAATATTGGCTGTTGCCCCCTGGATGAGGAGCGTGCTGCAGATGGTTCATTTGGTGGCACCCATACCTGGGCACCCATTAATATTAATGTGGATAAAACTCGTCTAAGAATCCCCTTGGGGACATGGCTTGAGGTGGTTGAACTTGCTCTGTTCCCAGCAGCTGGGTGCTGGGAACCAGCTGTCGGATTCCCTGTGAAGGGGGGAGTTGGGGCTGGTTCTGCGCCCCCTCGGGCACCGTTCCGGGGCGGTTTGGGTCTCTGCTCTGTGCTATCCCCTGGGCTTGCCTCCAGCCGAGGTTCCTCTTCCACTGCCATGGTGATGAGGCTGTGGAGAAGTACGGAGGGGAAGACGCATGTTACTGCCAACCTTCCCTGCCCCTCGCAGCACAAGTCGGCTGCTGCAGACGGGCACGAGGACCTGCTCCTGCTCCCACTGCGCTCGCTGGGCTCTACTCGGCTTTGTGGGGGCTGGAGCAGGGCTGCGGAAGAGAATGGCTATAGCAAGGAAAAAATACCCCTAAATAGCTTTATTTTTAAAACCCTCATGGAATTAGACTGCTAGCTAGTATAAACTGGGCTTGCTCCTAACAGCTGAGAAGCTGGCCTGTGTACACACAAATTCAGTTGGCTCTTCCTTTCTACATTTACTTTGCCATCTGCATGGTGTTTTTTTTTTTTTTAATGGTACATGACTTGCATCACCTTCAGCTTCACGGGTTTTACTGACTTGCATCCCTCCCCTGAATCTTGAAGGGATGAAGGTTAAAGGATCTCATCTCTAGACTCGCTTGGCAGCTATGGTCCATCCTTGGGATCCACAACTCCTCCAGGACTGGGAACAAACTGTTCTTGACTGTTTTGAAAATCTATTTGTACCAGGCACTTCATCATTTTGACTTTGATACATGTGTTCACAAAAATATATAGAACCATTTTAATAGCTTCAAGCTGTTCTAGGTTGACCTACCCTAGTAGGTACTGGCAAAATCTGAGCCTATTACTTCATTAGATGTTGTTCATGAGACCTGGATGGGTCAGTGGACTGGAAATGAAAAATAACTTTTCCTTTCTTGGGTACTGGTGTGAATTTGCATACGGGGCAGTTTGACTATTGATGGATGATATGAGATGAGTTTAATGTGCCTCAGTTCAGTTTCTGGGGACCTGAGGGATCACACTGTGTAGCTCTCATTGACCCTCCCAGCTGTGTGAAGGGATTTGTAGATTTTTGCTGTCTACCTGTTTCTTTGCCAGAAACAGCTGATCAAAATAATATTAAACAGTAATAAAAAAGGAAGGGACCGCTGTTTCTAGTGATTAGTAACAGGGTGGCTGGAAGGCAAACATTCAGGACCTTTTCCCAGTCTGGAAAAGGTGCAGCTCTCAATTATCAGAGAAATAGGGCTCCAAGCACCCAGATGTCCACAGAGCAGATGTGCTCTGGGGGCTGAAGTCAGGGCCGGGTGCCTATGGAAGCTGCTGCAGCTGGAGGCCTTGGTGGGGAGATGCGTGGGCCTTGTGATCCCTGCTGGTGGAGCCTGGGGTCAGGCAAAGAGGCTTGGGCTGCTCCATGACTCCCTGGAGTGGGGCTCCATGGGGCTGCTGGCCAACAGGCTGGAGCATGTCCAGTGGCTAGGCCAAAGTAAGGGCCCCATGGGCTCCTCCTGCTCCGCAATGTGTCTTCTGGGGCGCCCCTTGTGCCATGGGGCAGGTGTGCAGCCCTCGCTGAAGCCACTGCTCCTTCCCCAGGTGCACTTTCTCTCAAACTCCAAGTCAAGTGTTGAGAAAACCTGTATGTTCTTAAGGGAAAATTGTCTTTTCCCAAAAAGTTTTCTCTTGCAACCTCCTGCAAGGTCCTTCTTGCCTTGTGAGGTGTAAATGACACCTCTACCCTTGTCTTCCTAGTGCTACATAGTGGAAGTGGGGGTTTTAGGGTCTCCCCCCCATTTTTTTTTTAAACAGAGGTCGTTATATGCAAACTCCTTGGACTTCAAAGCTAAGACCTGTTTTTGTACAGGGTCTGAACTGAAATTTCCAGCCCAGACTTCCATCATTTGCACAGGGATTTGGCTGACAAACTTGGCAAATTCATAGACTTAATTTGTGCAGGAGATGAGATTGATGCTGTTACCTTTGAAGGAGGTTTTGAGAGTGGTACTTGAGCACCAGCAGTCAATATTTGTATATTACAGAATTAAGGTGTTATCAGTAGAAGGAGAATTATCTAACAGTTAACATGCTGCAGCTTGGCAGGGGGAAGTCAAATACTTTTTGCCTTCTGTTACCTTAGTTACTTTGTCTATACATTGGGGATAAAATGAGAACCCCCTACAAAAGACCTGTGGGGCTGCTGCAAGAGCTGTTAAATGTTTGCAGAGCCCTTTCAAGTTCTTTGATTAAAGTAATTATGAACATGTGCAGTGCTAAAATCTTTTTGTAGACTTGGCTCTTTTGAAAAGGGTTGGAATAGAAGAAGCTGGAGCTTAATGCTGAGAAATACTGAAAGCAGAATTTAAGAGAATAGTTATATGTTAAACTGTAACCATGTGAGATCTTATATATTTAAAGAAAGTAGATCCTGTCATATTGACACAGTATGTCAAGCTTTTCTAGTCTGCCAAGCCCAAATCACGCAATTTTGTGGTAGGGAATTTGCGAAATATACTCTTATCTTCTATTTAAGAAGCACTTTAATTAGAACTACCCATAAAGGACTGTAAGAAGCAAGGATATAATAACTCCCATAGAAGCTATTCAAAGGAGTCATCTGGGGGAAAGGGAGTTCATGAGTAGGAAACATCTCAGAACTAGAGTCAGAACATCCCTTCTCCTGCCCTGTGTTTGTCTTGTATGTGTTTGTGTTTTCTTTTTCTTTTTTTAGATTACAAGCTAGGCAGTGACTGTCTACCTCCCTGTGGATGTACAGTGCCCAAAGAGCCCCATTCTTAGCCTTTTGGCAGTGCAATATGAAAAATGTTTCATAATAAAGGTAGCAGTGTTAATGGTAAGGCAAGAAGACTTGACGTTTCTACATGATAATTGGCTTGCATCCTTCTCTGCAGTAGCCAGTGGCAACAGAGACTCTGGGCCAAATTGTAGCATCATCTACACCCAGACAGTCCTCAGACTGTAATGGAGGGCAGACTGGGTGATGTAGCTCTAACATCACCCAGCTGGAAAAAAAAGGCCAACTAGTTGATTTTATAATACTGTATATATTTTTATTGAGAGACCAGATTTAATAAATCTTTAATAGTCTGTTTAGAAGACTCTAAGCCAAGTTAGAAACTTATAAGGATGGGTGTGGGCAGAGATGTTAGCAGAACAAAGTGGCTGTCTGAGCTGGCCAAATACTTATGCAATTATCTAAGAGCGGAGCTACCTACGTAAGTGAAAAATGAAGAGTATTTCTATCACCCATGACTTGGTGCAGAAATCAAAGCAAGGAAGATCACTTACCATTACATACAAGAAACGCGGGAGTCTGGTGTGTTACAAGAAGTTCAAATGCATTCTGTCCTGTTTGCTGGGAACTGAAGCAAACATCTCTAGGTGGTATGCATGTAATGCCAGCTAGACCTGCGAGTCCGAAATAGCACTACTCCCTGCCATGTGGAGATGCAAATTATCAGCAAAAGATCTGTTATCAAGGTGTTTTGGAAGGTGTATTTGCTCAGTGTGGTGGTAATAAAAATGTTCTTGTCAGGCTGGAGGAAACCTTAGGTATTCCAAAACCCAAATATGCAATGAGACCTTGTGGCTCAATACAGAGCAGCCTAGAGTGACTCGGCCATAACTCATGCTAGAAAAAAAATTATGTTGGAAAAAGGTATTGTGGCATTCATGTCACCACTTCGAGTGTTTTTTCCAAGTCATAACTGTATGATAGAAATGGCATGTTCCAGAGCATGCTAGAGCATTCCTTAATGAATCTCTGCTCACTTAATCTCCTCTTCCTTTACTGAGGAAGTCTTGATGCTAATGCCTTGGTTATTTCCATTAGTTCCATTCCATTGGAATAATTATTTCCATTGACTGCTGTTTTATAATAAAAGCACTGAGAGATGTCTTTAAGTTTATGCAGATCAAATTAATAACAGGTAAATTAAAATTGATGGTGGTGGGGGAGAAAAGGGCAGGATGCAACTGAGTGGCATATGCATGCACTGATAGACTGGCAAGACAAAATTTCTAAAATCATCCATGGATCACTTCCATCATTAACAGGTAAAACTACTTGAGAGCAAGGTGAAGGGTAAAGTTTTGAAATCTTAAAGTCTGTGGTGATGTGATTCACTTGACCAAATACAGGTCTCTCTCTATGCTCATAGTCTAGACTGCTGTTGCAGTCAGCAAAGAGAAAACAGGCATTTCTAGGGCATGACTTGTCTTCTCCCAAAATAGTCAGTTGGCAACTGCTTGGAGACAAAAGACCAGAGATGATTTAGCAGTGTGCAAATTTGCGAGCTCATATCTTCTGAAAACTGAAGGGCTTCTTTTCAGTAGCTGCACTGAAAGTCATAAACCTGGGGCTTCAGAACCCTAAGCTGCTCTGAACTGAAAAAAACTGGCTGAGGGATTTGTCAGAGGGTAGCTAGTCACTGTGTTTGAGTTGCTTCCTTCATGTTGACTCTGAATGGAAGCCACAGCACAGCTTGTCCATCTTTCATGCCATTTTGGAAAACTTCCTCCTTCAGGATAAATTATCCCTCAGTGATTGCTTTGCCACTACTTTTAAGTGTTTCTTTCCTGCAAAAACCAGTTATCTCAGCAATTATAGATGAGCCTGTCAAAATCAGCCAGAGGAGGGCACTTTTGAGCTATGGGAGATGTTCTTCTGGTGGGACTGAAGGTGTTCTCTGTCCCACTAGCTTTATTTGCTGGACATTTCCTGAAAATCCTCTGGCAGTAGACTTGGTTCAGCACCTATCCCTTGGCGCAGGTGACAGTGGACTCCTTTCCCTCTGAGAGTTTTCGTGCTCCTGGTTAGCCAGGTGTGGTTATGCCTGTTGAGGACCTAAGAGCTGATATTTTATCTATAAAGGATGATGGACCTGCGCTGCTCTTTTGGGCTTGGATGTAAATGTTGGTGTGTTGGATCCAGCCTCTGGTGGCCATCAGCTTGTTCTGCAGGAAGAGGCTAGCCAAGCTGATGGTCCTGGCTACCTCTGCTGCTGAGCTAAACAAGGTCAGGGCAGCAGCCTGTGTGCTGGCCTGTGACCATCTGTCTTTCAGTGTTCGCGCTGTGGTGGCCTGTGCTAGGAGTGCTCTCCAGAGGATGCCCAGGCATGTTTGGGGCTAGCGTGGCCAGAGACAGTTTCCCATAGGCGGTAGTGCCATGCCACACACCTTTGGTAACGAAGAGCAGGTAGCTCTGAGGCTGTGGGTTGTGCTGTGGAGCTCAGCCCCAGGGCTGCAGAGCAGGCCTCGGCCTCTAGAGTTGACCAGGGTAGGGATTGCCTTGACATCCCTTAACACTCAGTGATTTGGAAGGGTTTCCTGTGGGATGCCTTTCCCTTGGAAAGGTCAGGCCACCACACTGCACAGCAGTGAAGTTGGAGATCTGCTTAGCAGCCATTCCTGCAGAGAAGTATTCTCAGGGAAAGTATCTAAAACGTTATCAGAGGGGGTTGGGATGGAAATAACAGGGCAAGTGGAATCTGTACATATTGTACATATGTTTGCTTTAAAGAGAGGGTGACCCCTGCTGAGTTTCTTGGCACTGAAAGCCAGGCCAATGAGGACATCACCAGATGGGTTCATTGCCCAGGCATTTCCATTATCACCCCTCCGGGCCAGCCCCTCGTAATCCTCCTGGTTAGAGCATGGGAAGGAACACGCTGTTCTCCTGACTGCATGGAGGTATGCGAACACAGGGAAGTGCTCCCTTCTGGGACAAAAAGCCCTGGTGCCTGAGCATGCTGCACAAGTCCACGTGAGGCGCATAAGGCCGGTTTGCTGCTCCCCCAGCCTATACGTGCAGATATGTCCAAGTTCAAATGCACTATTAAGATCCAGTAAGTGCCAGTGGAAATCTAGTTCATCTCAGATGAGGTCCCCCTGGCATGACCCTATCTGTACATTAATTTTGGTGGAGCTCACTGCAACTTGCGCAAGGGCAACCCAGGCAGACAGAGCATAAGGAAGCCAAGTAAATCTTGCTTAACTCAACCTGAAGGAATTCTGAATGCTGAAAATGGATAAATGCCTTGAATTTGTTGTTACCTACCTTGTAATGTTAGTTCTCTGAGGCAAATGGTAGTTTTCAGCACTCAAATTCTGTTAAGGACTATATTTGCAGAAATAGATGTTAAGTTAAACTGATAGTGTTTGGTTGTTTTACCAGGGAAATACTGTGCATTATGTAGGCTGTTTTATTTCTCAAAAGTTGACACTTAACAAATATATCAGTATGAAACTTTGCCTCCTGTGGTCAGGGGGAGGCAACTCATCTAACTTTATACTGTGCAAAAATCAGGATTAGCTCTTTCAGCTAGCTTATTTTTTTTGTATTTTTTTCTTAAAAAAGTGAGTAGATGATTCAGTTGGGACCCTAGATGTCTGGAGTAATTGCTCTGAAATTGGATGGGTGAGGGTATGTAGGTGTGCTGAAGACCTATGAATGATTGTGAGTTAGAATTTAGACAAGTCAGTAACTTTCTGCCTCAAGTGACCTCATATACTGCGGAGAACTTGTGTGCTAGACTTGGAAGTGTGCAGAGTGGAATTTCTATCACCTCTTCCCCAATTATCATTGTTTACGCATGAAGCCACCTGTCTTCTTGGTGCTTTGCCATGGTGAAAAGAAATTTCTTTCCATGTTCCCAAGAGGAGGAGAAGGCTGGTGAAAAACGGAAGGCATTTTGACATTTATAAAGAAAAAGCAAATACATATTGCAACAGACCCGGAAGGGTCAGAATGGACTGAATGTTCCTAAACCTTTATGGTAATTTGCTCCAGTAATTTCCGTCATAATTAAGAAGCTGGTACTGAAGCTGTTATTGCTGTAAGTCAGGCCTGCAAGATCTGTTCCTACAGCATGTGTAGCTGCAGGCTGGCTGTATTCAGCATTCAAATGCTTTTAATTTAGAAAGGGTTACTAGAAACATGTTTAAGTGCAAGGTTTAGAGCAATAAAGATATCTGAAGGAGATACAAGCCCCAGCTGTAGCAAAATGCACAGATTTTATGTATACCTTCAACCTCTGTGTCTGCCTTTGCCCCCAGGTGTATTTCAGAGTAATGTTGGGGGCTGTTGTAGGATGCTGTGTCCTGGCTGCTTCCCTGCTGCTGGTTCTGCCTCTTCTGTAACACGGATGTGAGGGAGCAACTTGGTGTCAGGGTGAATGTAGCACAGGTCACCTCTTTCCCCTCCTTATTAGCTGTGCAAACCAGTGTTGTCAATTCCAGCTCATAGTGACTTCCATGAGGGCTGTTGGATGTTGAGTGCTTCCGAAAAGTAGGCTGTCTCACTGAGGTGCCAAAATAGGGATCCAGGTTTTATACCTTTTCCCTTTGAGTGTTATGGAGCTGTTGTTAGCCAGATGGTTGACTGAAATAGATTTCTGACCTTCTGATTTACTTCTGATTTGCCCCCTTGAAAATTTGCTCTTCACTGTTTCTGTTCCAGTATAAGGGTGGCTTTTTTTTTTCCCTCTTGTAAGTAGTAGAATAGGAAATAGGGAATAATGAGTAATCTTGTTCAACTGTCAACTCCCTTCTTGACAAGCAGATCTTGTTCCTGGTAAGAGGAATGGCAATTACCCTGACTGCAGTGTGAAATACCCATTAGACTGAGTGTTCATGAACAGCAGGATAACAAAGAGCGTGGACACGTCTGGAATTTGAGAAGCGCCCAATACTCATGAAGTTGGGTCATCTTTCTCTGAAAGATGCTGCTTTGATTCCTCCTTGAGACAGGTGTTTCCCAGATTTGTCATGTAATGCTCACTGCTGGAAGTAGTGAAGCTCCATGCTTTTGTGTGACTGTTTCTTTTCCAGATTGGTCACTGAGAAAGGACTGAATGAACAACACTGTGGTTGTGCCTTTGAAGCAACACAAGGTGTTTCACTGTTCTTGTTATCATATACAGGCCTGGCTTGCTGCTGAGTCATTTATGTGTTTTATTTCAAAAATTGATGATCTTAGTGAATATTAAAAGAAGGCAGAAAATGACTCAGCCAAAAGTTGGTCCTGTACCCCTGGCCAGGGAGATCTATATCCAGTGGCTTTTGGAGAGCTATGGGAAAGTGCTTTTGAGGCACAGTATTTCTGAGTATTTTCTTGAGTCTCAGATTTCTGTCGCAAAAGCGTCTTGTGAGGTGAAGGATCTGGGAGGGATGTTCCTGTAACTAATGTGCAGGACTGGGAATCAGGAGATTTAGTTTCTCTTTTTGCTCTCTTGGTAATCTAGCTCTGTGATGCTTTCTTGCTTTCTCTTCTTTGTATGCAATACTTGCAGCACATTTTCAGCTCCTATATTGACAATCTGCATTGGAAACAATAAGTGGGTACTTTCTGTCCTAATTCTGGGCTTGACACAGCTAGATCATTCCAGTACCAGCCAGAAGCCGTGGGAAAGTAGGTACTTCTGTTAATGACCTTCAGTTGCATTTGAAAAAGGAGTTTCACAGTGGCAGCACAGTAGGTTTTGAAGGTATCTGTGAGTGAGATGGCTTTGATAGCTCCCCTCTCTTGGGGAAGAAGTTGCTTTGTCAGCTACAGCAGCCAGTTCTTGCCTGTAGTGGTCTGTGCTGTGAACTGGGAAGCTCTATGGATGCCTCTGGAATTGTATCCCTGATGTCAATTGTGTATGCACCTTATAAGGCAAGGAACTGCATTCCTACATGTGGAGCATGAAACTGCAGTGCTGCCCTAGGCGCAGCACATGTTGATGCAAATAGTGCTCGTGAGCTTCAGGACTTGCAGCCCCAGTACGTGCTGCCTGGGAGAGTGTTCCCTGCCGCACGTCCATCCCTCGCTGCACAAGGAATCTCAAATATCTTTTTGGATGGCTGGTGAAGAATACAGAAGTTGTAATCATTTGTGCTGAAAGCAAATGTGAGATATAATAAAAAGATTTTGCAGTATGACTCAGGAGCAAGAATTACAGCATGCTGTCTAGTAAAAATTGTAAAGCTCCTATAACTGATTTTTTTTCCTTTTTCTTGACTTACCAAAAGCCAAGGTTGACCTGTTAGCCTGCATTATGGCTATGGAAACAGCCACAAAATTATGCATTAGCACAGTTTAACATGAGTTGTGAAGCCAGGCCCAAACAGAAGTTGACAATACAATCTGGGTTTATGGTAACTAGTAGGAAGAAATAATCCGAGCACACTTGTTTTCACAGCCCTAGATTCCTGGGGATCTGAATGAAGTGTAAATCTGTTTTCTTTCCCTGTGAGTACAGATAAGGGAAGATAAAATGCCCAAATTATGGCATTTTCCCAACTCTTCCCATTCCTTTCATTCAAGGATCTCAGATAATTCACAAATAGACTTGGTGGTAACGATCAATTTTTCAAATTTTGCTTAACAGATCTGAAAATTCAGGAGAGGCTTGTTTTTGGGTCAAGCAGTAAGGCTTAAAAAAAAAAAAAAACTAACTGCCAGGCTGAAACTATTTCACTCTAAATCAAACAAAACCCTTTGTTTAATCCAGATGTTGAACTTCATTCAGACTCTAAAATATTTTAATATGTAATGAAGTACAAAATCTGAAAAATTTGACTTTTTCCACCCTCATCTCCTTGGGATGTATGCTTTTCAGCAGAATCAGTCTGCTCTAATCAATAGGGCTTCAGCCACCCTGCCATGGCCTTTGTTTTCCCCCCCTTCAGCTGAAAGATTTTGTCCGTTCTGTTTGCAGACCTGCCTGGCACCGCTGCAGACCCTCTTGCCCACATGAGCTGGTCCTGGGCAGTTCTTTGGAGCACGTTTTGCTCTCCTGCTACCAAGGACTGGGGCATCTTACCAAGCTGGAGATGTTTGAGATGTGTATGTTAAGACTTGAATCCCTTTGCACTCCCTGTAGAGAGGTGGCTCTGGGGAGCCATTGCAGCTATAGGGGTCCAATCTCCAGGAACAGGTAAAGGAGCAAAAAGTTCCCCCTCTGCCTGGAGTGGATTGGAAACGCGGCCGGGCGGTGCGCCGTTGACCCGGCACAGGATGTCTGCGGGATGGGAGGGAGGAGAGTTTTGGACACGAACTTTGGGAAATTCTGGAGGAAAATGAGTTCTACAAACAACTGGGTTTGATCTCGGTTTCTGTTCAGATGTGGCTACTCGTGGTTTACAGCTGTCTGCCCAAGAAGGGGTCAGTCACGTAACTCCATAGTGCTCGGCACTGGAGGTATTTTATTCTTTTTGGTTAGAGGAAAAAAAAGATTTTTAACGTAGCAAATTAGCTGTTTGCTGCCAGTGGATGTGAACTCAGAGCATTGGCTAGCCTTGGTTTCTGGTAGGTTTAATCACAATAAATGTGTGTGTGTTGTGCTCTTGGTAATAACCTAATTAGACACTTTGAAAGGAGATAGTGCTTGATCTTTGTATTAAAAAGTTGTCTCAAATACAAAAATGAAGAGAAGAAAGAGCAAATTCTTCAGAGCTCATGTCATTTAATAATGTTTGGACTGAGCAAACAAGCCGTGGTTCAATGGGTTCTGACTCTCTGACTCTCCTTTATACTACTTAAGAAAGGATTAGAGATGTACAACTAAGGAATTCTGTGCACGCAAACTTTCTGAGTTTCTTTTTTCCCTATTTTGCTGCAACACAATGTGAAACATTTGTTAAAAGCCTGTGAAGCTGTTAGGATCTCTGGCTAAAATCACTACTGCAAGGAGAACACACCCCAGTATTCACAGTGCTTCCCTACTTTTAGTGGTCACAGTCTGCAGATGCTATTTATCTGTTATTTTCATATATGGAATTAGTTTTAAATCTTTTTTTTTCCACGTGTGCATGTCTCAAAGTTCATTCTTGGAGGAAGATTTGACTTTCTCCAAAATGGGAGTACAAGTGTCTGGGGCTTCACTCACCTGAAGTGACTGATTTACTCCCAAAATTTAGCATGGAGATGATACTACAGTAAGAGAAATAGTATAAGAAGTAAGGATTAAGGTTGGATAAGAATTTGTAGTTGTCATTGCTGAAATTCTTGAAGTAAGAAGTGTTGAGAAGAAGGATTTGAAGGATGGTGGAGTATTTGCTGGGATGCATTTATGCTATACCTGTAAAAACCTGAGTGACCTATAATTTAGTTGCATGATTTCTGGGTTTGACTAGAAAGGCATGTGGAGGAGTTCTGATCTCATCAAGCCTGTATTTTCCCCTCTGAAGGGTGGTGTGAGTGACTTGCAGTCAAACTTCAGCTTCCTCAATAGGACTCATAGGGGAAGCATGGCCGTTTGCAGCACCAGGAGTAGTGAGGGAAAGAAGACCAAGGTAATAGGAGAGAAAAGGAGAGCAGGAGGAAGTGAGGAGGTGGGCTTGGGTAGCCAGAAGGTTGTAGGAAGCAGCATAGAGCACCACAGCAATGAGTGCAGCGTTATTAGTTAAGGTTAATTCTCGAAAATCCCCTGCAACCTTCTAGTTAGGCAACTGGTATCTCCATGCTCTCCAGGTATCTGAAGCCTGACAGGAGACCGCAGGAGAAGGTCTCTGCTTTACTTGGTGTGGAATGGGAGACAGATGATGACAGAAAAATCCATACAATGTCATTTAAAAAAAAAAAAAAAAAACACTTGGAGTGAAAGAGCCATGCTGGGAAAAAATGTGAACAACTTGTAAGGATATTGCTGTTGTTTGTTCCAGTACTTAATATTCTAGATAGAGGGCTGTTCTCTGTATTTCTTTGTGTGACCTTATTGTGTATTTGGATGTATTTGCTGATGACCTGGAGTTTTGGATGGGCATAGGCTGGAAAAATTTTCTTACAGGGATTGTTTTCTTCTTTCATAAGAGGAGAAACTTAACTCTTCTAGGAAAGTATAACTGAGACCTTATTTTTATGATAATGCCAATAATAATAGTTGTTATTTTCTTGTCCAGACTTTGTTTCAAAGCAAATGATGCGTTGTACAAAATATACATTTTTCTTTCCCAAATATTTTTTCTAAATGCAGTGGGAGTTTTGGCATTAATTTAACAGATGCAGTAGCAGACCCTTGGGTGTGGGGGGGAGAGAAGCAGTATATTCTCCTTTGATCTTTTATTCATCATCTTTAGTTATTTCCATTTCAATGAGTTTTTTCTGTACAAGGATGAAGTTCCTGTCATCAAAACCTCTGGTGGCCCTTCCTCATTTTGATGCACATGAGCATCACTACAGTTCCTATTTTGGCACGAATATACCAATAGTTGAGGGAACTTCCTCTGTCTTGGTAGAAAAGAGAGAAGAGGTTATCTCTTCTGTCAGAAATGATGTGGTGTAAGTCAGGTCACTGTTCAAATGTTAAACACTTCTGACTGTTGCTCCTATTCCTGCTTGCTTATACCCAGATTGATGAACTAAGCCTGGATCACACCTTCTCATTTACTGGTGACTGAAGCAAGACCACCTCTACTGCATGGTGTTAGTAGCAATAGGACCAGGTTCATGGGAGAGGGAGTGTGGGAAAGAAGAGAGTAGATGCTAAAAGTATCTTCAGTGTTATTTTGATTCAGGGATAAACCTGCAAGCTTGTTTAGGATCCGGGGAAGAAGGGGCTGAAAAATTACTCACATATTTCAAGCAGCAAATTAAGGGTCTATGTTTACTTACCAAATTCCATAGTTTATATCATCTGAGGGGGCTTTAATTATATACTGTGGTTGAAATATTCTTATATGTGGTATATGTGGCCCAGCATGTTTTCCATTCAAGTCATCTCCTCTCTGCACAATTGAGCTGAAACACGGTGCGTATATTTGACATGTTAATATAGCACGAGGTTTATTGCTGTCTGGTACAGAGCATCTAAGAAATTAGAAACAGGCGTATAGACGTGACCCAAAATAGATAACAATAGATGTTCTCTCCTGTTTGGTCGTTAGCAAACATTGTTACATCTTGTAGCCAGCGAGACGCTGGCTAAGTGAACCTTGTACTATTGCACTCTTGAGCTGCTGTGCTCCAAAATGGCTAAATACCAGAACTGGGGACCATCCTTGGAGGGTACTTGGCCTTTCCCAGGAATTCCTGCTCTGGTGTGTCACAGCCAATGCCAAGTGCTGCGGTAAGAGAGTGATGTCTCGAACCTTTCCAGACCCTATAGGAAGCAGCTAGCACCGTGAACCACATCCATAAGCAGTACTCTCTTGTAGTGAAAAGTGAGTTGTATCACTGAAACTTTGCATCAGATCTGCAAAACAAACTGTTCTGTTTCTGTTCTGAACTCCATCACCATCCACAGTATGGGTAGCAGGGATAACGTTTTAGTTGGCGTTGCTGGCCCTGAGGCTTAACAGAAAGCAGCTTATTCTTCCATGGCTCTTAGTCCTGGAGTGCTGTCAGCAAGAGACTAGCAGTGGGCCAAGGAAATGCATGCTGGATGTCAGTCAGGTACAAGGCTGAATTCAGCTTGGAGTTAATATTATTGAAATACCACAGGTGGTTTCTGTTAGGATTTGGCCTCATATGGCAAGACTGAAGTCAGGTCAGCTGTTCAGTAAGATCCTGTGTTGAATTCTCAAGAGCATGGTGAGTTGAGTGAGATTTCAGTCACACCTGAAGCAAAATACAGTGCCTTTCCTGTTTGGGTGTGAGCTTGGGAGCAGAAACCACAGGGGCTGGTGTTAAATGTGCATAGACATAAGATTGAGGCTGGATGTACATAAGTTCTGGTTTTCTTTAGCTTAAATGGAATTAGTACCAAGAAAGTATAGCATGGGTCTGATGCTGGGTCTTGTAACTGAAAAATGACCCTTTACTCTGTAAAGTCAAAAATGTTTTTAATTTCCAATTGGTTGCGAGGAAACTTCAAGGTATGTTTTAATAAAAGCTGTGGGAATCTGTAGATATGAGCGAGAAATTGTGGCAGTTCACCATGCCATAGGTTATGTCTGTGAACTCACTGAGGTTGAGCCACATGGGAGCCTCAGCAGGGGGGCTCGGATGCGTGCCTTCTATGCCATCAGCTCTGGTTTATCCCACAGTTTTTGCATTGCTTGTGGCTGTTCTGACAAATGTTGTGGGGGAAGAAAAAAAACATTTTTTTTTTTGATTTGGAGAGGGACTTCCCAGGCTGTTCAGGGGTCTAGTTTGCCAAGTGTTGCTCAAGGTTGGCTTTTACTAACCTGATTTGGTTTGAAATGCTGTGGATAACTGCCAAGTGGTCAAGCAAGATAGGATTATAAACTTTGCAGTTGGGTATGAGCAGAATATGGTCATACTTCTGAGAACACTGTATCACATCACCCAGTCTGGCTTTCCTAACCAACAGCTTGATTAGTCTAATCAAGAACAGTTACCTCACCAGGTTACCAGGTTTCAGAGACATTACATCACAATCTTCCCCTGGAAATAGGCAGTGACTGTATGTGAAGTTGTCTCTGCCCCATTCCTTAAGTCCCTTCTCAAGAATGACACACAAGCAAAACCAAACCGGGTTACCTTGTATCTGTTGCACTGAGCACCAACAGTTGCTCTGCTATACCTTAATACATCAGAATAACAACTAGAAGGCAAAAATATCTCTTTTGGATTTGGACTATTATTTCATGTCAACTCTATGACAAATTAAAGCAAGAAGGGCTTGAACCATCGTAATGTTATGGGAAAATACCCAGTTTTAAGAGATTTCAAGATCAATTCTGCTGAGTCTTTGGTGATCAGTTTTCTTGAAATTTGCATTAAGATCAGCTATGTTGATCTGTAGATGTTCTCATAAATATTGATGCTTACGTGAATATTCATATGAGACTTGCTCTAAACCACTTGTGCGTCACATCACTTACAGTACTGAAAATGAAACATCTATAATATCTGGGTCAAGGTAAGGTGTTTGAGACAAGTTCTGGTGATGCGAGTGTCTTAGGACAGAGAAAGGGAAGAGTGAGACAGTAACACCACGTGAATATGTAGTTTAATGTGCTGGTGCTTATGGATGTGGTTTAGCAGATATGGTGTTGAGGGGGTTACAGTTGGACTTGATCTTGAAAGTCTTTTCTAACCATAATGATGCTGTGACTCTGTGAAGAAGATATGACTTCTGTGCTTTTCAAGATAGGGTGTGTAAAAGGAGAACACCACATTCTGGTGCTTCAAACTGATTAGCCAGGAGTCCAGAGAAACCTGTTAATGTGATATAAGCTATCACCAAACTTCGATACCATAAGACTCCAGAAAGTATGTTGTGTCATGCTTGTCATTTTTGTTTGTCATGATGTAACATTGCTCCCCTCCTTCCCCCCCCCGCCCATTTTGTCAGTATGACAATATTCACAAAAAGTCACTGGCAGGCAGTTCTATCTTCTGTTTTTCCCTGATACTTTTAAGGTGTAGAGTAAGACAGGAGGAGTTATAACTTCCAGCCTGTTGTTTAGATGGGGTGGGGGGGAGGGGTTCACTGCTTTCTAACCCAGATTCTGAGCAGTTTTCACTGCAATTATCTTGAGACTGTGGAAGGCAACCAAAAAAACTCTTCAATGAGCAAGCAGGAGTGCCCAGCTGTTCTGTAGCAAAGGTCCATGCATTGGGCTTCAGGGTGCAGGGAGCAAAGGATTTGCAGGACTTGTGTGGACAGTGGAGGAATCTTCAGGGCTTCAGGGACCAAGAGGTAACACTGAACATGCCCTCAGTTTTCTAGGCTTGGTATTTGTAAGATGTGGCCCTATTCTAAGCCTTGTCTGCCCCGCTATTGATGATCTTAGTCACTGATGATTTGGTATGGTTGTTAATTAGCTGCTTTACTAGCTCATTTCCATTTGTAACCTTGGTATGAACCTGGTTAGTTCAATGGCAAAAAATGAGATTTTTTTGGGGGGGGAGAAGGCAGCTGGTGGGCTTATTCATTTCTAATCAGCAAGATGCAGTTTCAGATGGGTACTGAGTACCCAAAGGTATTGAGATTTTGGAACTACTTGACCCTGTTTCTAAAAGAAGATTTTTTCTTCTTCACACTAGCTTGAGTTTAAATGTGCAGCCTGCCCTCTGAGTCCTAATTCCCCTGCACACAGGGTTTGCAGAAGTCTGAATTTCAGTGTCTGGTTTTTGCTATCCCGAGCCCGTAAAAAGATATAATATGGCTTCCAAAGTACACAGTGTGCAAGAGCTGTGCTTTACCAAAAGGCTGTTTTTTGCAGAGTCATTTTTTGCTTACGATGTATTTAAAAAAAACTGAGGGAGCTGTAAAATAGATTTGTGGGTCTAGAGAGGTGCATATACATATATAAGTACCTCAAATTTCACCTGTATTTCTGGGGATGAAGTCTGAACAAAAGAGACTCAATTAAACAAAAAAAGAAAAAAGTGCAAATCCTTATCCTTTAATTCGGGGTTTAACCAGGTATGCAGCAATATAGATTTATCTCTGAAGCATCCATTGTGTTAGAAAGTCTTGTTTACATGAGCTTAAGCCCTCGGCTGATGGATAGAGCTGTTTCAGTTTCACTCAGCCATTCTTGCTATGGATTGTATATTCAAGGGAAAATCCTCACCGCAATACTGGACGTGCCACGCTCTTAGCAGACTGACGTTTATTAACTAATACAAAGTTGCAAATGATGTACAAACACAGCTAAACAAAAGATCCCAGTGTTGAGCCTAAATCAAGGTCCTAAATCATAAGCCGTGGTGTGACAAACTGCACAATGTTTGCCAGTACTTTTAAAATGGGGCTTTCTTGCCAGGCTGAGAATCCATAGAGCCCGGCCAAAGAAAACAATGGGAGGGAGCCAGGGTTCTCCCAAGTCTTGGCATGAAATCCACAATAGTAGCTTTGGCCGAGGTCCATGGATTCGAGCACATGCTCTGTAAGGTCACTTCAGAACACCATAATTACTTGGTATTTACTTCAGTGGGTTCTGCAGACAAAAATAATAATAATTAAAAAAAAGCCACCAGCACAGTTTAGGGTCTCTGTCACAATCACATATTTTTTTCTCTCTCTCTACCCTAGTGACAGAGCACACTTGTCTTTGGTGCTGCCTAATCGAGGGGAAGAAATGTGGTCCAAAGAGCTGAATAGCAGCGATGATAAGTAGTGCAACGCGCTCTTGCTTGAGGAGTGAGAGTGGACTGTAAGTCTTGGGCTGTCATCGAGCTCCTGTCAGTGCTGATTGTCACTGCCATTCAGTGGCTGTTTACTGGCCTCCGGGTGCTGAATTGGAGGGTCGCTGCTGAGCTCATGTAAGACAAGCATTTATTCCTAAAATGTCCTTATTGAATTTCTCCTAAAATATCTCCTTATTGGAAGGTCCTCCAGAGACATCAAGAGCTGAACAGATCATTAGGAACAGAAAACTGCCCTGGATCCAAACTCTGGTCCTGGATAACTTGGAACATTGCAGAAGGGCTGAAAGGTCAGCATTATTTCTGAAATTCAAGTCTTGACTTGGATGGTACAACAAATTAATGCTAATATACCCAGTCCTGATTTTCACAGTTGAAAATGCTCTGTAGTGCAGCCCAATATATCTCTCACTCAGAAATGATCCCTCAAGCTGGAGGGGCTGAGGAGTGTTGTCCTGCTGCCATCCAGGGCTGGGGCTGCTTCTGGGTGCAAAGTCCCAAGGATTCAGCCTCAAGGGCTCTCGGTACCTTGCACTCACTAATATTCAGTCTGTACTATTTACATTTATAAAAAGAAACTACTTTTGGTTATTCAGCATTCTTTTACATTTTATTGCCATTTGCAGGACTCCTCTGAAGGCCAGAGGAAGCCTTTCTGCTTGACATCTTCAGTGTCTTAGCACTTCATAGTGTCTTTAGGCAAAAGCATCCAACAAGCACATGTGTCTTGGCAGCTCTGCCCATGGCCTCTCTTCTGTCTCTGGCCTTAACCAAAAGCATGAAGGGGGGGGGGGGGGGGGGAAGAAACCCTTAAAGTGGGTCAGCACTTTTTTTGATGGTTGCATTTGGGATTTATGCATTGATAGAGAAGTAGGAAAAGACATATGCCCCAAGCATACATCCTTGAGAAATGAAGTCATATCTTAATTTGCTTGGGGTGGCAATGCATGCATTCCATGCACTCTGTGATGTAGAACTAATGAAGATAGAAGTGCAAGAAAACCTATAATCAAATCCAGTGCATACCAGGCATAGCAATCTAAGAAGAACACCCGTCTGAAATCTCATGGTGCTAGAAGAAAAATCCAGGCTGTGCAGCTACGACAGTCCAGGATTTCTAGCTGGTGATTTTTCTTAGGCAAGGTTCTGCATCCACAGTAAAAACAAAACCAAGCAGAAGTGCTTCCTGGCATAGCTTTGTACCAAGTACTTGCAACGAATGATATTTAGAGCGAGACTGAAGCGCGCAGTTGTTAGAAAAGCCTGAAGGCGTGATTTGAACATTTTCTGCTTGTGGGTCAGGATCTGTGTCTCAGTGTTTTAATTCCGTGTAGGTCCCAGGAGCTTTGCACATATGAACTGTGTATTGCTGGTACCATGGTGATGATTAGTAACCCCAAAAGAGACCAGAGATTTTTTTGGCCAGGGTTCTCTGTCAGTCTGGAGCGAGGAAGGCTCCCCCCAGTGCACAGAGCTGGGCAGTACTGCTACCCCTGTGCTGGTGTTCTCCTCTCTGTCCATTTCTACCTGTGGTGTTTTTTTTTTTTTGTGTGTTTTAGGCTATAAATTCCTCCCAGGAGAATAGGTAAGAGGATTTTTTTTTTTAATTTTTTTTACATAACTTTTTACATAACGAGAGTTTGGTCCCTAATGGGATTTTTGCGGTAGTGCCTATTAGAAATAATAATAATAATGTAAACCAGCAGCTGGTGGGAGAGAAATAGAGAAGTTATGTGATTTTTTTCCAGGGGTCACACAACAGCTCAGTGTTAGACTCATGGAAATAAAATTCCTGTGTGTCCTGTTAATGCTTTGGGCTGGATTGCTTAGAGGGCAGCATGGAATGATAATGTTTCCTGATCTGGATCCATGCAGATCCAGGCACAAAGGTACTAATAACACAAATTTCTCCTTGTAATTGTGGACTGCCACTTTTGCTGTGTTACTTTAAACCCTAACCTTAAAATCCTGTTAACCTTAAATCCTGTTAAACCTAACCTTGTAAATCCTGTTATCTTCTACCCCATATTGTTGCAACTCAGCTAGTGTTTTAGCTCCCTTGTGTTTTAAGAAGGCAGAACTAGTGCAGGAGCTGGGAAAAATGCCTCCCCTCCTCCCCCATACCCCTCTTGTTTTAAGAAATCCCCATGTGACACCAGAAAGTTGCTTTGTTCCTCTTAGTGACTCACCAGTGAAGTGGGCATCTCTACTTGTCCAACAAGTGTTAAATACACAGAAATTTGGGGATGCCCGTATCATCAGCTTTTGTTCTGTACTGTCTGGATTTTTTCTCCTAAGTGTTCAGCAAATGCTGCTCATCACTTATGGCCAGTCCCTGCCAGGCAGCTTAGACCTGCCCCGAGCCCTTTGCCTTCAGGCTTTGCTCAGCTGTCGCCATGAGGTTATTTCTTTGCACACAGCAGTTCCCCTGTCCCCTCCTGTGTTGGGGCAGCATTGTACGAATGTACAGGGCCTGAAGACTTTAATCCTTCAAAGTACAAGTGAAATGTTCACCTCATATCAGCTCCCATCCTTCTGCTGCACCATGGCCTGGGAGCTGCTGGCTTCCCATTCCCTTCCACCCAAGCGCAATCGATGAGCTCCTGTAGAGAGGGGTCTTTATTCATCTTCCAGTCCTCTAGGACCTGATGGGGAGTTGCTCTGGGAAATATTACAGCATTGTTATTCTTTTGTGAGAGTGTTAAAGTCAGTGTATGTTTCATGTTAGCTTTGGTGGTGTCAGGATCATGTCTACTGATCCAGTCACAAGCTGGGGGAGAGTACCCAGTGTTGTTTATGTACCAGTGTGGCTTTCCCAGGTCTGCACAGGGAAAAGCATGGAACTGGTTCATCTGGCATGGTTAGGCAGGCATCTCTGCCTGTCAGCTTTACATCCCTCCCAGATGTGGCAATCAGTAGGGAAGCCACTGGTGGGAACTGACAGAAGGATACAGAGGAGGCAGATAAGGAGCAGCATAAAATTGTCTTTTGCTTCCCCGTGAGTGCAAGGGAAGAAATCAGCAGGTGTTCTCAAGGGGCACATGGCTTGAACTGAACACCAGAAACCCAATTCTCATCTCTCAGGATAGTCTTCCTAAGCCTCTTGTGAACCTAATTTTTTGGCTCTGTCTGGCAGCTCAGTATGGTTGTTGAGTAGATTCAGATATCTGCACATCTGTAAATAATGAATGATAGCAATTACATGTTCTCTCTGAAAGACAAAGCAGTACATTGAATACTGTTGGCAGGGAGCAAAGCCCAGCAGGACCAAGCTTAGGGCTGCTGATTTGAACCATCCCCTCTATTAAAGGGGCACAGTTGTCACAGTGGCCTTGTCTGAAATCTATTTCTTCCAGCTTTTATGCTTCCTTTTACTTCCACTTTTCTGGACTTCTTATTCAGGTCGACTAGGATTTACCTTTCTACTCACTCCTTCCTTCTGTTGACTCTTCTTTCCATGTTCCTTTCTTTAAAAAAAAAAAAAAAAAAAAAATACAGGGAGCAGAGTTGAACCACAGATCTGCAGAGCCGAAAAGAGGAAACTGTGGCATGGAAATGTGTAGGGCTGACAGCAACACAGTGTCAGAGTGAGCATCAGAGGCAGGCAGAGAGCCAGTCTCCTGATTCCTAGTCCTGTGCTCAAACTCTAGAGATGGGTGCTGTTTCATGTAAGGCAAAATTAATAAATCCTTGCACGTGTTGTCCCTGGCATGTTGCATACTCATTTTCAGCTTGTGAGGAGGCACAGAGAGTCTTGTGCATTACAGTGGATTGCAGAGTCTGCCTTACCTTTTGCACGTTTGGATCCCTTGTTTTTGCCCATCCTGTGACTTGTTTGTACTGCACATTTAACCCAATAGTGTGGAGTAAGCCTGCTTTGGTGCAGTGAGTTCATACGTGGATCCGTGCCAAAGCTTAATGAGCAATCAGAAAGGTGAAGGAACATTCAACGTGCTTGCTTGTCACTGCTCCCGGGGGTGTCCTTTAACCCTCCGCGTTCGACGCTGTACCGTGCAAGCTTCGCTTTTGCGGTCAGCGGAGTGTGTAATTGTCCCTTCGTTGGCTTGAAGAACTCTGAACGAAAAGAACTGTGTTCTTGAGGAGCTGTGGGGGAGGGAGGAGGAGGAGAAAGCCTGAGCAGATAAGTGACTTATTTAGGCAAGGTTCACATTGATTTCACTTTCTGTTCAGTTTGCATAACTGCTGCTAATGTGACCACCTCTTCGTTCTGCACCAAACTCCTGACTGCCAGCAGGAGGTTATTCTACTTCTTGCTAATCTTTGTGTTATGTGGTGGAGCCATCCGGGCACTGAACGTGGTAAACCTGGGTTTAGGTGCTAGCTAAGATAAGCTAATTGATGAAAATATTTGTCTTTTTAATCTCCACGCAGAATAAAATTCCCCAGTTCCTCATGTGATATTTTGCAACAAGAAGTGAGAAGGACAGAGGGCAATTTGCTTGTGACCATCTAAAAGGATGCAGTGAAAGGAGTGCTGTTAGTAGTAGACCTATATATGTATGTGTGAGTACGTATAATGTATATGAAAATGAGGACGAGCCTTTTGCCACGTACTGCCCCTCCCTGCTGTGTCAGCCAGCAGCAGAGCAGCTAGAGCTGCCAGGTCTACCCCACGGCAGGACCGCTGCTCCTGTAGCAGCGTAACCTGCCTGCGTGTGGGCTACCGGAGCCGGGAGCTCCACGAGAGGGGCTGTCTGTGGCCCTGTGAAAGCCCTGGCCTCCTTTCCACTCCCCAGTGTTGAGCTGAAAGTACTTCAGAGATGGCTCTGGTGCTGCAATATGCACCTGTGTGAAACCGCATGAGGACGTGGTTTAATGGAGGACAGCTGAATAATATTTTTTCCAGGTGTGGGAAGCTCCCTTTTTCTGCCATGTGGACAGAGGATCTTGGCTTTTGTCAGCTCTGGGTGTTGATTAGGAAGGTTGGAGCTAACAGGAGTCTGTGTCAAAGGCAGAAAGATGGGGGCAAGGTGTGTGTGAGGAGGTGGGCAAAGGGGCCCTGCGCTTGGATGGTGACACGGCAACGTGGGTGTCAGTGGGGTTAGTCATGTTGCAAAAACCCAGGGGGAGAGAGTGCAGCACTCTGTGTCTGGACACTCAGAAATGTGGGACATGCAAAAATGGAAGGTTTGGAAAAGAAGATAGAGGGATGTGCTGGCTTGGAGATTTGGCCCTGGACCAGGAACATTGCTGAAGGCAGGGTAGAAGCTCCCTGTTATAGACAAATGCAGATGTGGTTAAGGTACTTCTTGAGGGCAGTCTTTGTTCAGGCAATTTAAAAGAAATGTGTAAACTTACACCTGTGAGAAGGACATTTGCGTGGGTTTGAGCCAAACCCTGTGGAAGTCGAGAGGAATCTTTCCACTGACTTCAATGGGCTTTGAGTCCAGGTCCCTAGCGATTGGTTTGAAGTGACACACAGACTGTTTTTGCCTAACAATTTTTTCCTTTATGTATTTTCCAAAAACATCAGTGAGAGAACAAGTGAAAACTTCATCTGTTTTGCTAAAGAAGAACTGAGGGTTTTATTGTTTGTTGGTATCCCAGGGTTGTCTGTACAGGCTGTGGGCTGCATAGCTGCAAAATTGCAAGGTCTTTTTTTTTTCTTCTTTTTATGAGATAAGTAATCTAAGCTATTTACATTCTTGCTCTACAGCTTGAACCGATGGGATGGAAAGAGCTCTGGAAATATTAACAAACGTGGTGTTTACTTGCTTTAGAGCATTATTGATTGCAGTAGGAGTACGAGATGATTTTTTTTTTTCCTAAGTCCGCAGAAACAACTGTGGAGTCCTGCAGCCGTCTGAGGCAGGACATGTGCTAGCAGCAGTTTGATGCGATAGCTGCATTCGTGGGGTGTTTCACTTTGGTTTCCTTGAAGCTCCCTTGGTCTTGACTTTTCTTTGTCTCTCTGTGGTCCAGGCTCTCCCGCTGTCATCAGTCAACCCCGATCAGCGGAGGTCTCCGAATACTGTCACTAAAGCCCTGAATACACAATGCATCTCCACTGTCGAGCTGGAGAGGCTTTAAGAAGTTTGGTTGCTGTTTTGTGGGATGTAGGTGTAGTTCAGGGGCATTTCACATTCCAGTTGAATACCTGTAGCTAGATTAGTGTGTAAACTTTCCTGTTGCTGTAGAAGAAAATGTGTGAAGAAAGCACTAACTGTTATGTCTCTAGAGACATCATGCAAGAGCTTAACTTAGTCCTCTTTTTTAATAGAAATTTGGAACTCAATCGCTACTCTTGTGTAATGACAGCCAGGGGAAGGAGAAGGGAGAAGCAAACAGGCTTCCTTTCTTCAGAAGGCCTCGAGTAGGCTTTAAAGAGGGACTTTGCTAGCAGCGCCACGAATGAGGGAGGAAAGATGACCTAAGTGCTCATGAAAAGTATTTTAAAGGCAGTCAGTGCAATGTGATAGATGAGGAGGTCGGGACTGGTGGCTGTTCCAGGCAGTACGTGAAGCTGTTTTACTACGTGCAGTTACTGAGAGTGCTAGTTTAACCCTAGCTGCCTTTCCGAGCATCAAGATGCTGTGAATGATCAGTGATATATTTTGTCTTGGTGAGAAACAGGGGCTGCTTTTGCCTGTGGAGGAGAGTCTGGGGGAGTCAGGACCCCTCTGTCTTTCCTCATTTTTAGTCCTCTTCAGGCTAATCTGAATTTGCCCGCATGCAAACTCGGTGCTGGGGCCATGGGCTGTGGGTCTGGCTGTTAGGGTACCACAGGAACACTCCCTTCATATGATGGCAGATCCCAAACCTTTGCTGCAAGTCCTTTTTCCAGTTGCACAGTGATTTTTTTGAGCCCATAGCTGTCTTTGTATAGTTTTTATTAACTCATGGTCTTGCTGCATGCGGTTTACACTTTCACAAAGCTTTTCCACTCCATCCACAAGAATTTGTCTCTATATTTAATATGTTTTAGCCTTTGATTAGCGTTCTTGCTGTGGGGATGCACCAGCTTACAGAGCAGGATATATGATGGCAATGGCAAAAGAAGTGTGCTGTGCTCTGAAAGAGCTGTTATTACTGCTTGCATTTTCAGTCACAGGCTGGACTCCTGCTTGCTGCTTTCACAGATTCCAAAACCATAATTATCGGCTGCTGCCTTTGCTGTGAAACACTTCATTAAGTCTTTAGAGTCATTAAGAATTTTCAGGAAATTTATGGGAGCCCCGGTCATGTTGCCTGTTTGTTTATATAGTCCGGGATCTGCCAAAAAATGTGGCCTGTAGAGTTTCTGCAATGAAGGCCACGGTCACCCATATCTGTAGCAGACTCATGGCAAGAGCTCATTTCATTTTATGTTGCCCTATCTTCACTGGAGCTCTTGTGGACAGCGGGATGCAGCCCTGCATCAAAGAGCAGAGTCATTCCAGCAAAATTAAGTGAAGCTGCTGTATTCAGAGCTGGAGACTGCGGCTCCTAGAGCAGCCCAAGGCAGGCTGCTTGTGCTGTGAACTCAGGTAAAGCTGCCCTTGGCTTCACTAGAGGTAAAGAGCAAACTTGGAATGGGTAATAAACCTGGGAATTGGTCCCACGTGTTTTAAGGGACTATTGTTTCCTCCTGCCTTGGATCTAAGGGAGCCAAGGGGAGTTTTGGAATAAAACAGCAGTTTGAGCCAGACAAGGTGCAGCTTTATATAAGACTGTCTGACTGATGAGCATTAGTATTCAGCAGGGTGGCTCAGAGGCGTAATTCATGACCCTAAATCTCCTAATCTAATTCATCTCCTTTTTATTTTTTGAGACAATATTTACACTTTGGGCTGTGCAAATGCCCTGTTGTGCATCAAACACGACTTGCTCAGTAATCCCACTGACATGTCTGCCATGCTGAATCATGCTAAGGATGCAAAGCCAACCTGAGACCCACATGGTTCTGTGCTGATGTCGTGTTTGGGGGTACGTTAGGAGTCTGCTCTAAGGGATGTGTTGCTACACATCCGAAGAGGGTAGATTCTTTCTTCAGTGTTAAAGACCTGTGTATTTAAAGCTGTGATCAAGAGTCTCAGCTGCAAATGTTTGGTGTAAAACAGTTGTGTTGGTCTATAGAGCATTCATTTATAACAGCATTAAAAGCACCTGTGATGAAGACAGCCAGATGAAATTACAGTCTCTGTAATGGTGTGTCTAAAGGTACCTTACTGCACCTAGCTCACTTCACACCAGTCTAGCATGCTCTGTACTCATGTCAAAGCTGGGGCTGATGGCAACCTTTGCAGAAAGTTTTACCCCATTTTTTTGTTGAACAAAGAGGGCAGCATTTCTGCCAACAAGCCAGTCTAGCAGGGCTGCGTTTCTGTGGTTTTACGCCTTAGAGGCCATGCTGGGTGCTCCCTGGGATTTACTCAGTTGTCTTTTGAGCTGACCTGTTGAAGCTCTGCTGAGCTCAGGCTGCAAGGGAAGTGTTGGTCTGCAGTTCTGGATCTTGGGACTGCCCCAGGGTGCTCCAAAGGTGAGTGTGAAATTGGCAGTTGTCCACTAATGCAGGCACAGCTTACAGTATCCTCGTGTTAATGATAATTATTGTCAGCTATGGGCTGGATCTGTAGCCTTGTCATCTCCGTTTGTTGGTACAGACCAATAAGTGTGTAATGTAGGCTAGTAATGACACTAATTGCTACCTATGCATTTCAAGGACGTAAAAGCCTGTGCCAGGATGGGATTAGCTAGCTCTGGTCTCCTGGACCTCTAACAGGCCCCTAGCTTTTCTTTCTCACCAGTGTTAATCGGGTCAGCTTTGCTGACGCGATGGAAGCGTCTGCAATGGCAAAGGGAGCTGAAATGCACCATACACCTCCATCTCCTGATTTGCAGTATATCAAGATATGGACAGTTTTTTTGATGTGCCAGCAGAATGCAAAACTCAGTTAAATCAGTCGAGAGGGATGTGAAGCTAGTTCTCAGGAAGCCTATGCAATTATTATGCTTCATCTGAGCCTTCTTGATTGAGAACATGCCTTTAAGAACATGATCAGCCCCCAGAGAATCTCCTCCATAGCCTGGGAATTCCACCCCGTCTGCTGACGAGGAGAGGCCGGGCTACAGAAACTCGCCATTCCGAAGGGAAAGCTTTTCTACTTTTTTTTGGCAAATTATAAGTGTGCACTTTGGATTCTTTTGTCAACCAAATCTAATGGAACTGGCCTGAGCTGAATGGCTAGTCTGTGCGATGCTCACACTGGCTTTTCAGGTGCTCAGTGCTTGTTGCCACAAGATGATGATTAGCATCTGCCTCTGGGCTCGGCGCAGCTGCGGGTGCTATGAGATTGGGCTCAGTTTGGGCCTGAAGAGGTGCCCCCTCAGGCCCTGCGTTATCATAGGGGCCCCAGCTGTGGAGCTGTGAAAAAAGAGGAAGACCAGGAATGAGGACTTTTTTTTTTTTTTGAGGCAGGAAAGGCCTTCAAGGTTTGGTTTTCATGTGCATTTTCTGTGCTTTCTGCAAAGAAAAGCTCTGGTTATGGAGGTGGACAGGGGAATAGGGAAGTTAACCAAATCTCCAGGGGTTGCCCAATTCTCAGGGTCAACACTCCTGTGATCTGTGTTGTTTTCCAGTGAAAGTCATGGTGAAGCTTGTCTTGGGCTAGCTAGAAATCAGCTCCTTGAGGGTGATTTCCTCCTTTTCTTCCCCTCCCCGGAGTATTCAAAAAACAGGCTCCTAGATAGTGTTTTATTGATTTGATAGTTGATAAAATGCATCCAGATCTGAAATGCCAAGCACAAAAAAAGAACCCCAGCCCCTACAATTGAAGGAATGTGAAACCCTCAGCCTGGCAACTGCCGGAGCGGGCTGCCCTCCTTGGCTCCCTGGCCCCAGGGAATTGTGTGGCTTGTGCGTGCGCACACAGCCTTTCCCGTTGGGAAATGGGAAATGCACTTTCTCTTTGAGAGGGTCCATCCATTAAGGTTTAGTGTAGCTGTTCATGTGCAGACAGCTTTAAACTGTTTGGGATCCGGCCTCGAGGCCGTTGCTGTGCCCTTGGGGAGATGGAGAGCTCCAAGGACCTCTCTCCCTAAGGCAGAGCGTTTCGCTGTGCCGGAGCCCAAGGCTCATCGCTCAGGAGGGCACCTCAGGTTGTGCTCAGCCCCTCGCTTTGGTGGCCAAGGCCAACTGGGGGCTCTGAAGAGGGAAAAGCCACTTCTGTTGCTTGGTGAGGCGGCACTGACATGAGAGGGTGGCAAGGGCAGGGTACCTGCAGCCTATTGAGAGCAGCCAAGATCCTGGAGTGGGAAAAATATGGGCATCTTATAGCCAAGAACTATACTTTAAAATGTAAAGCAGTCTAGTCCTTTTTAGCCAGTGGCTTTTTCCCAGCTGTTCGTTTCCAATAGAGTATTATGATCAGTAATTGATACTCTCAGATGCCTCTGCACAATCCCTGGAGAAGAATGGCCAGGGCAATATTTTTTTCCCAACTCACTGGAAAATTGAACCCCAGCTGGGGCTAATAAGTGCTTTCATTAAAATACTGTTCTAAATCCAAAGCTGAGAATAATGTCTTCTCTGTGCTACAGCTCTCCTCAGCCCTGACAGGCTATGCTTTTTAACAAGAAATGAAAGGAGGATAAATAGACGCTTCTCACCCCAACATGGTAACACCACCAATGTTAGGTCCCAATGAGGTCAATGTTTTTTGATTGCACCAGTGGAATGTGCTCGTGTTTCCTCCATGTGTCAGGCTCTTTACAGTGATGGAGATGGGGGTGCATGGCCAGCGTACCCCTCCATCTCCCTCCCGAATTCGTCCTCTTCCACTGCCCGTGGGTGATCACTTCAGGAAGAAAATGGGGAGCAAGAGAGCTGGTCTGGGTGCTGGGAGGGTGCCAAGCTGTAAGTGCTGCACTGAAAGGCAGAGGCAAAACTGTTCCATGGTTTTGACACAAGGGATCGTTTTTGTCCTTCCATCTCTTCATTTTCCTCTAGCTAAGGCAGAGATTATTACTAATATTTACTAGTTTCATGTTTTTTTGATAAAGTGCTGTTTCCAAGGCTGTAAATGAATTGCATTCCCCTGATCAAGGGTGGAAGGATAAGACATGTCTTACTACCCCTTAAAAGTAGCTGGGCAAGCCACTGAATACAAAATAAGGCACAATTCCTCTTCCCTGTTTACACTCATGCTATCACCCCTCAGTTATACCTTTGATTTGAAGATGATCCTGTTTCTGTTCTCTATTTTGCTGGTACTGTTCTGCACCAGAGGCCATGGATAGGGATTCTCTGTAAGGGCCTTCTCAAGGGGGTTTGCAAGTAAGGCAAGCAGGAAATCTGTGTGTGCAGCAGCATTCAAATCACATGCAGCTGATGGCTGTTTGAGGATCAGCTGCTGGGCCTCATTGCTGGTGTTGGGATGTGTGTCCTGGTGTTCCTGTGAGGAACCCTCTGGGTATGCCTGGATGTATGGTTGGATGAAGTCTTGAAAGCTCAGGTGTGTTATAAGGAACACCTGGATTGTGGGATGTTTCCCTGAAATGACACATGGATCTCCCTCTTTTTATCTATTATCTCTATATCCAGCCTTAAGACTATGGTTTTGTTTGCAGGGATGAATGGACCTTTCAAGTAGCAGGACAAAAAGGCAAAATGCATAAAAATAGGGAATTCCTTAGAGGCCTCTGAAAAACGCATCATCGTTTGCATTTTCTCCCTGAGGAATCATACAGTTTTGGGGAAGACTTGTAACTGCTTTATTAAATTGCTGCAGTACAATTTATTCTTCTACTTAAGCCAGGGTGTCCTCCCTGAGCATCAGCACCTCTTTTTCTTACTAGCTGTCCAAGAATAGCGAAGAGTCAGGTTTTGACAGCAGTGCTGACAACAGACTGCACCCGCTTCAGTAAAAGCTCCCCTGACTTCATGGACACTGTTCTTAACTAAATAGCGTTTGGGGTCGCTAGGGGATTTGGGTGTTCTGGGTGCTGTCCTGCAGGAATGATGCAAAGTAGCACCCCAAATTTGTACCTGATTAAAGCAGCTGCAGAGAGCACTGAAGGCCACTTGTAATGTGAAGCACCAGTTTTCCCTATTCTGTTCATTTCACTTAAATGTGTTATTTAATCTCTTTATGTATAGTGGATCCCTTCTGGATAGTGGATCTCTTGATTCATGAAATTCTATGAAGTCTTAAATGTAAGGATGTTGCATCTTGTGTGCTTTTTATGCTGTTGTTTTCCTACAGCTTTATGGAGTTGGTAACACTTTAGGATTTGGTGCTGAGCTCTCATAAAGCCTGTGGATTTTGATCTACACTGACTATTCTCAGGTAACTAAGAAGCATTGGGCTCATTTGACCAAAAAAAAGTAAAACCATATTTAAAATTAATGTTTCAGGAAAGCTTTGTTTGTACACTTGAAAATAAGTTAAAAATATGCAGATTTTGCTCCAAAACTGAAACACGTCACTGCTTTATAAGACCTAAACTTTGAGTTTGGGTTCGAGATCATAGCTCCTGAAAACCCCTTTCTCAAACTGTACCCGGCTACAGGGTGACCCGGAGCCCACAGGCAGTGCAAACTGTTCTGAGTTCCCTACGCTCAGACCTGCGCCCAGCTCTGGCCCTGTAATGTCCCTCCAGCTTGGAACACCCTGTGCAGATTTTCATTCTCCTGTTTTAAAACATGTCTGCATGTTTATCTCGGCCAGTGGCCACGAGATAAATGCAGTCTGTAAATAAATCTGTACTTAGTCTGTAGGATCTTGGGGGGCAGCAAGTGCCTTTCTTGTCCACGTGGGAGCTGCCGACACCGCCATGTCGCGGGCTGCTCCGCGGCGCTGCCGGAGCGTGATGCGCCGGACGCGGGATTCCCGGGCCCCTTTGGGAGGACGGAGGCAGGTCCGGAGGCAGCCCCTGGCTGGTCCCGGCCGTGCTGCAGTGAATATCCCCAGCATAGCTTTGCCCTGCTGCCAGCGCGAATGTGTCCAGCTTGCCAACCAGCTGGAGAAGGACAAGCTGTCCATTTAGATTGTGCTTAACCCTTTATAAGCCAGGAAGCCAAGAATAGCAGAGAGAGGGGTTGGCAGACTCCCCTGAGGGTTAAGAAGGAGCTATTTGTTCTTGTAATTACTTGCCTAGGAGAGGGGCCTGTTTGACTGTGCTTTCCTGCAAAGCATCATGTTTGCCCGGAGGCCAAATAAAACCTTGGTGCAGACTTCTGCCCAGCAAGAAGAAAAGGCAACTCAGAGGGAGCTTATATGAATAAAAAGACTGTAGCTCTTTCAAAGCATCCTTTGTGCATCGAGGAGGTGTGATCCCTAGTATGTTAGATGCCTAAAAGGCTCTTTAGTGTATAGGAATGGACACAAAAGTGGGCAGGTTTTCCTTCCCTTTTGCTAAGGGTTTGTAATGCTGTTTGTGTCAGACTCCTCTACCGCAGTTGCTCCACTGCCTACCCTGAATATTCCTTGATATACGTGAGATGCTGGTGTTGGAAACCTGCTTGCTCCCTTCCCTGTGGAAGGCTGACCAGGAGCCATGGGCATCTGGGAAGATCAGGTTGTCTTTGTTAGTTTTTTCCCACAAGTACAGTGATGCCTGGGGTGGCTGAGAGCAGCCTGGGCAGAGTGGCTGTTGCTGTGCTGGTAATTGTGGCTTTTGGGTTTTGTGTTACCCACTGGCTAATCCTCTGCAATCTTCTCAGATTTCCAAAGCTTAAAGACAGACTGTCCGTACTCTGCTCCTTTTATGCTGAGATTCAGCTTTTGTGTCATTGGGGTGTATTTCACTGCATGCAGACCTGTCTCTGCTGGGACTCCGGGGACAGCATCTGCCTCTTCAAAGTGTGAAAGTTAGGATTGGACAAGTTATGATTTCAGAGACTTTTTCTTTTTTCTCTTTTCATCAACCATAACCACTTCATGCGTCCAAGATCGTTCATGTTCTCTCTTTATTTTCCTCCCAGTTGCCAGAGCTGCAGGTAAAAATCTGTCTCTGGTTTTCTGTCATCTACTGGAAACAAATGCAGTTAATTAGTGGGTAGAAGTATCCCTACCTGCCATGGGATACACCTGAGCAATGCAGACTGTATCCTGCAGGCTCTGTCATGATCAAGGCCAAGGGAAGTGCAGACAGTGGGGCGAAAATGCGTTTTTGGAGCAGGCAGACGGGAGTTTCCAGCCAGCGTCTGCTGTGGAAGTCAGAGGAGCTGTGGTGTCCTGACCCCACGTGAGAATGGAGACCCTGTTGGAAGCTTAGGAAGCAAAACAGAATCCTGTTTTTTCCAAAGCTATACTGGCTCTGAGGGATGAAAGTTGTAGGCTTCCTTTTTGTCTGGAAATTCTGCATCTTTGACCTGCAGGCACACAGAGCAGGTTCACTGTGCGGGGAAACAGCAGTTCATGCCTAAAATAAAGGCCCTGGACATTGAGAGGTGCCTTCTGTAGGATTTCAGCCTTTTGGTTCCCCAGATATTTCATGTGAAAGACATGTTGCTTCCTTCCCTTGTGCAAGGGCCTCCCTGAAGCTGGCACAGCACATGCAGAGTGGGCAGGATGCTCAGGGTCTTCCAAGCCTGGGCTGCTTTGGAGACCTGGCACAGGAAGATGCTTTGTGGACTGGTAGCTGTCCCAGGCTGGTATCTCTACTACTTACCTTGGGTCATGTGAAATGTTCGGTGGGACATAATGACTGGGTCAGATCTTGTTCTTTTACATGAAAGTAATCAGGCTGGTCACTTTATGGCTGCTTCAGCAGAAGCTATTGCTTCTCTGAATAGGCAGGGATGACCTACAGTTTCTGTCACCCTTAAAGACCAAGGATGGCTGAATGTGCACATAAAACTCCTTCAAATTAAGCTGTGCATAGACTTCTCAATACATTTGCCTATGTAAGACTTCATTGTCTTGTGCTAAAATCAAAGCAAGTGTAGAGAATAATTAAAAAGGACGTAATGGAAATGAAATATAATGATGGACATCATATTGTAACAATTTTGATGACCTCTAATGGATATTTTGAATAAATATTTACAAGTTTGGGTGAACATTTTGCTTAATAAATGTGCCACCAAACTGATTATATTCTCACATTTTTTCAGTTTTACTGCTTCCACAATCTTTTATTCAGATTTTCCTGTTTATATTTGTGAGATTTTGTCCATGGTTAGTTGCAAACTGTTTGTTTCCATGAGCAAAGTGCTCTGGTTACCTTAGTACTGAGACTTTGCCCTTTTCTCTATGAAAAGTTAAAATTTCTTCCACTGAAGGGACTTTTCCAGCACAGAAATGAGTTTGCTATATCAGCTCTGTTTCTGGATTTTGTTTTCAGACATTAAATACAAAAAGAAACAGGCATAAAAAGTTTATATGTATTAGAATCATGTGGTAGATGGGTAGAGGTGGATACTATGTGACTTAGATGCTTAGCTCTCCTAAATATATTAGGAATCATTAATGAATCATTCTTTTCAAAGGTGGAAAGAATTCGTGGTACATCTTGGGTTATAGTCTCTTTTTTCATACCTTGACACAGGTGCCTCTGTCTGCATTTCTTTTTTCTTTTCTTTATTTTCTTTTTTTCTCCTTGAGGTTCAGCTGACTCTCATTGGGGACCTAGAATGAAGCCTAATGAAGCCCTCATTTATGGCACCAAGCTTAAAAGAAATTAAGACTAGAGGTGATCTTGAAAACTACACTAAGAGGTTTGCAGTATAGTTATCAGTCTGTAAGAATGCATAGTTTGTGTGGAACAGTCATTTTTAGAGTGAGGACTATGCTTTGGAACCCAGAGTTAATCAGAGTTTCAGAGGCCACATCTGGAAGGTTCCCAGTGTTTCAGAGCTAGCTAAGGTGTGCTCAGATCACTGATAGGACTTCAGGTCCTGCTGCAATTGAAACTCAAGGCTACGCTTTTTCCATTCCAATGGACTCTGCACTATGAATAGGATCAGGCTATACGGGTGGAATTTGGCTCTTTGTCAAGATTCATACAATAAAGGAGGCTGGAAGATTTTGGAGGGAGATTTTCCACTGTGCTGGGCACAGATGGTGGCTTGTTCTAGTAAGGAGACAGTACAGGAAGAAGGGGGCCAGGTGTTCAGCACCAAGTTGCTATGTCAGTTTGTAGACAAATGTGGCCTCATTTTAAGGGGCTCAGCATTCCTGGTGGGGGTGAAACCCCTCCAACCTTCTATTCCCAGTATCCATGTCTTTCATGAGAACTGGTCCTTAAAAGATCATCTTTTTCTTTTTGTGGCTGTGGTCAGATACCCAATGGTGATGAGCTACTTTTCTGTTTACTTTATTTGTCACGTTGGGCTGGTAGCGTTGAGTGCTGCGATTGAGCAGCCGAGCTGGCGGCAGGAATGTCCAGACAGGCCATGAACAGCAGCTTAGTGCATGTGCAGGTATGGTATGTATTTATATCTGAATGCATAGTCTGTGTGTGCGCACATGTGTTCCTGGGAAAGTTTCTGAGTGAGCGGCTAATGCATCTCAATTACACTCCAGTCTGGAGGAACAGCCTTGCTAAAGAATTGAAAATCTGTAAAGAATCCACTGAGGTTAAAAACACCATTTGGTTTCCTTCGCCAGAGGGACGCTCATCAATATCTCTTTCTGTTAATACAGAGAGTTAAAGGCTTGGCAACGTTTGCAGCCTCCAGATGCAAGCCGGGTTCAGATGCAGGCGGAGTTTTTGTGAAAGGCGACTTCAGTGCTGTTGGGTTAAAGCTCCAATTTTGTCTGATGCTGCAGGTTTCTTAAAATCAGTGAAAAAGAGAGATTGGTGCACAGGCTGCTGGCTCTTTCATTTAGTATGTGTCCTGTGAATGAGCCGGCCTCGTTTTGTCTGCATCAGGATGGATTTTCATAGGATTCATGTCCCACTTTGGATCATATGAAAGGGTGGGTTCCCTGCAGCGACAAGGCAGGGGCTTTGGTACCGATACCACGTCTCTGGGTGGTGGTCGCGGTGCTTCGTGAGCAGAGGTGATCGCGGTGCTGCAGCTGGAGGAACTGAGGCACAGGGAGCAGTGATTCCCTCCGTGTTCATCAGGTCGCACGTGGCACAGGAGGAGGGAATCCTAATCCTTCCCGAAGCTCTTTTTCCGCCTCAGACTTAGCAGTTGTAGGAGCCCTGGATTCATTCCTGTCTCTCAGGACTGACACAGGACACCCCGTCCCAGAGCAATAGCACAGATTTCTTCAGAGACCCGCTGCACAGCTCAAGCCTGCTTAAAAATTTAAAGCAACTTACCCAAGGTTAACGCGGCAAGTCTTTGGCTTCGCGCTAGGCGATGGA
Organism: Nothocercus julius; assembly: GCA_013398735.1. Taxonomy (NCBI): domain Eukaryota; kingdom Metazoa; phylum Chordata; class Aves; order Tinamiformes; family Tinamidae; genus Nothocercus; species Nothocercus julius. The sequence goes on from VZSV01000015.1 coordinate 4,287,321, forward strand.
AATGCCCCTGCTTGCGTTGGTGGTTGTATTCCCATCTCTGCGTGAGGAATTTCCTCTGGTGCTTCTCAGTTCATTAGCTGCCGTGTGACACGGCCAGCGCTGCGCAGCTGCTCGCAGCCTGGGGCTGCGCCGCACAGACGGGGACACCTGGGCACGGCAAACTCCCCGCTCCGCGGGGGCTTCACAACCCAACCACAGACATCTGCTCAGAGCTGGAAGTTGGCGCTGAAAGGGGTTTTGGCCTTGGAATGAATATATTTACTTTGTACGGCATTTCTGTGAAGGAGCCTAGGACGGAGAAGCCCAACAGTCTATTTAGTCTAGTAACAGCAGAGCGTGCCAGGGCTTCTGAAAGAGCCCCCCTCCCCGCCAGGCAGCTGGTTCCTTGTATAATACTTTCCAATAGGAGGGAAAAAAGATACTTTATTCCTCCCTGTTGATCATCCTTGCCCCACAGCATGAGTTTTGTCTGGTTTGGCAAATTAACTTGCAAGTTAGGGGCAAAAAAAAGCCAACCAAGGGGGGAAAAAAGGAGAGAGGGGGGGAAAAAAAAAAAATGAACAAAACCTTTCCTGGTCCTAAAGAAACAAAGGCATTTCTAAGCTGTTGTGGAAAAAGTTCTCTCTCCAGGATAATTTCTGTTCTTCTCAACAGGCTGCAACAAGCTCTCAGTCTTGCTGCCATTTGCCAGTCATGACTAAACTGCACCTGTATGCTGCTGAAGGCTTCTCTTTGGCCAGGTGATTTGAAAACCACTAGCTAATGAGCTAGTTCTGATAGCAGAGCAAAGACTGACCTGTTGGGATCTAGTGTGAAGATTAAAAGTGTCCATATGTCCTTTTAATGATGGGAAAAAAATGTAGCTATGACTGACATGAACTGGACAGTATGTGTGTGTTGGTGTTAGGATGCTGGAATCTGAGCTGGAGCCAAGGCAGGTGCGTGTGGGAGCTGCACCAAACTCGGGAGGACCAGGTGGCAGATTCCTCGTGGAGACTGAGGCTCCTCCGACCCTGTCAGGAGCAAAACTCTTGTCTCGCCAGGGGGGCCTGTGGCCCTCATCCAAACTGAAGCAGATTGTGGTGATGTTCTAGGTGAACAGCTTGAGTAAAGGAGAGGTCCAACAGGGACGGGGAAACCTTGTTCCTCTGTTCTTGGGAATTTTGTTGGTGCTGTTGAAGTGGTGCCCAGGTGCCATGGGGAGGTGTGGTTCACAACCAGGATGGGTTGAATGGCATTCTTGTTTTTTTTTTTTTTTTTTTCTCCCTCCTTTCACCTGTTCCCCCCATGCCATATGAGACCCTGAGACTTTCTGTGTGTTTGCAATATTCCTCAGTTATTCACCCCTGTGAAATGAGGGTGCCTCAAGGCTGGAACCATAGGCTGTGTTTAGGTTCCCTCCAACTCCAAAAGGTCAAAGCACACGTGCCTGGTACAGAAATTTAACTCAACGGGCTGATGAATCTTCAAAAGAAGCTGTGGCCACCTAAATCTCTCACATCTCACACTAGACCCTACAGTGTAAGGGGCTTTTCCTCTGCCGATGAGGGTGTGATGTGAGAGGAAGAGTGAATTTTGGCTGGGCAGGACTGTGATGCCCCATGGGGGTTTGTGAGCAGTGGGTTGTGTGTGGAGTGAGGCACAAAGCGAAGGAGCTGCTGTTGATGGGATGGGAGCTGGGACGGGTGCTGGGCTGGTGCTGCGGAGTCCAGGCAGGGCTGGGTAGAGGAGCAAAGCCTGGGGTGGCCGGGGGATGCTCAGGGACAGCTGTGGGCTGGGAACATGCAGTGCCTGCCCTCGTTTGGTTTGGCTCTGCTCAGAGCTGACGTCTCCTCACTTGTATTGCATTAGGCATAAAGTGATAATCATAAAAATATGATAATGGGACTCAGCAGACAGCACAAAGCCTCTAGCAGCCCCGTGTGTGTTTTCCTGCTTCCATGTAGAGTATTACTGCCCCTTTAGAAAAGAGCCTCCTGCTTAGTATAAGTTTCTTATTACTTACTAGGGGTTCTTCCCTGTGGGGCCCTTAAAGTGGGATTAACTGGTAATGGGTGGCACTGTTCCCTCAGTACATAGCGATCTCGCTCTGAATTCAAAAGGGCACAGGGCTATTGCTGTTGCTTCTCATTTAGTGCCAAGTGCTAAAGGGGTTTGGTGTTAAAGCCAGCGTTAAGTGTTTGGCCCATCTCGGAATGGCTGTTATGGCAAAAACTAGTGTAGCCCATTTGTTCCCCGCTATTATCTGTACAATACTGGGTCCCCACTGAGCTGCCTCCTTGGGGAAATTGCTAATTATCTCTTGCTGTGTGGCATCAGCTTGTTTTTTAGCGTAGGTTTCCCCTGTCTTACTGGCAACTTCCAAAGCCAGCGTGGAAAGGGAGCCCGCTCGGTCTGTGCCGCGTGGCGGGCTGGAATATTCCTGTGGTCCAGCACACAATGGGACGTGCTGTTCCGTGTCGCCGAGGAAGTGGCTCCTCCATACCCCAGTGCTCTGCAGGCCGCCCTTTCCTGCGCTCCAGTGCCTTCAGTGTCAGGATGAGACCTTTGAGGATGCTGGGATCTTGCTCCATGTATTTTGTACAGCAAATTCAAGTAGAGACATAAGGCTTGTGCTTTCCTGTCCTCTCTTTCCAACTACCATTTCATCCGGACTGGTAAGGAAAACATGGAAAAGAAGATGAGTCTGCTCAAAGATGCAAAGGAACCAAAGTTTGGGCCCCTGGCAGTAATTCTTATTGATGTTTTATGGTAACTCTGATACTTGTAAAATGATTAACAATCGCGAGCTCGGGGGTATGGCACAAAATAATCTGGCTTGCGTGGAAGCTCAAACGTCACATTCTATAACACAGCCAGAGGGCAGGCATGAATCTGTAAATGGGAGTGTGCCATTCTGAATGCTGAGCTTGGCCAAAAGGGTTAATGTTGCAAATGTCTTTTTTTTTTTGTGTGTGTGTGTGTGTGTGTGTGTGTGTGGACCTAAGGGACATGACAGGTGAGGTCACTCAATTCCTACTGATTTCGAGGGGCAGCGGAATGGACACATTTAGATTAACCTGAGAGGATTTTAGGAGGAAAAAAAGTGCCTATCAGAGTTGTTCTGGGCTGCCATCCAAATGGGTCGGAAAAAGGACGAAATGAAACTCATCAAAGGGCTGTTTCTTATCTCTTACTCTTGCAGATATGCAAATCTCCCTTAGTGAGAGAGGCACAGTGCTACTTTTAAGCTCTCCCTTTTTCCCTCTTGATTTTTGTCCTGGCCTATCATTCCTTGTGTTATCAGCACTACTAACTCTTTTTCTTCAAATTGATGATTGTGATCATAGGCTGTTTCCAGGATAGATAAAAGGGTGGGGAGCATCCTCTAGCAGTACCAAGCTGACAAAAGACACTGGTGCTCATACTTTGGGTTATTTAGTGAGGAACATGACCTTACTATCCCTTTCCTTGAGGAGTATGGACCTTTGCAACAGCTGGGGGGAGGTCTCATCTACTCTCTGTTTCCTTATGTCCAAAAATACTGTGTGTGTGTCTCTGAACTTTGACTTAAATTCCTATTCTCAGTAAATTCAGGATAGTTCTGAGGTAGCTGAAGCAGAGCTACTGAGTTGTAAGAGAAAAGGCTGGTGTTGAATCTTGTTGCTGAAAGCAATGACCCTTTTGGGGTAGGGGTGGCTGGGGCTGGGTTACTGCCGATAGGAGGTCGCGTTGCTGCGCAGGGAGCTTGGCCGGGCAGCGCTGCCAGGCTCCTGTAGTAAGAGAAGGGATCCCTTGTAATGGAAAGGGCTGAGGGGAGGCTGGAGAGGGCGGTGAGTCTTGTTCCTGCTAACAGAGTTCCCTTTTGTTACGGGATGGCAGATCTAGTTACAGAGCAAACATCTCGGGCTGTGCTGGGGGTTGTGTCAGAGGAGGGGGACCCCTCCTGTCTGAGCTGGGTCCAGTTGCTGTTGGCACAAGTTCCCGCTTGCCCTGGATAAACCTTGGCCATGAGTTGCATTGGCACGGGGCAGAGCCGCTGTGCCTGGGAGCTGAAGGGACTTTGGAGCTGGCTGAGTGTGCCCACCTGCAAGGGCAGCACTCGGCTCCAGCCAGCGGGTCGTGCTGGAAGGGAGCAGCGACGGGCTTGGTTTTATCCCACCTTGGCGGGGTTGGACAGTTACCCTGACCTGCTGGGTAGCTTGGAAAAGGAGAACTGCAAGACACTGCTGGGAGGGGAATATTTGAGGAGAAGCAGCATTATGAGGATTGCCTGTATAAGGGATAACTAACAGTTGATACATCATGGCATATATGTGAAATAAAACAGCGTAATGAGAGAAGGGTATAAGGACGTAAGAGAAGTTTTGGTCAGTATGCATCCAGAAGTCCCAGGAGCTCAAAAATACTCAGGTGCATAATATTGTTTCCCTGCTCTTTCAGAAAAAAAATACAGAGTCTTTTTAATGCCTAATCCAGAGGTGTTTCTTTACAGTCTGGTACTTTGAAATTACAGGTTATATACTCTCTTGTCTTAGTTTCTCCTTGAACAATTTTCAAGCTAAAGAAAAAATAAGTAAAAAACTGTTTAACTGTTAAAATAAGTCGTAAAAAAAAAAAAAGAAAAAACTGCTTATTATTCCCTGGCACTGTACTTAATTTGCACTGTCTGATTTGCTGTCACCTTTGAGATGATATCTGGCTTTGTGATGGGCAGAGAGTGGTATTATCTTATTCCTTATGGAAAGGACAGTCCTGAGACAGCTGCCCAAACGTAACATGTTCAATTGTTAAAGAAGGAAAATGAATACCGATAAAGTGAAGCTGCTAAAAATGGTAGTTTTGTGGCAGTTGGTCAGATTTAGTAGCGAGCAGGGCTTGCGTTGTGTCACCACAGGCTTGTGGATGAAACTCTTCAGTGGGCTGCAGGGACCACCAAGGTGCCCCTTCCAGAGGCAGCTCCCTAAGGCTGCTGTCGGACGCCCATGTGCGGCAGCAGGTTGGGCCGCTGGTTTCCAATCCATGGCTGGTGCTGCTGACTCCAGGCAGGCAGAGCAATGTGGGAGCACAAGATGCTTGCTTTGTCATGTTGCATGGCAATAATAAGGCTAAATAAGTTATATTTGGCCTCTTGGAAAAAACTCCCAGCCTGGCAGGATTCATTTCTGACTAAGAGGCACCCCCTAATCTGTCTTAATTCCTGCTATAATTTTGCACTTATTTTGTCGCATCCAAACAAAGGCTTTCAGTTGCTTAACTAGCAGTTGAGGAGGCCTCCCTTTACTTCTAGGAAACAAATATTCTAATTTCAGTTTCTGAAACTAGCTAGCTATTCCTTGGGGGGATAAATGATGACTTAAGCCAGGGAGTACAAGGTTTGATAACAGAAGCAGTGCCAGCGCCCTGCACCACCTAACAGATCGCATCACGTGAATGAAAACTCCAGTGAGAGCAGGAGCAAGTGCTTCCCCTGGGGAGCTAATATCGCACGGGGCTGGTTGCGGATCAGGGAGCAGGTCCTGGCCAACTGTGGAAGGGGATGAACAATCCCTGGTCCCTTATGGCGCAAATGCGAGGAGTTCTTCTGCATTCCTGGTTGTGTGTTGGGAAATGCTTGTAAAAAAGGAATACTCCAGAGATGCCACTGAGTACGGACTGTAATATCTGCAGAATCTGGCATTGTCAGCAAGCTATAAAACATCTGTGCTAGTTTGCTAGCAGCTGCTCCCAATTTAAAATTTGCCAAAGGTGCAGGAACATTGAGGCTGGTTGCACAGCACCTTGTGCTGCTGCTTGCTCAATCTGTTTCTTCAAAACAGACTGTAGTATGGCAAAGCTGGGACGCTCTGCTCAAATGGACTCTTTTCTCAGGGACTTTCCTAAGCATTTTTCTTCATCATCAGATAATCAGGATGTAACTGCTTTTCCTTGGCACTGGGAAAGTACAGCACGTATTCTTCATCTGACACTCTGCAGCAGTTCCAGAGATTAGGGATCTGTCTCTGCTTTCGTGGGACTAGATTACCTTGTGCAGAGTTGGGATGAACTCCCATGGATTTCCAGAGAAGCTGAGCCCTGGTTTCTTGCCTTTTGCCATCTCTGTTAGTGATGCTGAAGAGATGGGCAAACGGCACAGGAGTTATACTTTCAGTTGATCCTAATTTGGGAAGCACTGGAAAGGGCAGTAAGGACAAGGAAGTGGTAGAACAGGACTGAGCAAAATCAGCTGCACGATTAGGAATTAAAAAGAATCCTGAAGGAAAAAAAAAAAAAAATACTGTAAAAATAGGAAACAAATTATCCTTGCTTCTTACCTCAAGGACTCTGATAGTCAGGACTGTTTAGAAAGCATAAAGAAGACTAAAAGTGACATAGTGGAACTTGTGTCACGTTTTTTTTTGAGATGCTAAATCTTGTTTGAAAGAAAATTAACTATGAGCTAACTTCTGGGTGACGCAAAAAACATGGCTGTACTCTGACTCTGCAGCTCAGCAAATAATGTGGCTTCTTTCTAAACCACTACATTAAATATATGCAATAGCATATTGGTCACAGTCTGGACACAGCCCTTGGCTCACTGAAAAATTAAAAGGAAAGTAGTTAAAGCGGAAGAAGCAGCTTCACACAAATGTCTGGAAGACTGAAATCTAATATCTTCCTAATCTCTTACATCCCCGTCACAGTGTCTGGGCTCTCTTTCATTCTTGCTGCCATGCAACAGGCTGCACAGCCATCTAGAGGCATGTCAAGACTGTGGCAGAGAGGAAGCGTTTTGGGTTGCTCAGAGGTCGTGCGGGACAGAGCAAGGGCTGGAGAGGGACCTTGGGAGACATTGTTGAGTGGGGAACCTGGTAATGGCAGCGCGGCAGCTGCTGCTGGAAATGGTGAAAACGCCGGTCTCCCAAAGCTCCCATCTTGGCTTGCTGGAGCTTCCAAGGTCTCTTGCTGAAATTAATGTGCAATTACTGTACAAAATCCCAGGAGGGAAGAATGAAAAATAATAGTTCAGGGAATTGCTAAAATATCTTTATCTGCTAGGTGACTAGAGGACAAATGAGTCAAATTTCAATTATTTAGTAAAATTATTTAGTAAGTTTTATTGACAATAATTCTCACTTTGATTACCAGGTTCAGAAAATTCTGAACAAAGATGAACTTTGAAGGTTCCCTAGTGTGTTTTTGATCAAGTCATTTTGTGTTTTTTCTTAAGAAAAAAGTATTTAAGCTCTTATTTATCAGTGTTCATAAATGCTTACTTTTCTTTAAAAAATGCTTTTAGCTGTATGTATTAAAAAAAAAAAAGACTCTCAAATGGGCTGGGGTCAGGAGTAGTTGTGTCTCCCATTAGTGAGCTGAACATTTTGCCTTTGTGGTGGTGTAAGATTTCCTGGAGATATCTGGCTTTAGGAAAGTCGGGGTCAAGGCCGAATGTCATCTGCATATCATCCCGCCTGTCAGCCCAGTGCTGTTTTCCGCAGAAGGGAGCGGTGAGTGGGTGATAGGTGGTAAGGGATGAAGGAAAGATGGTTGTCTCGGCCGGCGCAGGGTGGGCTTCAGGAGGACAGCCGCTTTTCAGGCAGATGGCAGTCAGACATGCACACGATGTGACTGCAAGGGGTGACTTTAGACACGTTTCAACCCCGCGGAGGGGAGGCGTGTGTCAGTGTTGTTCTTTATGCACCTGCGAAAATGAGCCAAGCGAGGAGCACGCCATGAGAGCTGCTGCCTTGGCGGGCACGGCTCTTCACGCCAGCGCCCTGGGAACGCTTGCGAGGAGCGAGCCAGCCAGTCACTTACACTAACGAAATGAGCTCAGGATTCAGAGGGTGCGTCATGGACCTCAGATGAACCTCAACCATGGATTACTTAATGTCATCTGCCGGCTTCCAGATAGCTTCTTTCTAGAAGTCTGTGGCCCATGTCATGACTTGGGGAACTGCTGGATGGGAACGCAGCTGCTGGCAAGGACGTGGGCACAGCTCCAGCTCCACCTCCGGGAGCCTCTGGGCCCATGAATGGGAAATACAGCAAAGCTGATATAACATCCCAAGTAGGAGTGTGGTTATGGATGTGCTGTCCTGGCTTGGAGAGAAACTATTTCTTCTTCTCTTTGAAATACTCTTTTCAGGGAAATTATGAGGTAAAGCAGACAGGTCACAGAATTGCCCCCAAGTGTGCATGTTTGGACTTAAATAGGAGCTAAATTTCAGGGGCGTTATGTTGGTGTCTCCACTATTCAGAAGGGACTGTCTGTTTAATCACTGGCTTTCAGTGATTTATAGAGGGTTAGCTCCAGTCTCTGTTAAAGTCAACGGGAGTCCTTTGATGTCGGTAGACTCCAGTTAGGCCCGTAGTCTGCCCATTCTTGTAACATCTGGGTACGTGACAAGTGAAAAGCCTGAATGATAAAGCAGGCAGTGAAAGTAAGGGAGGTCTGGGGGGAAGCTTCATTTGAACAAAAGCCTCGCTCAAAGGTGCAATGTTTCTCAGAGCTCTGAAACTCACAAACTGTTGCCTTCCTTTTTGGCTTTTCAATGTTCTATTTTGCTTTTTAACGGACAGTCTGTTCTAGCTGCTGCTATTACTTTTTAGTACTGCAGTCCCCATGGGTCAGGGGTGTTTTATAAATCATGTCATTAGCATTTATTTAGATGTCTGCCTTAGGAAGCACCTTGATTGATGTGCTTATTGTCTAGACTTTCCGAATGACTCTATGGTTGCACTTATCTTCATTATTGCAATCAGTTTAAAGCGACTGCAGTGATTTTGGGTGCGTGTTGGGGCTATTTCTTAATGTTCAGAACATATTTCAGATCTTAATTCTCACAAAGCTGGTTTGGAGAAAGGTTGTTGCTACTTCCCCGTTCTATAAATTGGGGGAATGGGTGCAAAGGGTTTAAAAAGGTAATCCCAAACCAAGCATGGAATCCCAGCTGGAGCTGGAATGAGAGCAGTGGATTTCCTGGCCCTGTTACCAGTGTCAAAGCTGTGCTTTTCCTTTGTATAGCTCTAACCCAATGAAGCATTTCTGGATGTTATGTGAGCCAGTTCAAACAATTACTAACTGACACTCTTACCTGCAGTATTGTATAGGCCAAAAAACTACAGTTCTATCAGCAGTGAGTGTTTTGGATCATCTTCATCTGCAGCATAGCCCCAGTCACCTTGACCAACACGTGTCCCTGCACAGTTGACCCTGGGTTGGTAGATGAGGTATCTGTGAAGTGGGTGCCATGTAGGGGTGGAAGCTTGTTTGAGGGTGGCTCTTTGCAGAATCCAGCCTTTTTGCACATGCGATTTTGAGAGAATTTTTCTCATCTTATTCGCTAGGTCTTAACATTAGCTTAACTTTCACTTGACTGTTATGAAAAGACAGGAGTGTCTCGTGGAAACCTTGCTGCTGTAGGAAGCAATATAACTTAGTGATGGGTTACGGGGCTCTTGTGATGTGAAGGACTGAGGTAGCTTATGAGAGATTGCCAGTTAGTTGAAGCTAACACGCCTTTGAGCTAGTGAGTAATGCCTGTGGGCTAACAGCCTACTGTAGGAAAGCCTGTGTTTCTGATGTCAGGTACTACTGAGGTGTCATCGAGTTAGAACGGTGAAGATCCCACAGCATATGTTGCATGTGTTGGGGTATTACTCTTTTGGTAATTTCATGTTGCTACAGCTTTTGTTTATGCTCCCTCCCAAAGTGTTGTGGTTTATTTTTGTTAAATGTGCCATTCTCTGCTTTGGGAGGTGTCTGGATCTCAGTGAAGGATGAAGGAAACTCCACAATTATAGGGCTTGATTCTGCAAGATAATGAATGTCTTTAGTTTTGATTTTGGTGGAGAGAAGAGTTATCAGCTGTTTAGTACCTCGAAAGCTTGAAGTACATGTGGGGTGTTGGAAGCAAAGGATGCTGTGAAAAAGGAAAAATACTTAGTGTAGGTGGAAAAAAAAGTACTTTATTATGAAATATTGTCCAGACATTAGAAATTATACCTACGGTTAGTACCTAGAGAAGAGGAGGAGAAAGCAAATGGCTAAGGGACACCTTACATTAGGCACATGTAGCACAGAGCAAGTCCTTTCCTGACTGTTTCACATGGGATGGGGACAGCTGAAAATTCTCACTCTTTCCTGTTGCTGGATCAGATTCCTTTGGTAGAAGGAGGACAGAGTGTCTCGGGGAAATATCTCAATGGGCCTAGGCCCCTTCTGACATCAGGTCAAATATTCTGGGTCACATAGCTGAAAGCCGCGTGATGAAACTCAATATTACAATGGATCGAGTTCTTCTGCCACATGGAGCTAATGTGCATCTGAACTAACAGACTTGGTGCACTCAGCAGATGCTCAGAAAAAAAAGTTTTAGCCATGGCTGATCCATGGGGCTCACGCAGGAATAATGGAGCTAATGGATAAATAAACCTGAACTAGACCTAGGTTAGTGATGATGGTTACCAACTGCAAATGAAAGGACAGTGGTGGTGGAGAAGCAGTCAAAACTAGGGCTACGTTGGGATGGAAGGAGAACAAGGAATTAATGTAGTTTGTGGGGTGGTTAGAGCTTTGGTATATACTGAGGAATCATTCACATGGAGCAGAGAAAAACAGCTAAAAAAAAAAGGTCCTGATGTGTCCAAAAGGAGAAAGTGTGAGCCTGTGCCACTTTCATCTTGTCCAGTGCCAGAGTCTAAAATTAAAGCCTATTAAATGCTTAGGCCCAGAGAGTGAAAAAAGTAAATATTACATGTATTTAAAAGTCACTGAATTCCAGTTAAGAGGCTGATCCTGCGCAAAGATGTGAAGTGGCCTTCCAGAAATAAAGACCGTGCACTCAGTTACCTCCAAACACAATTTTCCTTTACAAAACTCAAATCACTTTAAAATGATTTCTGCTGCAAGTGTCCAAATAAGCCTTAGTTTTCATCTTTTTTTCTTCAGTAAAAATAGCCTATTTTTTTGACACCTGGGCAAGGTGAAGGTATTGCCAAGCACTGAACTGTCGTAATTGTATTTCTGATCGTTTACAGTCCCCTTAGATACTGTTCTTTTGCATTTAATACCATCTTCAGCTAGAAATGAGATGGCATGGCTGACTCTGCTGATGTGGCAAATAATGTGGCAAACATTCCTTGTCTGATGACACAAGGCATATTGCAGGCTGAGCTCGTTAATATCTTGAAAGCTCAAAGTGATGTGGAAAAGTAAGATTTAACAGTGAAACCCAAAGCTATTTTTACTGCACGATTGTTATTTCACCTAATAAAATGTTTAAATTCCTAGAACTTTTAAGGCCTTATGCAACTTTATTTCTATTTAGAATTGCTTGTTGTTTTTTATGAACATAGTTCAGATCTTGAGTGTGATATGGTGTCAGACATAGCAATATGTTATTTAGCAGAGTGAGATAAGTGTTGGTGGAAGGCCCCTGTGTGAATAGGACTGGTCACAGGCTTGTCACATGGGCAATTTCAGTGTTCTTAAAGTCTCTTAATATTCCTCAAACTGTTTAGGGATGTCTGCGCTTGTTCAGGCTCTTTTCCCTGCATTGAAACTGTTTTCTTTTTTTTTTTTTTTTTTTTTTTTAAAAAAAAAAAAAAAAAAAGCTTTCCAGATATTTCTAATTAAAATATTGGAGTTTTGACCAATTCCTCCTTATTATCACTAAGTTCTTCAGTGGAAGTGATTTAATTAATATTATGAGCCAGTATCTTGTAGACTTGTTTCTTTTGGAACCGTTTTCCAGTCCCCAGGAACAAGATTTTCATGCATTTATTTCTCTTGGATGGGATCACACATTGCAACTGCCCTGGGTTAATGCTTGCAAAAGTATAAACTGCTGGTTTGGCTGCAAATATTCCCCATTGATTAGCTTCCAATAACTTCTAGTGCCTTGGTGTCCTTCAGGTCAGTATCAGAGTTTTATCATTGCTTCATCCAGTTTCATTAGTTAATTAACCCCTTTGATTTCACTCTTTGCAGTCCGGAAGAATGCTATCACAGCAGAGGCAAGGGATGACCATACATGTTACACTAAAAAAAAAAAAAAAAAAATCATGGCTGAATTCAAACCAGTAAGGGAAAGGCAGGTTTTGTCATCCTTCCTTCTGCTGCTTTTCAGATCAATTCTTCGCTGAATCCTGAGGCTTTCCTCCAGAGTAAAGCTCTTCTCCAGAGTGTGAGAGGTTTCCATTGAGGGATACTGGAAGGTGCTAAGTTTGAGAGAGCAGATTGAGGAGTTCAAAACCAGGTGCAAGGCAGCTGATCATCTTCTGAATGCTGCTAACAGTGAGATGACAAGTAATGAAAACAAAATTCAAACTTGTCCTCAGCCTTGGAATAGTCGTCTTCGGAAAGTCCTACAGGGTGATGTTTCTTTATTATGAGTTTGGAAGGGTTCTCTGGCTTTGGGATAGCAAGCACTCCTCTAAAATGGGTATGTTTTGAATTAAATATTTGGTCCCTTTGCAGTTTGTCTATCATTAGTGAAAACCCAAATGTCTGCATTTCTTGTGTCTGCAGAATTGGCCCGGAAATCTCCTGAGAAATGCCTCTCTTTAGGAGCTTTCTGGCATCTCGTATAGGCTTCAATGCGCTCTGTCGTGACGCAGCCCTGAGAGCCCTGAGGGCCGCGGACACCGCGGTTCGAAGATGGCACTTCCAGGCTTGGCAGAACTTCATTCGTGCACTTTCTTTGTGTTCACACATAAATTCCCACTGTAATTTACTTCAGGCAGCCCTGTGGGACGCCGAGGCCTCGGTAGGGGTGCGGGGCTGCCCTGGTCCGCACGTCAGCACTGGCCCCTAGCGAAAGCCTGACAGGAAGAGCTTTGTTCTGGGCGATGCCAAACCTGTAAGAACTCGGCTTAACGGACCGGGAAGGGGCGGTGCGGGCACACCGGGCTGCTTCCTGCTGGGGAGACCGGCCTCCCGAAACAGCTGAGCTGTGAGAGAGCGCGAGTCGAGAGTCAGTGAGTCTCCTAACCGGAATGTTGCACTTTCCAGGCGAACCGTGGGCTGCGGACGCACGGATCCGCGTGCCGGCGGTGCCGCACGCTCTCTCAGCACCGGGAGCACTGCGAGGGGCGACGCAGCAGTGTTCCGGGGAGCGGGGTAAAGCTCCGTTGCAGTCTTCACAAATGTGCTTTCCTGGTGGGAAAACAAACGAACAAAGCCCTTGTGCCTCAAATTAAGAGAGAAAAAAAAGCCATGGGGTTGTCGTTTTCATGAAGTGCTCTTTCACCTGTCCTCCCTTCCCTTTGCTGGACGTGGTCTCTGGGTACAGGAGCCGTGAAAGAAATGGCGCTTTGTGCCTCCGGGCTCTGCCTTGCAAACTGGCCCTTTCGTGAGCCAGCTGTCAGGGACAGGCACTCGGGGGCTTCCCATAAATCCAGCATGTGAGAGGGGGGGAGAAAAAACCCCCAACACAAACCCACCCTCATAAGAAGTTGTACCCTCGCTCGCGCACGTCGGCAGTGGCAGCCGCGGGGAGGGTTAAATGACGGTTAGAGAACGCGTGCTGTTGCCACAGCAACCCCGGCTCAGGCCTGATATCCGTGCGGACGGACGGCGGTGGGATGCGGATCCGTCCCCGCGGGGGATGCGCAGTGGGGTCAGTCACAGACCCCGGGAGCCGGGGCTGTGGCGCCGGTGGCTGAGGCGCCTCCGCGAGGCAGGGCCCAGCGGGGCCCCTCCGTGGGTTTCCTCCCCACGGCCGCTGGGGAGCAGCAGGCAAGGAGGAGGCTCTCCCAGCATGGCTGGCTTGGGCTAGAAATGCCCTGTGGAAATAACCCGCTTGGAGGGTTGAGTCACGGGATGCGACCCCGTGGAGGTGGATGCCATTACCTGGAGATCTGGGAGGGAGCGGTGAGATGTGGTGGCATCTCCCAAGGGAACATGGGGAGGGAGTTTTATGAAGTTATTTTTTTTCTTTGCTACCTTTTTGTAGAAAATCTGACATTTTATGAGCATGCTGTGAAGCAGGATTATTTTATCTCTCCTGCAGAGTTGCAATGAAATAGGAAACTCATGGGTTTCTATCACAAATCCCTTCCAAAGTGGGTGTATTTGCTATCTGAAGTTGCTTGGGCTTCCCAAAGGCGCCACCTCTGCCCACTGCAGGCTGCTGTCTAATGAGAATCCCCTATGGAACCAACACCTGAGCAGGGCCGGGAATTTTTTTTTCCCCCTCCAGGGAAGGGTTATCTGTCCAAAAATAATAATAAAATAGTGAAAAAGGTCCTAATCTCCTTGTAGGAGAGTCAGCAAATGGAATGGGCTAAATTAAATACAAGGTCCATGCGCAGGTGGTTGGACTCGCTGCCTTTTGCTGCGGTGCCCTTTTTCAGGCTTGTCCCTGGAGGGAGTTTTTGGTGGAGCCGGCTCCGGTCTCATGACTGGTGGTGCGTTTCTCTGCACTGTGGCTTCTGGTGGTGTCTAGACTAAGGCAGCTATTGCTGCACTGGTTACTGCCCCGTCATGTTCTCGAGGCTGACTTGGCAGGGATGTGGGCTAGGAACTTGAATTACAAAGTGTAAGAATAAAGCGATGATTCTGATACGATCTCACGGCACTAACATCAGGGGCCCCAGGCATTAGCGCTGGTGCTTTACCCTCACCATGTTAATGCCAGCCCAGATTACTGAATTTCAGATTGGGGAAGTTTAGAATTTACAGTTTCATGTCCTAAATCTATGTTTTTGTCCATCATCATTTGGGCTGTTTGCTTTCTTTCCCCAACTCTTTGTGAACATAATTTATTATATGTTTCCCACTATTAATAAATATTTGAATTTCTTGAGAGGTTTATGTGATTTGCATTAGACAAGTATAGTCAGGGCTCATAGAAGCTCTTTGTAAGAACTTCTTCCACACCTTGCTGAGCTGATTCACTTAAGAGTCAGCAAAGACTTTGAAATCCTGTATTTGCTTGTTTTTTCTAAGGTAACATTAAGACTGAAAAATGAAGCAATAGTTTATCTCCCTCTTATGGCCAGATTCAGAATAGCTGCACTGTGCTGAGCTGGTGTGTTGTTTCTTTTTTTTTTTTTTTTTTTTTTTTTTTTTTTTTTTTTTTGTAAAGCAGGAAAGGCCTCAGGACAGTGAGCAAGGAGTCCTTGGTATTCATGAAGGTTTCAAGTTTGTGAATGAGAGAGGCTTGGGCTAATAATAAACTAAGTTCACCTGTACAAGTTTCTTCAGGGAAGCTTGTAAAATATATTTTTCAATGTAATATAAGTAGGCAAATAACTGTGAACAGGTTAATTACTCCAATTCTTTGTGGATGTGAAATGAGACTTAACACATGGCAGGAAAGCAACGCATATTGCAAGCTTCTGCCATCCCCTTGGGAGAAAGTATGGCAGGAAAAATTGCCTCCAGAGACTGAGACAGACAAAATACCTGACAAACAGGATCCAGAGCTGATAGTAACTGCATCTCATTTGCTGAAAGGGTCTATGTTAAAAAAAATTCTGATGCTACTAAAACAGCAACTCTGAGTACTGTGCTTGAAGCACATGGCATATAGTGTTGTGACAGTGTGTGCCCCTCTTGCCCTTCCAACTGAGGTAGTGAGAAGGGAGGAAAATACCCCATGAAGTGGCTTTGAGTGGAGTGGATTTCTATCTCTGTCCCACTGTTCTTTTTCTGGCTGAAATCAGAACAATACATTGAAGAATCTCTTTTCTGGGCATATTAGCAATGTCTCACTAAAAGTGTTCACATGAGTCCTAAAAACAAGAGGAGGTGGAGCTGGGAATGGTTTGGGTTTGAGATCCCCAACCTATATAGATTCCAATATGGTTTCAGCATACTTGGGCAATGGCTATTACAGTGTTTGGGGTGCTGGCTAGTTTGATCCCCTACCCTGACGAGACTCCTAAGTTTGACCTTTCTTCTGCCAAGGTCTCAGAGTTCTGCTTTGGAGTCATCTTCAGACGGTCATGATGATGATTTCCTTTCCCCAGTGAGGTTTTGTTGACTGGCCTGTAATCTGAGATTCCAGGCATCTCAGTCATCTTGTATCAAGATTCAAAGCTTGTCTGGTTATAAAAGTTTTGGTTATAAAGTTAAGTCTGGTTATAAAGTTTTTCAAAAGAGACATGGAGGGAGGAAATCTTGAAATGAGATGGATTTGAAAAAAATAATTCAGCTTGTGGTATTTGCAGTTTTGGAAACAATTAAAAATGAATGTTGCAGGGTTTTTTTGTGCTGCAGGTTCTTAACCTCAGGAATATGAAGCTACAATTTACCTTTATTGGGCATGGGAGGGAAGTAAGTTGTTTTCTAAACTGAATGTCCTTGTACGATAGACGTCACTGAATTTCAGAACAGAAATCTTCCAAATGGTAGAAAACGGTATTGACTGTCATGTTTAGATTAGGGCACATGTGTGAATTTCATTTGGCCTCGAAGTGGCTTAAAAGGTTAGAAGCTAAGGGTTGCAGAGGAGCTCAGATCTTACAGCTTGACTCATACTGATCTCTAAAATAGTGGTGTGTGGTTCTTTCTTTTTTTTTTTTAAAACCTCTCATTATGTGGCATAACAATTCTATGTACTGGTGTGTCTGTGTATGTGTACATACCTACGCATTATGTTTGCAAGCATCCTGCCCATGTTGGCTTGCCTCTAAAGCAGCATGAGTGGATAGGGAAATACCAAAAGCATTTCAGAAAATGTGGAAGGAGTTCTTCAAAAGCCTTTTCAAACTGTAGTTTTCATCTAGCTTAATTAGTGGGACTACAAATTAGAGAGGCATGAGGGACTATATCTGCTTTGCTTTGCAGCCTACCTCTCGATTTTTTTGTCTCAGGCTTCCATCACACAGTTCCCTTCATTCCGTGTTTTTATTAGATCGGGCCTTAAGTACGGCATCTGAGGCCCTCCCAAGCCCTGGGCTCACGAGGAAGGTAGAATTACCTTCATTTTATGGGCAGGCAGGTGAAATCGCTTGTCACAACCATGACCAGTGTCCAGCAGGACCCAGCAGAGATCTCGCACCTCCATGTTTCCGGTCTAGGACCTACCTGTGGAGCCAGGCTGGCTCCCATGGGATTTGGAGCCTGGTGTTTCCACAGGCTGAGCAGCAAGACTGGTTTTCCAAGGATGCAACCCAGACTCCCCGCGTATTTTCTTTAAACTGCAGCTGGTCTCTTGTGGCTCAGCAGAAGCAAATATATGTGGTCAGGACAGGCAAAAGCCAAGAAAGCAGAAAATCTATTAAGTTCTTTTACAGTATTGATGTATCGGATGAAGAAATGCTGCAATTTCCTGAAACCAAATAAAGGTATTCATGTAATAATCTGAGAAGGCCAATTTGAGGTATTAAATGACTGACCAGGAAACAGGAAGAGTCAACTTGAATCTGAGAAGCACTAAGGGAAAGGTCTGTCTGATCTATTGAGACTCATCCTAATTACTGTCCAGCTCCTTCATCTCCACAAAGGCATCTAATTACTTCTTGAATTACTCAAGTGTCCTAGGCCTGTCAAACTCGCCACGTTCTTACCATTTCTGCTTGCTCCTCGAGCAAGTTCAGCAGTGTACGTGGGAAAAGGCAATGCAGCGGTTGAACTGGAGCTGGCAGGGCAGGAGTCTCCAGCAGGATCATCCCTGATGCTGCCTTTGGGAGGTGCGTGTGCGCAGCGGGAAGCAGAGAGCATTACTGCAGTTGTGACTGTATTTAGCATACTTAGCCAATTTTACATCCCTGTGCTAATACAATAATTTTACTCTGGCATCCTACTAGAAAGGGAACAATTTCACTCTTACTGTAGGCACTGTTCTGTATCCAAAAGTTATTAGAGAAATCCTCATGCCAGAAGATAGTATCTTGGAGCTATCAAGACTGGAATCCTCCCTCCAGCGGTTGCCAAGGTCTAATGTTTATATCAAAGGACACTACCTACCACTCCCTTATCTAGATGAGAGCTTGGTGTTTTCTCTCAATGTCTCCTCAGAGGTAAGGCATGTTTCCAGGGTTTGTTAATTCCAAGGAGCTGATCCAGAAAAAAAAAAAAGGATTTCAGAGCCCTAAAGTTTAACATTATGATCCAAAAAGTAGAGCAGCTGCCTAAACTCATTATGTACTTCAGCTCTGATTTGAAAACGCATGCATGGTGCACAGGCCTAGAGTAACTAAAGGTGCAGCCCTGTGTATATGGTACAGTGGGACAGTGGTAGTTTTCTGAGTTTAACAAAGCACCCCATTTGAGGAGTTAACATTCAAAGACTTTCTAAAAATAGGTGTTTGAAAAAAAAAAGCTCTATACAGGCAGCTAAAGCACTTGCTGAGAAGCTTCCAGCTTCCCTCCTCATTGCAACAATTCCAGGTCTACCTAATGATTTTAAGGTAGAACTGTGGTCTCTACCCCTTTACTACTACTATTGCAATCCAGACTTTATCTAGGCAGAGCTAGGCTCCTTTCCACTTGTTCTCTTTCTAGCCTCTTTATGCAGGAGGAAAAAAAAAAAAGTGTTAAATGGCTCAGTTTCAAAAAGTGGTCAAGACACCCTACTGGGAGGTGAGAAGCTACATCTTTTCCTGCCAAGAGTTGCCCTTAAGACCTTGAGGGAAAATACCTGCTATTGATTTGGAGAGCAATCTCTAACCACCAAATCAACATGCAGAAGAGAGTCCTTTCCTGACATGCTCCTTGTCCTGTTTGTAGCAGGAACATAGATTTTATATAAAGTTGAGAGTCAAGCCACAAAATCAGATTATTTTGAAATGCAGATTTTCAAACCATTTTGGAAAGGTTGTGGCCTCCAACTACCACTGAAAGGTGCAGACATTTGATTTCCCATTCTGAGTATGATTACAGAGAAACACTTAAATGGGATAAGGATATTGATGGAACAATCAGGTATAAGACAGAGTATACAGCACTGGGCAGCCTGCAAACCTGCTGCAGTGAAGTTCACAGAGGTCTTTTGTCAAGGGCTTGCAGCACATTTCAGATACTCTATTTCTGCACAGAAGGCGGGGGGATACTAAGCGAGGTAACTTAGCATATACACACAAGGTCAAATCATAGCATTCCCTACAAACTACCTGTTCTGGAAAGGTAATGGAGTCTAGCTGAAATTGTCTCTGTTCACACACAAGCTCTATGGATAGGGCTGTAATGAAGCTGTACAACCCTTCAAGAGCAAGGAGGCAGAGGATGCTGAGGTGTTACTCAATGACAGATGTAGTTATTCTTAAAAGGCTGTGGTCTGGAAAGGAAGTAGAGTAGCTTTAGCCTATAGCTAAAAGGCTGAACCTACCTTCACTATCAAGAGCATCAGAGTGAACTTGTACTCCAGACGTATACTGGGTAAGATGCAAAGGAAGTGAAGGTTTGTTCAGTTCTTGGAGAGAACTGGTGATAGCCATCTCATTTTAATGACCTTCTGCTAAAAAACCCTGTGTTGTCAAAGCTGGATTAATCTAGGAATTGAAACCTCACCCAGTTTGATCAGGGTTTGAGGAATTGGGACTCATGAATTTATTTTTAAGGAAAGAATTCTGGAGAGAAAAAAAAAAAAGCTGAGAGTCAGAGATGCTTTTTGAAGTCTTTTTATTGCAAAAGGTCTGGACATTTGCTGGCGGTATACTTGATCACATTCTCTACTTGATGGTCATCCAGAGAACACTGCATGCATTCAAGCTGAAAGCATAGGGCAGTCCCACCAGGCACCTGAGAAATGTCATGGGAAAGTAGTCTTTCAAGTTGAAAGAGACACCTTTGAAAGCGATTACCTACTTGGGTGCCCTTTGCTTCCCAGAGTCACCTGGGAAATAAGAATTAAATCAGCTATAGTCATAGCTAACTGTAAACATTATCCTGCAATGCAACAGAAACTGTTAGATGGATAATTGACCCTGAAGTGTGTTCCAGTTTTAAACAGGAAACTATTTCTAAAGCAGGCAGTGCAATGAAGTGCATCTAACTTGGCACCTAGCACTCAATGCTGAATTATGCAGCAGAGGCGTATAATGCTGCGGCTCATCTGGCCTATATCAAAGTAAGCCTCATGATTCTTGTATAGTCTCCAAGAGACTTCCCCTCCCTCCAAAACTTACTATTTCTCTTCCTGCTCCCAAGTCGAGTATCATCTCAAACCACTTCCTTACTGCTTCCAAACACGATGATTCTCTTTTTCTTCTCATCCTCTTGGGTGAAGGCATGATTAAGAACACATTCTCTAGCTCTGTTAAAAACAGCAAAACTATCTTCCTGTTTAGGCTGTCCCTCCACATGCAGGACTCCGGTACATGTGAATTTCACCGAGTTTCCCATAGGTCTGACAATGCTGATGACCTTTGGCAGAGAGCAGTCCTGAACCAAACGGATAAACGATCCATTGCCAATCTAACAGGGCATGTGTTTTGCAACTGCAGCTGCCTAGGATCAGGAACTTGCTGCAAGAGAAAAGAGAGTTTACAGGATGGTATCTTCAAGAGTAAATCCATCTGAATAGAGAATATATTAGAATATATTAACTAACAGCTGCACTCAGCCAGAAGTTACTAATGGACTTTAAACTATTTGAAGCAGACAAATGCAAAGGTGTAGCGAAGCATTAAAGACTAAATTACTCTGTATGACACTACAGGCTCTTTAGCTTCTATTGTTAAGTTAAAAATCATGCTAATTGCTGTATCATTCCAAGCATAAAAACAGCTACAGTTGGTTATTTACTGCCTCCTTGCTAATCAGCTGTAGACTGTGAGAAAATCTTTTGCTTTCAGAAAGCAGTAGTAGAAAGAACAATTCACCATTAACTTCTTTTCAGGCATGATAGTTTAAAATTCACCAGGGAAGTGGCAGATTTAAGTTTTCTATCAAGACTGTGGTTCTGTAGTAACAGACACATGTCTCAGCAGTCAAATCACTGTTCATCTACAGGGCCTTAGCAGAGATGGGGTACAGAGTCCTTTGCATTAAGACACAGTAGCCATTACAGCCCGACGAGGCCCTTTCAGTTATTTTAATCACAAAAGCCAGAATAAACTTGTTTCCAACACAGGCACCCTCAGTCCTTTCAACAGGAAGATATAGGTTGTTCTATTTAAACCAGTCAATTTGCAGTGAAATGATTATTCCCTCCCAGGGACACTAGCCTAGCAGTGAGTATTTTAGTCACTAACAATTCAACACTCCATGTTGTAAGAAAGAGATAACTAAAACTTTCAATGCTAAGGCATGTAGCTTTTTACCCCTCCACTTGCAGTTGTATTTTGGTACACAATATATATTTATTTTTAATCCATTTGATATTGTTCTGAAAGGTACCCAGTCAATTCCATGTTGATCACTGCTTGAACCTGCTTTTACAGGAATAAAAGGCCTCTTGACCTGATCCAACACTAGCACTAGCAAAGTCCACAGTGTTCCCTGATAGCTGTTTTATATCATACCTGTGTCTTCAATCCCAGTATATTTTTAGCAGACACTTATGGGAAGTGACTCAGATGACTTCTGACAGTGACAACATGCTGATGATCAAAGTGTCCTCCCTGTCAAGCCAGGAGGAATACAGTGCCTTTTCTATCTTTCTTCCACCATTATACAAACTCCAGAGATGAGGTACAAGAAAACTCTAAGTAGTAAGTGCAGAGATACAAGACCTTTAGGATGCATCCTGAGATGGAGCAGGAGGATCCTTATTCTCGGGCTCTGGTGGGGGAGCTGGCACACTTTCCTCCTTCTTTTGCGCAGCCAAGAACTCATGAATCGCCTTCTCTATCTGTGGCCTGAAGATGTG
The DNA here is from genome assembly GCA_013398735.1 of Nothocercus julius. Taxonomy (NCBI): domain Eukaryota; kingdom Metazoa; phylum Chordata; class Aves; order Tinamiformes; family Tinamidae; genus Nothocercus; species Nothocercus julius. The sequence goes on from VZSV01000015.1 coordinate 4,309,046, forward strand.
GTTTAGTTTTGGATCCACCACCTGAGAAATAATTCTGTCCACTCCAGCTTCCAGCATTCCTGACCTTGGACAAAGACAAAGGAGTCATTCAGCTCCTCTGAACAGCTTCTCCCCAGTCTCCTCCAGGAATTCTCCAGAGCCTTCCTGTCAACTGCAATTAACATTAACATGGTGAAAACTGCAACCCACTCAGAAGATCCTTAGATGGGAGCTGTTTCAGTTACCTCTTCCCCCCCACTCCCTTTCAGTTCTCCCTATGGAATCAACAACTGACATCTGGTCTCCCAGGTACTTAAATGAAATGTCAGACAAGAGCCATTGTAATAGGGCTCATGCAGAAATAAGATTAATATAAAAGCAAACACACATGCTTGAGCACAAACAAGGGAAACAAACTATTCTGAGGAGGAGAGCAGGTGAGAACACAGTCTTCTTTTTGGCTGACTCGAGGGGAAAAGGCCTTCCCCCTAATAACACTACTGTCACTCATGCTTTATAACTGCAAGTCTAGACACATGGGTATTAATTAAGAAAACAAGCACATTTAACACAGCAAAGTTTCTGGAACAAGCACTAGTAATTGAAGTGACTAATTGCTCCAAGGGCTGCGTCAGACTCCTGGATTATGGGGTGCAGGCAGTCTAGCTGGCTTAAGTCATGTCTGCAAGAGAGCAGGGGACAGGAAATGGAGACATTGCCCAGCATTTGGAAATGCAGCCACAAGTCTAACAAGGTTCTGAATGCTGGTGAGTGATTGTGTGTACATGGTCACTGTACACCATGTCCACTCCATGGAACAGGACCTGGATGTGTGCATCCAGCAAAGGCCAGGTATCCACGTAGGCATCCTGACACACTTTACTGCTCTGTCCTTCAGCTCCCATAGCTGAGACGGACTCTTCAAACTCCCTAATCCTGTATGGCTAGTCCTTGCACTGATACCCTACCTTGAATGAGCACTTTGTTTTTTTTAATTACAGGACTCCCTGGTGCAACATTTTCAATTGCTATTCATTCTAGTTGTAGAGTAACATGAAGTGAAAGAGGAAGCATTAAGTGACAAAGACATTTCAAGGACTTTAAGACAAGGCAGGAAATTCTGTACTTGCAGCAGATGCTGCCTTCTCAGATTACAGGTTAAACCCTAGAACTAATGCTACATACTAGTAATTCATAGTTTCTATTGAGTGCTCTGAAATACATATTTTTCCTGTGTACAAGGCATTCTAATAACTTTCCCTATAAACATAAACACAGTTAAGTCTCCTACTGCCCCATTCCCCTAGCTTCATTCTCATGTTTTTAACCTGTGATTTCTAGTTCTTGCTGGTACATTACAGTTCAAACTGGCTTTCCAGTTGCATTGGAAGTGCAGTATTTTAAACAACTGTACAAAAGCTACCACCAGCAGGCTAAGACCAGGACAACCCAGTCTGACTACTGCCCGCTAGTGGTTAAGCAAGTTTTGGGATCTTCAGAGAATTTCTGTAAGTGAAATAAGCTTTTTCTTTTTTTTTTTCTTCCTTTTTTTTCTTTTCTTTTTTTTTTTTTTTTTAAAGCCTGAAACTAATGTCTAAGGTCATTCAACTGAGTGTAACTGTTAGTGTTTTGTTAGCAGGCAGAGTTAATTATTTGTGGTAATAACTTGACTGGATGGATAGTGCATGTGAGCACAATGCTGCCCAACTTACGAAAGCTGTAGGTTTCTAATGTAAGCATGAGGGTTAATACTGTATCGGCTGTTATAATGAACTTTGGGAGAGCACAGTAAAAAGTGTTGTAAGAAATGTAACTATGCAAATACTTACCTGCCTAGGTGATATGTGTATTAATTGTCAAATAGCATTGCTTTAAGTTTACAGAACATTGCTTACTTACTGAATTACGCTTTGTCTTAGCCCATTTCGTAACTGGTTTTTGTTCATTGCTGGATTCCATTCTTGTTTGTCCAGATGGGTAGATACAAAGTTGTCCACTTTCTGCCTCAAATTCTGATACGCTGG